>CM053330.1:41287642-41325089 GCA_028583605.1 Dastarcus helophoroides | reverse complement strand
TTCAAGATGATAGTTTGGCTATCGAAACGCGTTAGAGCAACCTTTGTTGTGTTTTTTAATCTTTCTTGGTTTCAGGAGAGAAGAGTTTTTTACTCTTTCTTGGTTTCAGGAAAGAAGATTTGTATTTCAATTTTCGAATTGGTGTAGATGGATGAAGCTTCAAAGACATCCAAATGATATTAAATGAGTTGAAGAATTTTGGATGTGAAAGCCAAATTTGCATAATTTTTGATTAATTTAAAATACTCTCTATAATAAAATTTCGTATATTCGTATTTTTCAGGTTTTTTGTGGATTCGAAAAATCTTTTTTTTTTGTATAATGGAAATCAGTTATGTTAGCCACTAGCCTAAGGTTGTTAGATCAACGTTATGTGGTTAAGAAGCTAAAATTGCAATATATTGTAGCGAAATGTAAATTATAGAATTTAGTACGTAAGAAAATTTTCTAACTGATAAGGCGATAAGGCGCTGATAAGGCGATAACGAAGCAAACGGCAGATAAGCGTTCCAGAAATTTCAGCAAACGATAAGCCTTATCTGCGGGATTTTTCTAGAACCTGGGAGCCACCACTATATAAGGCGGTCGCCCTTCCCTCGAGTCAGTTAGTTAAAGTCAGTCAGTCAGTTAGAGTAAGTCAGTAATTAGTGAGTTAGTCGTTAGAAGTAAATAAGTGAGTTCATTATTCACTTGTAGTGTTCCAAGTTTAGTTTGGTAATAAAGTGAGTATTATTTAATTCACGTGTTAATAATCAATTCGAAACGATATTTTCAGTATCTTCTATGCCAATCATTAACAGAAAGTTCCTGAAAATCTAGAATTTGAAAGGAGTAACCAGCGAAGAAAAAGCCAATAAAACATGAATGAAAAAAGAAACGACTGAAATACAAATCTTGTCCCCTCAAACCAAGAAAAATTTAAAAAAATACAACAGAGTTCGATAGCCAAGCTATCATCTTCAGAGAAATTGGCTATCGAAAAGCGTTAGAGCAACCTTTATTGTGTTTTTTAATCTGTCTTGGTTTCAGGGGACAAGATTTGTTTTTCAATTTTTGACGATAACCAAGGACCAGTCCAAAAAAAAAACGATATTGGAATTTTCTAGAACCTGGGAGCCAACACTATATAAGGCGGTCGCCTTTCCCTCGAGTCAGTTAGTTAAAGTCAGTCAGTTAGTTAGAGTAAGTCAGTAATTAGTGACTTAGTAGTTAGAAGTAAATAAGTGAGTTCATTATTCACTTGTAGTGTTCCAAGTTTAGTTTGGTAATAAAATGAGTATTATTCAATTCACGTGTTAATAATCAATTCGAAAGATAAGCCCTTAACAATATATACAAAAAAGAAAATGGGGGCATTTATGAGGATTGCCAACCGGAAGTGAAAACTTAAAATTAGGACTTTTATTTCAATTTTTACAACTAGGATTTGCATAGAATTATGCATTGGATATTGGCGACTACAAGCGATGCTAGTTCCTGCTGCAACGGTTTTGACATATTCATATCTTAATGTTATGACACGTTACACAACTAAAGTCATTCGAAGAGGACTTTCAAGTGAAAGTAAATAATTTTCGGTTTCAAAATCGAAAGCCTTATCGCATATAATTACAGACACGTGCTTCTATTAGCTCGGGCATCAAACCGTAAGAGTATAGGGATAAGGGATATCTCTAAGCCTCGTTTAACGTATATTCCAAGCCTCTGGGGACTTTTATAAAGCCCATAACTGTCAACCTTCTCGTATCCGCATCGTCCTAGTAAATATGTGAGAGTATTATCTCACTGTCACGTCAGCGTACGTCCTAAGTAAATATAACTCAGATTTTTTTTAACTTTGCTTTATTTGGGGGTTTAAATGGATAGACCTATTTAGAAAACGAAATAATTTGATTTAGTGATGAGTGAATGCAACTAAGAATAGCATATTTCGAATCAACTAGAAGTATGATGTAACCTAATGATTGCAAAAGTCACTGAATAAGGGAGCTTTTTTTAAAGTTTAATCCACTCGCAAAGGGTAACCCTATTATGCCTTCAAAGCAGGCGAGTAGGATGCGGAAACAAGGATAGATGGCGATGAATCGCCTTCTTAAACAAGGATAGGTTGTAATTTTTGGGGAAAATTCCTTTCGCTGTTTCCATAACATTTAATTGGCATAGATCAACTTGGATGAATGGGGCAATTTAAAGCTAGAAAAATAAGATAACTTCGGAGAGATCTAAGCTTCTTTTGAAAATTCCAAGGAGTTTTTTATCGTTTTTTTTGGACTGGTCCTTGGTTATCGTCAAAAATTGAAAAACAAATCTTGTCCCCTGAAACCAAGACAGATTAAAAAACACAATAAAGGTTGCTCTAACGCTTTTCGATAGCCAATTTCTCTGAAGATGGCTGTTGAAATGCGTTAGAGCAACCTTTGTTGTGTTTTTTAATCTTTCTTGGTTTCAGGGAACAATTTCCGTATTTCAATAGTTTTAGAGAAAAACTTTTTTGTTACAGACGAACGGACGGACGGACACAAGATTGAGGTTATAAGTGTTCCATTTTCTCCTTCCAAGGTATGGAACCCTAAGAATTGCCAGATAGAAGACACAATCGAAATTTCCAAAAATATTCATTATTAAAACCTTAAATAAAAATCAAAATTTCGAGAAAAAAAGCTAAACTTTAAGAATTCAATCAAAATGTCTGGATTCGGATTCTAGAAAGTTGAAATTTTCAAAAAAATAACCAATGTTAAGAAAAATAATGGAAAATAACGAAACTTCGAGAAAAACATTGCCAATTTTCCAGAAAAGAAAAAGAAAAAGAAGTAGAATTTTGCGAATGAAGTTGAAATTAAAACCGGAATTTTCGCACAGATATTCAAATTAAAAAAAAATATTCAAATTTTGGTAATAACCGTTGATGAAAAAAAATCTTGAAAAAAAACGAATTTTGAAAAATCGGAATTTTGAAAAAATCGGATTTTTGAAAAGGTCAGATTTTTGAAAAAATCGGAATTTTTAAAAAAATGGGATTTTGACCAAAATCGGAATTTTGAGAAAAAGACGAATATCGAATGAAAAGTTGAGATTTCTAGAAACATCAAAAATCTGATTCTGAGATAAGGGTCGAAATTTCGAAAAAAGACGACAAAAATGTCGAATTTTGAAAAAATTGGAAAATTTGAAAAAAAAACGAATTTCGGAGAAAAAGTTATTTCCGGAAATCTTAAGTGTATCTGGTTTTGAGATAAACATGGAAATTTCGAGAAAAATCAAACTTTGTAGAAATATTCCAAATTTCTGAAAATTCAGATTCCAGAAGATAGAAATTTTTAGAAAAAGTAAACGTTAAGAAAAATAGCTGAATTTTCAAAAAAAAGCGAAATATGGAGAAAACAGTCGAAATTTAAGAAAAACTTAAAGATTAAAAAAAATTTAAAGTTTTCCGGAGAAAATTGAATTTAAAGCAAAGTCGTTTCTTTTTTCATTCATGTTTTATTGGCTTTTTCTTCGGTGGTTACTCCTTTCAAATTCTAGATTTTTAGGAACTTTCTGTTAATGATTGGCATAGAAGATACTGAGAATATCGTTTATTTTTGTGCAATTTGCTATATATTGTAACAAAATGTAAATTATAGAATTTAGTACGTAGGAAAATTTTCTAGAAAGATCTGATAAGGGAAAGCGGCCGCGATAATGAAGCAAACGGCAGATAAGCGTTCCAGAAATTTCAGAAACGATAAGCCTTATCTGCTGGATTTTTCTAGAACCCAGAAGCGAGAACTATATAAGGCGGTGGCCTTTCTCTCGGATCAGTCAGTTAGTCACTGTAGCTAGTAATTAGATGAGTACTTAGATGAATTAAAGAATTTTTAATGTGAAAGCCAAATTTACATTATTTTCGATTAATTTAAGATGCTCTCTATAAAAAAATTTCGTATATTTGAATTTTTCAGGTTTTTTTGTGGATTCGAAAGATCTTTTTTTTGTATAATGGAAATCAGTTATGTTAACCACTAGCCTAAGGTTGTTAGATCAACGTTATGTGGTTAAGAAGCTAAAATTGCAATATATTGTAGCGAAATGTAAATTATAGAACTTAGTACGTAAGAAAATTTTCTAGAAAGATCTGATAAGGGGAAAGCGGCCGCGATAATGAAGCAAACGGCAGATAAGCGTTCCGAAAACTTCGACAAACGTTAAGCCTTATCTGCTGGATTTTTCTAGAACCCGGAAGCGAGAACTATATAAGGCGGCGGCCTTTCCCCCGGGTCAGTCAGTTAGTCACTGTAGTTAGTAATTAGATGAGTAATTAGATGAGTTAAAGAATTTTTAATGTGTAAGCCAAATTTACATAATTTTCGATTAATTTAAGATGCTCTCTATAAAAAAATTTCGTATATTTGAATTTTTCAGGTTTTTTTGTGAATTCGAACTCTCTTTTTTTTTATAATGGAAATCAGTTTTTTAGCCACTAGCCTAAGGTTGTTAGATTACGAGGCGTTAAATACCGCGACGCATTCCAAAAGTTTATTGGTTACAATCCATCACGTGATCTATTTCTATTGGCTGAATGGATATCATAAAAGCGCGGATTT
The DNA here is from genome assembly GCA_028583605.1 of Dastarcus helophoroides. Lineage (NCBI taxonomy): Eukaryota > Metazoa > Arthropoda > Insecta > Coleoptera > Bothrideridae > Dastarcus > Dastarcus helophoroides. The sequence goes on along the minus strand of CM053330.1, from coordinate 41,320,503 downwards.
TTTAAGAACCGTATACCTTCACCTTGGGAATGTCGATTCCTTTTTAGAATAATCGATTTTTGGATCGATTCGAATCGTGAGCAAAAGTATCGATTCCCGATAAAATTAGGTGCTGAAAGATCGATTTCCGATTAATCGCCTTGTTGGTGAAATTTTTAAACATTTCTAATAAAAAAATTGAATGATAATGATGAATTGGCGTAGTTTAATTTTGAAAATTTTTTCTTGGATTTTAAACACTAATATTTATATTGTTTTTTATTTAGGCATTTTTGATTTTTTTACAAAGATGTAGAAGGGGCTTGCATTTATAAAAATATATTTAGAAATATGAAGTTTAAATTGGAAATTATGAGACTAAAGTGAAAATCTTTACTTTATTCTCTAAATTTCGACTTTTTTAAAGGAAATGTCATAAATAAAGTCGAAATGTCGGCTTTAATCTGGAAACTTCAACTTTTTTTTCACGAAATTTCGAGATAAGTCGAAATTTCTTATTCTAAGGTTAGCTTAGGCAGATGACAGTTAAGCCTCACCAACCCTTAGAATATAGAACTATATTCTAAGCACCAACCCTTTTACAATTTAATATTGACACCACTAGGATACGTTCAGTTCGACTTTTTTCTTAACATTTCAAGGTTGAACTAGAATTTTTGAGAAAAAATTCGAAATTTCGACATTTTACAACAGCGTAGAAAGGCATTGATTAAAAATTATTATATTTAGAAATTTCGACATTTTACAAAAGCGTAAAAACGACATTGTTTAAAAAAAAAAACATTTTTAAAGATTTCGACTTTAATCTTGAACTTTCGGATTTAAATTCGAAATTTCGTCTTTACACTCAAAATTTCGACCTTTTTCTCGAAAATTCGGCTTTTTTCTTGAAAATTCTACTTTTTTCCTAAAATTTTGAGATTAATGTCGAAATTTCGACTTTAATCTTGGATTTTCGACTTTGATATCGAATTTTTTCTCGAAATTTCTCTATGGTTAAATTAGGCAGATGACAGTTACGTCCCACCATTCCTCTTTCCCAACAATCTTGACAGTTGGTAGTAGGGTGCGTTTAATAATTGCTATTTTTAATCAGCAAATTTTAATCTTTTTTTTTTAGAAATTTCGAGATTAAAATTGAAATTTTGAAGAAAAAAGTCGAAATTTCGAGTTTTAAATAGAATATCCGTGATTAAGATCAAAATTTCGAGAAAAAAGTCGGAATTTGAGAAAAAAGTCGAAATTTCGAAAAAAAGAGTCGAAATTTGAGAAAAAGGTCGAAATTTGTAGAAAAAAAATTGAAAATTTAAGTTTAGTCGAAATTTCGAGACAAATGTCAAAATTTCGATATTAAGGTCAAAATTTCGAGAAAAAAATCGTTATTTGAGAAAAAGGTCGAAAATTGAGAAAAAGAAAACGAAATTTCGAGAAAAAAGACGAACTTTTCAGATTAAGGTCGAAATTTTGAGAAAAAAGTCGAAATTTGAGAAAAACGTAGAAATTTCGAGAAAAAATCGAAATTTTGAAATATTTCGAGAAAAAAGTCGAAATTTGACAAAAAGGTCGAGATTTTGACAAAAAAACGAAATTTCAAGAAAAAAGACCAACTTTTCAGATTAAGGTCAAAATTTGAGAGAAATGTCGAAATTTCGAGAAAAAGTCGAAATTTTGAAATATTTCGAAAAAAAAGTCGAAACTTCGAGAAAAAAAAGTCGAAATTTCCAGAAAAATATCGAAATTTCGATATTAAGATCAAAATTTCGAGAAAAAAGTCGAAATATGAGAAAACAAAACGAAATTTTAAGAAAAAGGTCGAAATTTGAAGAAAAAAGACGAAATTTTGAGAAAAAAAGTTGAAATTTGAGAAAAAAGTCAAAATTTCGAGAAGAAAGTCGAAATTTGGAACCTAAAATCGAAATTTGAAAAAAAGGTCGAAATTTCTAAAAATAACATTTTTTTTTATTCGATGTCTTTTCTATGATTTTGTAACATTTCGAAAAAGTTGAAATGTGAAGAAAAAAGTCGAGATTTTGAGAAAAAAACTCGAAATTTTGAATTTAAAGTCGAAATTTCGAAAAAAAATGTCGAAATTTCAATATTTCTGGGCAAAATTTCGAGAAAAAAGTTGAAATTTGAGAAAAACGTCAAAATTTCGAGAAAAAAGTCGAAATTTCTAAAAATAACATTTTTTTAAATAGATGTATTTTCTATGCCTTTGTAACATTTCGAAAAAGTTGAAATTTGACGAAAAAAGTCGAAAATTAAGAAAAAAAGTCGAGATTTTGAGAAAAAAACTCGAAATTTTGAATCTAAATTCGAAATTTCGAAAAAAATGTCGAAATTTTGATATTAAGGGCAAAATTTCGAGAAAAAAGTCGAAATTTGAGAAAAACGTCAAAATTTCGAGAAAAAAGTCGAAGTTTCGAAATATTTCGAGAAAAAAGTCGGAATTTGAGAAAAAAGTCGAGATTTCTAGAAAAAAAGTCAAAATTTCAGGAAAACGTCGAAATTTTGAGAAAAAATTCGATATTTGAGAAAAAAGTTGAGATTTCGAGAAAAAAGTCGAAATTTCGAGAAAAAAAAGTCGAAATTTCGAGAAAAAAGTCGAAATTTCTAAAAATAACATTTTTTTAAATCGATGTATTTTCTATGCCTTTGTAACATTTCGAAAAAGTTGAAATTTGACGAAAAAAGTCGAAAATTAAGAAAAAAAGTCGAGATTTTGAGAAAAAAACTCGAAATTTTGAATCTAAATTCGAAATTTCGAAAAAAATGTCGAAATTTTGATTTTAAGGGCAAAATTTCGAGAAAAAAGTCGAAATTTGAGAAAAACGTCAAAATTTCGAGAAAAAAGTCGAAGTTTCGAAATATATCGAGAAAAAAGTCGAGATTTCTAGAAAAAAAGTCAAAATTTCAGGAAAACGTCGAAATTTTGAGAAAATATTCGAAATTTGAGAAAAAAGTTGAGATTTCGAGAAAAAAGTCGAAATTTCGAGAAAAAAAAGTCGAAGTTTCGAGAAAAAAGTCGAAATTTCTAAAAATAACATTTTTTTAAATCGATGTATTTTCTATGCCTTTGTAACATTTCGATAAAGTTGAAATTTGACGAAAAAAGTCGAAAATTAAGAAAAAAAGTCGAGATTTTGAGAAAAAAACTCGAAATTTTGAATCTAAATTCGAAATTTCGAAAAAAATGTCGAAATTTTGATTTTAAGGGCAAAATTTCGAGAAAAAGGTCGAAATTTGAGAAAAACGTCAAAATTTCGAGAAAAAAGTCGGAATTTGAGAAAAAAGTCAAGATTTCTAGAAAAAAAGTCGAAATTTCGAGAAAAAAAAGGTCGAAATTTTGAAAATAAAAATCGAAATTGCGAGAAAAGTCGAAAGTTTGAGTCCAAAGTCGAAATTTTGAAAAAAAATATCGAAATTTGAGAAAAAAGATAAAATTTCGAGAAAAAAGTCGAAGTTGAGAAAAAAGTCGAAATTTCGAGAAAAAATCGAAATTTTGAGAAAAAAAAGTCGAAATTTCAGAAAAAAATCAAAATTTCAAGAAAAAAGTCGAAATTTCGAGCTTAAAACCAAAATTTGAGAATAAAAGTCGAATTTTTTATTCGATGTTCTTTCTGCGCCTTTGTAACATTTCGAAAAAGTTGAAATTTCCAGAAGAAGTCGATATTTAAGAAAAAAATTGGAATGTTGAGAAAAAAAGTTGAAATTTTGGGTTTAAAGTCGAAATGTAGAGAAAAATGTCGAAATTTTGATATTAAGGTCGAAATTTCGAGAAAAAAGTCAAAATTTCAGGAAAACGTCGAAATTTTGAGAAAAAATTCGAAATTTGAGAAAAAAGTTGAGATTTCGAGAAAAAAGTCGAAATTTCGAGAAAAAAAAGTCGAAATTTCGAGAAAAAAGTCGACATTTATAAAAATAACGTTTTTTTTAATCGAGGTCCTTTCTGCGCCTTTGTAACATTTCGAAAAAGTTGAAATTTCTAGAAAAAAGTCGATATTTAAGAAAAAAACTGAAATGTTGAGAAAAAAAGTTGAAATTTTGGGTTTAAAGTCGAAATTTAGAGAAAAATGTCTAAATTTCGAGAAAAAATTCGAAATTTGAGAAAAAAGTTGAGATTTCGAGAAAAAATCGAAATTTCGAAAAAAAAGTCGAAATTTTGAATTGAAAGTCGTAATTTTGAGAAAAATGTCCAAATGTTAAGGTCAAAATTTTGAAAAAAAAGTCTGTATTTGAGAAAAAAGTCGTAAATTGAGAGAAAAAAAACGACATTTCGAGAAAAAAGTCGAACTTTTCAGACTAAGGTAGAAATTTCGAGAAAAAGTCGAAATTTTGAAATATTTCGAGAAAAAAGTCGAAATTTCGGGAAAAAAATCGAATTTCGAGAAAAAAGTCGAAATTTCGAGGTTAAAAACGAAATTTCTAAAAATAACATTTATTTTTTAAATCGATTTAATTTTTACGCGTTTGTACCATTTCGAAAAAGTTCAAATTTTCGGAAAAAAAGTCGAAATTTCCAAAAAAAAAGTCGAAATTTTGAGAAAAAAAAGTGGAAATTTAAGAAAAAAGTCAAAACTTGAAATAAAAGTTTGAGAAGAAAATCAAAATTTCTAAATATAACATTTTTTTTAATCAATGTCCTTTCTACGCCTTTGTAACATTTCGTTAAATTTCAATTTAAAAATTAAAGTTTTTACTTTTTTCTAGAAATTTTGACTTTTTTTCGAAATTTGGGAATTATTGTAAACTAGATGTAAGACACAAATATCATGTTTTAAAAATCGCGCCCTTGTCATCTTATGAATCCAACTAATGGAAATTCACAAATCACGTGACCAATTTTAACCAATACCTTTTTGGAATGCGTCGCGGTATTTAACGCCTCGTGTTAGATCAACGTTATGTGGTTAAGAAGTTAAAATTGCAATATATTGTAGCGAAATGTAAATGATAGAATTTAGTACGTAAGAAAATTTTCTAGAAAAATCTGATAAGGAGAAAAGCGGCCGCGATAACGAAGCAAACGGCCGATAAACGTTCCAGAAATTTCGGCCAACGATAAGCCTTATCTGCTGGATTTTTCTAGAACCCGGAAGCGAGAACTATATAAGGCGGCGGCCTTTCCCTCGGGTCAGTCAGTTAGTCACTGGAGCTAGTAATTAGATGAGTAGATGAGTTAAAGAATTTTTGATGTGAAAGCCAAATTTACATAATTTTCGATTAATTTAAGATGCTCTCTGTAATAAAATTTCGTATATTTGAATTTTTCAGATTTTTTGTGGATTCGATAGATCTTTTTTTTTGTATAGTGGAAATCAGTTATGTTAGCCACTAGACTAAGGTTGTTAGATCAACGTTATGTGGTTAAGAAGTTAAAATTGCAATATATTGTAGCGAAATGTAAATGATAGAATTTAGTACGTAAGAAAATTTTCTAGAAAAATCTGATAAGGAGAAAAGCGGCCGCGATAACGAAGCAAACGGCCGATAAACGTTCCAGAAATTTCGGCCAACGATAAGGCTTATTTGCCGACAAGTTCTAGGACCTGGGAGCCAAAACTATATAAGGCGGTCGCCTTTCCCTCGAGTCAGTTAGTTGAAGTCAGTCAGTTAGTTAAAGTCAGGGTAATTAGTGAGTTAGTTATTAAAAGTCAATAAGTGGGTTAGTTCTTGAGTTATAGTGTTCCCAGTTTAGTTTGGAAATAAAGTGTGTACAATTCAATAAGTGTTGAAGCGATAACCTGCAACAATATCATGCTACCAGAGACTAAATAGACTGAACGTTTCAATGTTGTCTCATGCGTACAGTTGAAGCTAAAATCCGGGGAAGTGGGGAGGTGCATTCCACTACTCTTTGATATGGTCGGATTAAGTAAAATTCATAAATACGAAACTTGCCGCGTAACGGTTCTAACGATTTAGATGAAACTTTAGAATTAGGGACTTTTGGACCAATACTTTTTGGTAAAAGTTCAGGAGAACTATTTTCAAAGACATCTTGGTTTAATAGTAAAATAATTTTCTTTCAATACGCGACGCCTGTGTACAATATTGTTAAGCCGGTGCTGTAAACACGTCATGATTGCAGTGAAATGGCGACGCGCGCACGCCGATAATTGAATATTTATATATTTTATTTTTACCTACCCAAAGAATGAAACTCTTGATTTTCCTTCACTAATGTGTTCACTGAGGTTTCAACAATGATCCACAATACACTTCCCCATATTTACAACCCATTTTCTTTAAAAAAAACCGATGTTATCTTCGCAAAGGTCTGTCGAATAATAAGAGGGCATTGCGAGCTAGATGGAGCTAGGCTTTCGCCAGGCTTTCAACTGGCTTCACTGCTTACCGTGTTAGGTTCAGTCTATTTAGTCTCTGCATGCTACTAATAGACTCGTTAAATACGAGCTGCCTTCTTATACAGTTTAATATTCACATATACGATACAGCTGAATATTGAACAGTAATATAACTTCGGTAGGGACCATTATTAATAAGTGTTTCATTGCTTCCCCCATTAAGGAAGTTGATGAAAGACGGTATCTACATATAACATAGCCAGCCTGCCAAATAAACCACGACTACATGGGATTGGAAACTTCCAATATCTTAAACTCACGCAAAAGCGCCATCAATATATAACTTACCTGTGCCTCCACACTGCTTATAACGTGCAGGGGCTCTAAATTAATTGGAAAACTAGCTTAATTATTAGATGATGGAATATCTACGAAATAGACAATGTTGTTAATTTAGCACAACCATGCATAAACATCATTGATCCTCCTTGTCAGTTCCAGTTAAATCAACACTTCGGTGCAACCCAATTATATAGAAAGATTCAAAGATATCTGTTTATCTAGAGATAAATGACCAGTTAAACAGGTAGTTAAACAGTTAAACGTGCCGAATGTTAAAAATATCTACAACCACAACCGTAGACTAGTTTCAGCCTTCATTGTTCGAACTAGTCAAAGTCAAAGTAAGTGGTCAAAGTAAAGTCACGCTGAAAACGCTTGTATCATTGGATGTTGCGATGCAACCCGTGATACAAGCTATCGTCTCATTTAAGTGACCTTTGCGATTAAGATTTCATTTCATTAGATTCTAATTGAACTTATATTTTAATTATATTTTATAATTTTAATCGTAATTCACTTATACATATTCGATAGCGAACCTTGTTATCTCAACTGGAGATAACTGAAGATTTTATTTCCAGTTGCTTTTAAATTAAGTGATGAGGAAAAGTGCCACTGGAAAATCCCGTTGCCAGGAGCATATGTTGATTAAGCGCCCCAAATAAGTTCGTTCTCGCCCTTTCCTCATTTATATTGGGGAGGGTTGGAGCCCCCGTCTTATCGAGGTGGTTTTATGCGAATCGCAGATTTTATGAGAAACTATTTCATTTGCAAGTTGTTCCCAGCACTTCACCCGAATTGAAGGATTTATAGGCCTCCCACTCGATAAACGGTTTCACTTTCCATCGTACTCAAGTAAATGAAATTGATTCGTTATTCTTCCAATGGATTTAATACTTGGAGTGCATTAACTTAAGGTTGGGTTAAAAATTAAAATTAACCACATAACGTAACATTCCCAGTTCACATCCACATTCTGGATTTAAATGAGTGAAATGAGGCAGTTCGTGTTGTGACGGCGTAATCAGGATTAATGATGATGCGCCTGCATGCCATCCAAATTGCCTAACTCGTTTGTTTCAGGAAAAGGGTCGTTGAAAGCGAACTTTCACCTTTTCCGTTTTGATAATTTAATTATCGGACTTAATTCCATTTGGAGGATATTAACGATCCCAGTTTTAAGATAAATTACAGCTTTAAGCTATGGATTCTTTCTCGAAGATGTACATATCGCGCGAGATTTATTGGGTAGCTCGAGGTGCAACGGAGAGTGCATATCGGATAACGCAGCAGATGAAGATTTAAAAGTAAAAATAAGTGAAACTGTTGAGATTGGTGAAGTCTGGGAAAACAGTGAGATTGAGAATAAACATTTGGAGATTTATTTAAAGATTATTTGAATTGTTGCAGGTGTGACTTTCTTTTTCACGGTGCTTGTTCAATGGTAAGGAATAAATCAGAGCAACCGCAAAGTCTCACACACAAATTAATCCTAGACTAGCTAAGATAATTAGAAAATGCGTAACCAGGTGCAATATATTTTTGAAGTGAAAAGACGTTGAACGATTTTTGATATGATTATACGTCACAAGTACGCTAATGACGCGTCACTATCGCACTAATGACGCGTCGCTATCACGCTAATGACGCGTCACCATCACGCTAATGACACGTCACCATTACGCTAATGACACGTCACCATTACGCTAATGACACGTTACCAACACGATCTAATGTTAAAAATATATGAAGTTATGAGTAAGACGTGCAATGAAATCCTCGCATATTTCAAGTAACGTTAAGTTTTTCTTTTAAACTTCAGTATTTCCCAACTTCGTTTTCTTATTCCTACCCTTCTATGTATTCCATCAGACGTACTCCAACGTCGTTAGACCGTTCTCTCAAGTTTGCTTGCTTAGATTTCGAGTCAGTGAACGTGATATTTCCCGAAGGAAGGCAAAAAACTCGGCATGTCAAGAAGTCGCTGAAGAATTTCGCTCTCCACCAAACTCGTCTCTCGTATTATATGGACAAGGACTGCATCGTATAATAACATTATATTTATATTACCTGTTTTACGGACGGCAGAAATCATGACTGTGGTTGTTCTTTTAAGGTCAAATTTATTCGTGAATGTGCTTGTCAAGGATCGGTATAACGTTTCACGTTAACAACAAGTCTACTGTCGCGTATTGTTTTGGAATTATATTGTTAGAAACTTTATATATATTTTGAATTTGGCGCATTAAAGCTAATAGGAGGGAGCATCAAACAACCAGTCACTGATGCGTAGTTCTTCCGCATCGACTACGTGTACGAAGAGCTAGATGTCGTAAAACCATTCAAACTGTTCATGCGAAACTCTGTTCTATTAATAGATCAGCCATCAAGCTTAAATATTTTTAAGAGAATCTAATATGCTACGAAAATCGACCTTTTTAATTTATACATATTTTTTCCGAAATCAAGCGTGAATACCCAATTTCTCGGTGCAATTTTAGAACCCAAAATACGTTATTCCAGTATTTTAGTTCGTTGCTCAGATTATCACTACAAAACAGTTCGAGAAAGTTGTCCTAGGCAAACTTTCCCGTAGCGAATAACAAGAAACAGTCAAAAATTGAAATATAAAACTTGTCCCCTGTATTTCAATTTTTGAAGTTAACCAAGGACCAGTCCATTCTTCATGGTAGACCCTTATTGACCGGAAATATTATGTTTTTTTTTCAATTTATTTAACATTTCTTCGGCCCAGTTTGGCAATATTTAAACAAACCATAAAAATTTAAATATTGCCAAACTGGGCCGAAGAAATGTTAAATAAATTGAAAAAAACAAAAAGGACCAGTCCGTTTCATCAAAGAGAAACATAGTGATTGTCAAGGTAAAGATTTTATAAAAAATTAAACGACAGTGAAAAATGTCCTGAATTTATAAAAAATTCTTAATTTGAATAATATATTTTTTTGGTAGCACGACCGGTTGGTAGCGGAGAAAGAGAGTGCAAAGAATCATTATATGTTAGAAGCCAGGTTTCGTAGCCCCAATGGTAACTCATTTTATTAACTCGTGCAGCTTCAACTAAACAAAACGATGTGGTACCAGATTTTCCATATTTTATTCAAAACTAAGGGGATTTAGTTTATTCCCTACACTAGTAAGGGAGTTTAGGTTCATTCCTTACTAGTGTAGGGAATAAACTAAATTCCCCTAGTTTCCCTAAACTTCCTAGTTTCCTTTTTTTTTGAATGGAACGGACTGATCCTTGGTTATCTTCAAAAATTGAAATACAGAACTTGTCCCCTGAAACTAAGAAAAATTAAAAAACACAACAAAGGTTGCTCTAATGCATTTCTATAGCCAAGCTATCATCTTTAGAAAGATACTTTGAATATCTCTGAAGATGATAGCATGGCTTGGTTTCAAGGGACAATATTTATATTTCAATTTTTAAGTAACATCGATTGCGATGTTAGCAGAAAATAGTACCTATTCCTCGTAGTAAAAGCACATTCCTGGACTTATATGTTCATTAGCCTTGGCTAACGCCGCGGCCACAGTTTACATCGTCATCCAAGAATGTTTTGCTTTTACTATTAGACACGCAATATACTATTAAGGTACAATATGTTCCATATCACTACTCAGTGAGTAATTGAACAGTTGCTGCTTTTTAATCCCCTAATCATTTATCTTCTTTAACGAAGTTGGTCTGTCATCATCGTAAGTCTTCATATATTTATTTTCATGGCCGATAAATTTTGAATACACAGTTTGATGTCATACTTCTAATGGCAAATCACGATTTAGATCCCTTATCCTCAAAGAAATACCGAAACGCTGTTTAGGAAGACGACTTTAAAGTACCAAGAACAACAAAACGCAGAATGCCACTTCTACGTCGAGTTATTTTAACGAACTGAACCCGTAAATTTCTCGAGAATGAGCAACATTGTAAATCAGAATTGCTTGTTAATTGGTGGTTAGACATCCATCTCGAAACCATAGGTCATACCATTGCCTTTACTTGGCTTTTCGCATGTATTCGCATTCATTTCCAATGTTACCCGCCTCGTTTATTATTATCATTATTATTATTATCTTTATTATTATACAGTTACCAAAGAGAAGAAAAAATATTAGATTTACAAACTTCAATAATACAGTGGTCTTGAATTTGTCCTGTTAAATATGGCTACAAATTTCTTATAAATTATCTTCAACGAAATTAATAACAAAAAATTAGAGCGATTATGCTTCTTTAAAATAATTATTATTGCAATATTCATCCTAATTGCATTCGAATATTGCTTTATCATCCAGTTCCGAACTATGTTTAAATTTCCAAGTCTCTAGTTCATCGGGAAATTGGTATAGAATCGATCGCAAGATTTGTACGAAATATACAGATAAAAAAAACAACATTTTTAAATGCAAATATTGACACCAACATAGGAAACATTTAAAAATAAATGCTTCGTTATTGTTATTCATTCTACAAACTGAAATGCAGTTTAAAACGTAATTAAGAACGAAATTTCATATAAAATTTGATACGCCACATTTTGAGCCACATGTAAACGAAAAATAGTCGAAATTTTGCTTAATTGCATTCAAATGTTACTTTGCAGTCCAGTTCCGAACTATATTTAAAGTGCCAAGTCTCTAGTTCATCGGGAAATTGGTATAGAATCGATCGCAAGATTTGTACGGAACAGACAGACAAGAAAACAACATTTTCGAACGCAAATATTGACACCAACATAGGAAACATTTAAAAATAAATGCTTTGTTATCAGTGGCGGTTCGTAGCCAAAATTAATGGGGGTGCTGCGGCAATGTTTAGCGTTTTATGTTTGATCCAAAATGACAATTTTTTCAAAATTTTACCTTTTTAAGATATCGACTAAAAATTTCGACAATTTCAAAATGTAACTTTTCGAAAATTTTAGATTTCTTAGAAAACTTAACAATGAAAATGTTTAATAATGTCGGGTTTTTTGAAAAACAAAATTTTTTCCAAATTTCGATTGTCTTCCAAAATTGAGACTTTTTTCTTGTAATTTCAACTTTATTTTATTTTTAAATATTGACTTTTCCGAAAATCTGTGTATACTCTTTTAAAAATATCCCCAGTTTCGAAAATATTTTAACTTTTCGGTGTTTTGTTTTTTTTGTATTTTTATCTGAAAATTAAGTACATTTTTTCAAAATTTTACTTTTTCTGAAAATGTAATTCTTTTTTAAACTGGACTTTTGAATTTTTAAATTTTCGATCCTTTTCAAAATTTCAAAATTAATTTTCGATCTTTTTTAAAATTTTTGATCTTTTTCAAAATTTTATCATTTTCTTTTGAAAAATTATAATATTTTTATTGAAAATTTTGATTCCTAACAATTTCGACTGTTTTTTTTAATGTCAACTATTTTTCAAAATTTCGACCTTTGTGCAAAGTTTCGATTTTTCGAAATGTAGACCTTTTATAAAATGTCGACTTTTTTCACATTTTCGACTATTTTTGTTTTTTTTTTAATTTGGCCACTTTTCAATTTTCAAAATTCTTTCAAAATTTCAATTTTTTAAATCTTGACGTTTTGTGAAAAGTTTAACGTTTTTTCAAAATTTTAAGTTTGTTGACCTAAAATTTTTAAAAAAATCTTTAACTTTGGTTCAAAATTTTAACCACCAAAAATTTATACTTCTTAATATTTCGATTTTTGAAAACCTCGATCTATCTGATAATTTTTGACTCGTTTTCAATATTCCGACTTTGAAAATTTTGGTTTTTATTGATAATTTAGGTGAAAATTTCCCAATTATTCAAAATTTATACTTTATTAAAATTTCCAATTATTTTAAAAACTCCATAATAGTTCTCAGATCTTTTAAATGTGTCTACTTTTTCAAAGTTTTGATATTTTTTTAATTTCGACCTATTTGTTTAAAAATGTCTCCATTTTTAAAATTTTGACTTCTTTTGGAAATTTGAAAGTTTTAAAAAATGTTTCCCTTATACTTAAATTTTTTATATATTTCGGATATTTCTCAAAATTAAGAAAAACCAAAGTATCAAAAAATTTTGACTTTTTTTTTAAATTCTCTTAAATCTGCAACTTTTTTAAAATTTTCGACTTTTTCCCAATTCCCATTTTGTTGAAAATTTCGGCTTTTTCAAGTGTTCGAATTTTAGCCATTTTTCGAAATTAAAAATTCTTGAAAACCTTAAAAATTTCAACTATTTTTTAAATTTAAACTATTTTAAAAATTTCGACATTCTTTGAAAACTGACGATATTTTATTTGAAACTTTTGCTTCTTCTCTTAAGTGAGACATTTCTTAAAAAAGTATTTTGAAATTTTCAACTAATTCGTAAAATTTCCAATTTTTCTAAAAATTTCTACTCCATTTCAAAACGTCGACTTTTTGTTCAGAACTTGGACTCTTTTTAAAAACTTGACTTTTTTTTTTAAAGGTTTGAACTTTTTTCAAAATATTATTTATGACTTTTTTTGAACATTTCCAATTAAATCTTCAATTTTTAAAAAAGTGAGTTTTCATTTTAAATTTAAACTACTCAAAATTTCGACTTTTTCCAAAGTTTTACTTTTTCAAAATTTCAACCTTTTTAATAATTACGAATTTTTAGATTATTTTGAGTTTTCCCTATATTTAAAAATTCAGCTTCTTTGGAAATTTAATTAAAAATTCTGCAATTTATTTTAAATGTCGATGTTTTTTCAAAATTTTGTCTTGTTCCAGTTGCAAAATTATTGAAAATGTCGACTTTTTCAAAAATTAAATTTTTTTTTAAATATTAGCTTTTTTAAAAATCCTTATTTTCTTTTGAAAATTTGACTGTCTATGAACATTTCTAAATTTTTTAAAATTCCACTTTTCCAAATTTCGGCTTTTTTGAAAACTTTAGCTTTTTTTTGATAACTGGTAATTTTTTTTAATTTAAATTTTTTGGAATTATTATTATTATTATATTTATTATTGATTATTATATTAAAATAAATATTACTCCCAATAAAAAAAATTTCGATTTTTAAAATTGTGCGAAGCTTTAAAACAAATTTCGAAAAAAAAACTTGCAGTTTATGTACTAATAAATTGTCAAAATTTAAATTTTAATCTCAAAATATTGACTTCAAACATTAAATTGTTGATTAATTTTTTTAGAACATTTTGACAGTTTTTATTTTCTAAATTTTGAGACTTTTCTTGAAATGTTGATTCTTTTTCTCGAAAATTTCAATAATTCCCACTTTAAAAGTCGAAATTTTAAGAATATTTTTGACAATTTATTTTTAAAAATTGTTTTTTTTTCTTTGATTCCTAAATTGTTCTTTATTTCAAAAATGTTGTATACAAATAAGAAATCTCAACTTTTCCTAGAAATATTGGGTGCTTTTTCTTCGAAATTTGCTCTTATTCTTTAATTTCGAACTTGAGAATTTTAAAAATAAATTTAACATTTTTGGAAAAATTGGAAATATCGATTCAGAATTTTCTTTAGTCTTACAGTAGGAGAAATTTTTTTTAGAGAAAATCAAATTCCGAAAAATTTTGAAATTTACATTTTTTCTTAAAAATTCATTATTTTTTTCAAAGTTTTCTTCTTTTTATGCAAATTTGAAGTTTATTTTCTCTAAATTCATCTATATACATAAAACAAAGTCGTGTTACTTACACCATTTATAACTCCAGAACGGCTAAACTGATCTTTATGTTCTTTGCTTTGTTGGATTTACCTCGGCCTCGAATAGCAGAATAAAGGCTAAAATATTGAGAAAATTCACATGTTTTATAGGGAACTGGTGTACAGCGCCATCTCTAATTCATAACAGGAACATGACTGCAACCTGCACTAACGGTAAATATGTTGTAATCAGTTTCCAGTAGATGGCACTGTATCTGTTTTGATTATGGCCCGTTTTTAGCGGTTTTTCGCGTAGGATTCAGACGAACGTATTAAATATTTTAATGTAAAATTTCAGCTAATTAGTTAACACAATATTTATTGATTCTGAGGTATTACAAAGTTTGCCAGGACCAACTAGTACTTAATAATTTTTAGTTTCTTACCAAAATTACAAAAATAAAAGGAATTTTAAAAAATTAACATTTCGTGAAAAACTTGAAAATTTCTAAAACAAATTAGACATCAAAATTTTTACAAGAAAAAATATTTTAAAGACAAAATCTCCAGCAAAAGTCGAAATTCTAAAAAAATTCCTCTGTATATAATGTTAAGATAAAAACACAAATTTCATGGGAAAAAAATCAAAATTTCTTAAGAGAAAATCGAAATTTAAGAAAAAATTTGAAATATCTTTACAAAAAGGTCGAAATTGAAATTTTACGAAAATAATCCAAGACTCGGTTGTTATTTGATTTTATAAAAATGTCGAAATGCGAAAGAAGTTGAAAATTTTTTTCTTAAAATGTTTTCGTTTTTTCCAAAATGTTGACATTTTTATAACAATTTTAGGGTTTTTTGCTAAACATTTTTTTCAAAAATAGAAAATAAAATAAACTATGAAATGTCAAAGTCTAGTGGAAAAACATGTTTAAAGCAAATTAGAGGAACATAAAAAAATCTGGAAAAGTTCAAATTTTCAGAAGAAATTTTAAGGACAAAATTTTCAGAAAAAATAGGAATTTATAAAAAATTTCTTTTTATAAAATATTTAAGAAAAATGGAAACATCGCAGAAAAAATTACAATTTTCTTAAATAAATCGAAGAAGAAACTCAAAATTTTTATACAAAAAAGTTAAAATTGAGATTTCAGGTAAAAACTGGAATTTTTCCTTAGAGTAATATAAAAATACAAGAAGAGATGGATTTAGATGTTATTTTAAAATTTTAATTATTTTCTCAAAATTTTTACAAAAATTAGAAAAAAAATTAAAATAGATTTTAAAATCCCGTAACTTCGTAAAAGAAACTTGAAATTTCTATAAAAAGAAATCAGAGAAAATTTTAAATCTCTACAAAAAATTGTTAAAGGAATAGTCTTCGGAAAATTTTGAAAAAAAACTCGTAAACGAAATTGGGGGTGCTGCAGTTCCACAGTGCCTATACGCCAGCCGCCACTGTTTGTTAATGTAATTTATTCTACAATCAAACTGAACAGTGGCGGCTGGTCCTATAGAGCGCAAGAGCGCGCGCACCTTGTGAAATGAGTGATTATTTTTTTTCTGTTTAATGTAAAAGACAAGGATTTATCACATTTTTAAGTACTAAATAATGATCTCTTAATTAACTAGTACTTGTGCATTACTTGGAATAAAGTGCGCATATGTTTTATTCCATTATGAGGAAATTTAAATAAGTTGGTGCGCTCAGAACTAAGCACTTAGCGTGGCTGCTGTACGATTCCTATCAACGGCATCCTCGCGTTACGTAGAAACAATAAACTACGGAGCGCACATTAAAGTTAGCGCGGTACGCCGCTCCCCCACGGGATGTTGTCAGATGATTAGTACGAGACAGAGTTTGAAGTGAAATATTTATGGTTCATGTGATATGATTTCTATTACAACTTTTGTATCTTAATTTTGTTTCGAAATGAAGGATAGATTTTCTTATCGTCAATCAATTATATTTCGATTATCTAATTATTAACATAAAAAGAAGTCATATGAGTTACAAATTTTATTACGTTATCTGCAATCAATCTGGCAGTCTTGTTACATCTGTCTACGTTGTCTGTTATTGTTGTGATTGGCTGATTTGTATGATTTAAATATTTAAACAAATTTTAAAATGAGTGACACAGACTGAACACTTTGTGAAGGTTTAAAACTATAAATGTTTAATCATTTAAATTATAATGAAAGTTACGAGAATGTTTTGTGTATTATTATTATTATTATGCATTACTACTTAACGAGAAAAAACAAGTAGGGATGCAAACGATGGTTTGATGTTTTCAAAACATCGATATATCATTTGTAAACATCAATATTTCAACATCGATTCTAAAACATAAAAAATATCGATACATCGTTCAGTTTACAAACGATGTTTGAAAAATCGATGTATCGTATCGCGATGGAATTAGCGCCATCTGTTGCATAGAATTAATATTGATGGTACAAATGACCACACAATTTTGTAACTAGTCGCTTGATGGCAGCAGTGTATATTTAACAAATTGATACTGAAGCTTAGCGGCAGGCATACAAACAGAACAATTATCTGACAATTCATAGTTTAGATATTTTTATTTGGCAACCTATAAAAAAACACAAATTTTGAAAGAAAAATGAGAATTTTTAGAAAAGTATTAATATGAAAACTCAAAACTATAAACAGAATTTTCACAATTATTTACTATTTATCTAATATTTAAAAAAAAATTCTTACCTATCAACATTTCCAGTCTAAACTTCAAATATTCAATTCCTTTAAGACAACTTTACATAAATTTCTTTTTTTGAATTTTAATTTTGTTAATTTCGTATTTTAATTGAAAACCTCTACAAAAAAGTCGAAATTTTCATAAAAAAGATAAACATTTCTAGAAATAGACCAATTTTCAAGTTAGAAATAAAAATGTCCAAATTAAAACCTAAACAGAATTCTCAAAATGTCGGACCTAATTTCCAAATTTGGAATATTTGAAAAGTTGTCAATTTTTAAATAAATACTTCATACTTAACAAAAGAAATTATAAATGTTTATCAAAATACCTTGTTTCAATTTGAAAATTGCATACTTTTTAATTCCAAATTTTCTTAGAAATCTCGAACCTTTCTTGAAATTGTGCATTAAATTTTTATTTTTATAAATTTTGGTTTTTTCCGAATTGTTCTCCCCAAATCCGGACTTTAATTTAAAACTTTTATCGCAATTTTGAACATCTTTTTATTAATATTTAAGATTTAAGTGGAAAATTTTAGAACTTTCTGTTTAGCTTTAAAATGTTAAAGTTTCTTCTCATGTACGTTTATAATTTTGAAATGTCCGCTTTGTTCAAAAAATTTAAACTTCAAATGTACTCTTCGGCTCAAAATTTTTTTTACAAAATTCGACTTTCTTAAAATATCCAGTTTTTTGGAAATCTTGCCTTTTTATTGAACATTTTAACTTTTTATGAAAATGTCTACATTTTTCAGAATTTCAACTAATTAAAAATTTTAGTATTTTTTTCCGTTTTTTAAAATTTCTAGTTTTTCGAAAATTTGGAACTTTTTGAAAATTTCGATTTTCAAAAAATTTCGGATTCTTCTGAAAATTTTGAATGTTTAAATTTCTGACTGTTTTTTGAAAATTACTAAGACTCAAAGCTTGGCTTTTTTAAGAGTTTGGCATTTTCACAAATTGCTTTGACTTTTATAAAAAGTTTGAGTTTATATAAAAATTTCGAATTGTTTTCGAAAATCTGGAACTTTTTCTGAAAATTTTAATTTTTTATAAAAATTCAACATTTTTCAAAATTTCAACTTTTAATTTCTTCAAAATGTTAATTTATTTTTCAAAATTGTAACTTTAAAAAATTTCGACATTTTTTAGAAATTTTTATTTTTTAAAATTCCTTGAATTTTTCTAAACATTTCACTTTTTATCAAAAGCTTTCGATTTTTATAAATTTCAATGTTATTTAAGTTGTCGATTTTTTTTTAAATTCTAACGTTATTTTAAAATTTCAACTATTTTGAAAAATTCAGATTTTTTCAAGTTACATTTTTTCAAAGTTTCACCTATTTTTAAAATGTTTGGCTATTTCTCAAAATTTCGAATTTTTCGTTAAATCTTTACTTTTCCAAAATTACATTTTTTTAAGTTAAATTAGAACCACTTTTAAAAAAGTTTGGCAGTTTTGAAAATTTCATTTATTTCATAAAAAAATTTGAAATTTTCTTGAAAGGCATCTTTTGAAATTTCCCAGTTGTCTTCAAAATTTCGACTTTCTTTTTAAACATTTCGATAATTTTCAATTTTCAACAGTATTTAAAAATTTTGTCCTCTTTGAAATTTTGACTATTTTACAAAATTTCGACCTTTTTTGAAAATCTTTACTTTGTTCAAAATTACAATTTATCTTCAAATGAAATTAGTAAAAAAAAAATTTCGCTTTTTTTGAAAAATCGGTTTTTATTTAAATGTTGTCTTGAACCTTTTTACTATTTCTTTCAGAATTTCCACATTTTTAGAAATTTTGACTTTTATGAAAATGTCGATATTTTTTTAAATTTTAACTTGAAATTTCAATTCAAAATTCGTTTGTTAAAATTCCGACTTTCTCGAAAATTTGAAATGTTTTCAAATATATCGTTTTTTAAAAATTTTCGAATTCTTTTTTTTTAATTAGTGCGATTTAAAAATTTTCAAAATTTGATATTTTCTCAAAACTTCCCTTTTTTTAAATTCCGACTTTTATAAAGTTTGGCATTTTAACAAAATTTTGCCTGACGTTTTAAAAAAAAGTTATCGAAATTTAGACTTTTTTTGAAAAACCTGGGTTTTTTATGAAAATTTTAACGTTTCAAAATTTAGCCTTTTCTTTTAAATTTCCGAAGTTCCTCAAAGTTTTAAGTTTTTTTTCAAAATTTTGGGTATTTTAAAAATTTTGACATTTCTAAAATTCGTTTATTTTTCAAATTTCCAAAATGTGTAATAAACCAGATTTTATTTTTATCAATTTTAGTTTTTTCCCGAAATTTGAGTTTTTTTTGACATTTCATAAAAAATAATCAAAGAAATTAGGCGAGGAAAGACCATCAACCAATAAACAGTGTTAGAAACTTCGAGTTTAAAGGCGAATTGTCGAGTTTTTCTCAAAATTTCGACTTCAATCTCGAAATATCAACTTTTTTCTCGAAATTCCAGGAGTAAATTCAAAATTTCGACTTTAATCTCAAATTTCGACTTTAACCTGAAAATTTCGAGAAAAAAGTCGAAATTTTGGTTATTAAAAATTGAAGTAACTGAACACATCCTACCGTCATCTGTCAATATTGTATGCCTAACCTAATTTTCGTGTATATTTATGGTCGAATGTTCGAGATTAAAGTCGAAATTTTGACTTTGACCTTGGCATTTTTAGAAAACAGTTGAAATTTCGAAATTGAAGGCGAAATTTCGAGAAAAAAGTCAAAATTTCGACAATAGAGTCAAAATTTTGACGAAATTTCGAGAAAAAAAGTGGAAATTCCAATTAAACTCGGAATTAAAAAAAGTTCTTTTTAAATTGATGTCCTTTTCTACACTTTCCGAATTTTGACTTCTTAAACTCGCAATTAAATATTTAAGAAACATCAGAAAAACATCGATGTATCGATACCGAATACCGATGTTTAAGACATCGATGTTTCATTGAAAAAAATATCGATGTTCAAACATCGATGCTTTTTTGAATGATGTTGCATCCCTAAAAATAAGTACTTAACTGTGGAATGATAAATACTAAATGCGTACGTGTGGCTGACCGATTGCGTTTGCTAATTGTGCCGCTTACAGACGCCTAACTGCCAATAGTACCACTATTTACAAAAAGATAGCAGCGCCCATTCTAGGGCCTAATAATTAATTTGTTAATTTGGTATTTGGTTCTAAATTATAGAAAAAATAGTTCGTTGAATAAACACCCACCACTAATTATGACATTGTCAGCATGCGTGAACATTTCAAGTGTATGTTTGTCAGTGTCAGTATTCTGCTTTAGGTTTTAGAAGATTTATTTGTATTTTTAAAATGAACAGCATTTTTATATTAAAAAACGATGTTGGTATACTTCCACTAGAAGACAAAGTGAAAATAAAAGAACTAGGTAGGCGTTTGCCAATGGAATAAAAATGTGAAAAATAAATAAATAAATAAAATACTATTAAATACCACGCCTTATAAAAAGCTTTTTTTTCTCCTAAATTTAATACCTTGCTGCGGCATTGAAGTCACCTAAACTTTAACTATTAGTATTTTTTGCATCTGCGCACCCCCTGTCAACAAGTCACCAGCCGCCACTGAAACTGAAATACAGTTTAAAACGTGATTAAGAACGAAATTTCATTTAAAATTTGATACGCCAAATGTTGAGCCACATATTAACAAAAAATAGTCGAAATTTTGCATAATTGCATTCAAATATTGCTTTCTCATCCAGTTCCGAACTATGTTTAAATTTCCAAGTCTCTAGTTCATCGGGAAATTGATATAGAATCGATCGCAAGATTTGTACGGAACATACGGATAAAAAAACAACATTTTTAAACGAAAATCCTGCCACCAAAATTAGAAATATTTAAAAATTAATGCTTTGTTATTGTTATTCATCCTACAATCAAACTGAAACACAGTTTAATAAAAAACGTGATTTAGAACGAAATTTCAAATAAAATTTGAAACGTGAAACGTCACATTTTGAGCCAAATTTGAAATCACGAAAAATACTCGAAATTTTGAATTTATTGAAACATTTTCTTGAAATTTTGAATTTAAAGTTGAAAATAACAGAATGAAAGCCAAAAATGTCGATTTCAAATTGAGAGAAAGCAAAATTTCGAAAAATGAAGCAAAATTTATATTCTTATAGTTCATTTCTGCTGAATCTACACAAGAGTAAGCTTTTGGGTTTCTAATTTTGTAGTCGCAACAACAGGAACTAGTAATATTTAGACATGGTCGTGTGGCAACGCTTTTACATTTCTTGTTGGTGTTCTGTGTTCCTAAACACCTAACCTAAATATCATTAAATATTTTGATTTGTTGTCGATGGTTTCAAAAGTTCTTTTCTATTTGATGATGTCAATTTTAGCTAAAAATTATTAAATTGTAAGAAATAGTTATAAGTGATAATGTCCTCTATAATGCACAGACCAATAGGTTTGAACATTTATTAGATTCGAAGTTTGGAAACCAAATACCGGTTTCGATCTTGTTAGATCTCGTCAGTTTCTCTATGGACCAATAGGTGGTAGTACTAAAGAGTCACTCGCTTGACGCCTGTGATTGTTTTAGTACTTACTTGTCGGAACATTTATTAGCATTCGAGTTAGATATACCAAACTGACGAGATCTAACAAGATCGAAACCGGTATTTGGTTTCCAAACTTCGAATCTAATAAATGTTCAAACCTGTCTGTGCATTATAGAATCCTTGTCTTCTGGGAACTCTCCTAGAGAGCAACCGCTTTGCTAGGTGGCAGTGTTTCAACTATTGGCAGTTCAGCTACCTATGATTCACTATACACGCCGCCTGGAGGGCTGCATGAATTTGTAGTCTAGGTTGCATTCTTCTTGCATAAGTAATAATGTGTTTATTCTGCCAAACAACCCTTGAGATATAGGCAACACATTAACCATCAAAATGTTAAGCATGAAACCAGTTTTGGTTCTGATGATTTTTTAGTAACTCTTCTGCTCTCAATGCTCTTCTGATGATCAATTTGAACTTCATGATCTACTCTTATGCAGATTTATCTGAAATTCACTTTATGTTTAAATAAGCCCTGACTAGTTTCTGAGAACTTTGTCTTGTATTATTTTTGTTCATGAATTGACTCGTCTCGGCGTTTTCGAGTCTCTATTATTGGAAGATCTCTAGAGCTTTTGTTGCCGTAGAGGCTGAAATATATGTATAACTTCGTTATGATGCCCTTACCGTTTCTGTGGTTTTCCCCCTTGCGAACGAAAGCTATCCACCTTACCGCAAATGCTATTTGCCGACAACACTAAGAGCCTGTCGGAGCTTGTTTTGATACAAACTAATCGTATTATTTGTGTCTTGCATCATCCCACTCGACCGATAACAGTAAAACATTTGTACGTTGTAGGAACATTTGAACAGAAAGGTTCTTAATATTTATCTTTAAAACTCATATCGAAGACATTTTATAAACTTTGAAAGTTTATTGACAGTAAGGACAGTAAGGACAGTAGGGACAGTAGGGACAGTAAGGACAGTAAGGAACTTGATGGTACGTCCCTCAGACCTATTTGTAAGTAATATTCTAACGAATTGATGTGATGGAAATCGCGAAGTATATGGATCGCCTCATGGAACGTACCCAAGTGTCACGATTGCTCGTGTGCAGGAGTCTAGACTCTGGCATATACTGGACCTTTTCCCATATGAAAACTTACAGAATCAGATGTCTGATATAAATATATATACGCACCCCTATTGTAATTCATTCACTGTGGGAGCATTCAGATTGATTCAATATGGAGGATTTCAGATTCATTCGGTATGGAGGCATTCAGTATCTAGTAATTGATCCCACTGCCCCCCTGAAACCAAGTAGAATTTCCCCGATGATAGCTTAGGTATCAAAACACGTTAAGAGTAAGTGTTGTTGCGTTTTTTAATCTTTGGATTTCAGGAGACAAGTTTTTTTATCAAGTTCTCGATACTAAATACCTCCACACTGAAGGAATCACATATTGTGATTTATCCAATATGGAAGCATTCAGTATCTAGTAATTGATCCTACTGTCCCCCTGAAACCAAGTAGAATTTCCCCGATGATAGCTTAAATATCGAAACGCGTTAAGAGTAAGTGTTGTTGCGATTTTAATCTTTGTCTCCTGAAACCAGAAGACAAGTTTTCTTATTAAGTTCTCGATACTGAATACCTCCACACTGAACGAATCACATATTGTGATTTATTCAGTATGGAAGCATTCAGTATCTAGTAATTGATCCCATTGTCCCCCTAAAACCAAGTAGTATTTCCCCGATGATAGTTTAGGTATCGAAAGGTGTTAAGAGTAAGTGTTGTGTTTTTTAATCTTTTAGTTTCAGAAGACAAGATTTCTTATCAATTGCTCGATACTGAATGCCTCCATACCGAATGAACCACAATATGTGATTCATTCAGTATGGAGGCATTCAGTATCGAGCAATTGATAAATAAACCTGTCTCCTAAAACCAAAAGATTAAAAGGCATTCAGTATCTAGTCATTGACCCCATTGTCCCCCTGAAACCCGATGATAACTTGGGTATCGAAACGTGTTCGAGCATGTATTGATGTGTTTTTAAATCTTTTTTGGTTTCAGGGGATCAATTTTGATTGATCCCCCCAAGGGCAAGATTCTTGAGACATACAAGACAGTCGCAGATAGCAAACTCCTGTGCGGTCCAGCTTGACACAATGAGGACTTCTGTCTACGGAGACTCTTTTTTCTATAGAACTTCTAAGCTATGGAACGCGTTACCAAAGGGAATTTTCTCCGAAAATTATAACCTATCCTAAGAAGGCGGTTCATCGCCATCACTCCTTGTTTTCGCATCCTACTCGTTTTAAAGGCATAATGGGGTTAACCTTTGCGAGAGGATTAAACTCTAAAAAAAATTCTCGTTACTGAACGTCTCCATACTGAATGAATCACAATAGGGGTGCGTGTATATTTATATCAGACACCTGATTCTGTAGGTTTCCATTTGTGAAAATATATGTTAGAGTTTAGACACCCTCACATGAGTAATCGCGAAAACAGCTCTTGGGTACGTTTCATCAGGTGGCCCACATGTTTTACTGACTTTTTTTTCGCCTGTTACTCCTTTCACAATTCTAAATTTTCAGTAACCTTCTGCTAAGGATTGGCAATCACTTATAGATTGCCACAAGCAGCGATTGCGTTGGATCAATCACTGTCCATATACTTAGGCGATTTTTGTCTCATCAATTCGTTACCATATTACTTACAAGTATACCTGGATTGAACGAGTATGAACTTTGATTCATTTTTAAAGATGATTAAGGACCAGTCCGTTACACCAAAAAAATAATGATAAATAAAATAAATTTAGTATCTAGTAATTAGTAGATAATTCCTGTTGTATTACGTTCTGTTTCTTTGTCGAAATAAAGTGTTTTAAATTCATTTTATCTTTAGAAAGGAATCAACACGTAACAATATTAAAATAAACTTTATTGTTCTAAATTTTGAAGTCCACTTACAAAAGGAATTTTGCATAAACGCAAACATTGGCAGTGACCCTTGACAGACCAAACAAAACATTACTAAAAAAATCAGAGCATTCGATGATTTTTTTTTTCATTTTATCATAATTGATCAATAATTTATTATACTGTAACCAGTGGCAGCTCGCGGCACTGTGGAACTGCAGCACCTCCAATTTCGTTTACGGGTTTTTTTTCAAAATTTTCCGAAGACTGTTCCTTTAACAATTTTTTGTAGAGATTTTAAATTTTCTCTGATTTCTTTTTATAGAAATATCAAGTTTCTTTTACGAAGTTACGGGATTTTAAAATCTATTTCAATTTTTTTTCTAATTTTTGTAAAAATGTTGAGAAAATAATTAAAATTTTAAAATAACATCTAAATCGATCTCTTCTTGTATTTTTATATTACTCTAAGAAAAAATTCCAGTTTTTACCTGAAATCTCAATTTTAACTTTTTTTGTGTAAAAATTTTGAGTTTCTTCTAGATACTTCGATTTATTTAAGAAAATTATAATTTTTTCTGCGATGTTTCCATTTTTCCTAAATATTTTATAAAAAGAAATTTTTTATAAATTCCTATTTTTTTTGAAAATTTTGTCCTAAAAGTTTCTTCTGAAAATTTGACCTTTTCCAGATTTTTTTATGTTCCTCTAATTTGCTTTAAACATGTTTTTCCACTAGACTTTGACATTTCATAGTTTTATTTTCTATTTTTGAAAAAAATGTTTAGCAAAAAAACCCTAAAATTGTTATAAAAATGTCAACATTTTGGAAAAAACGGAGACATTTTAAGAAAAAAATTCATTTTCAACTTCTTTCCCATTTCGACATTTTTATAAAATGAAATAACAACCGAGTTTTGAATTATTTTCGTAAAATTTCAATTTCGACCTTTTTGTAAAGATATTTCAAATTTTTTCTTAAATTTCGATTTTCTCTTAAGAAATTTTGATTTTTTCCCATGAAATTTGTGTTTTTATCTAAACATTATATACAGAGGAATTTTTTTAGAATTTCGACTTTTGCTGAAGATTTTGTCTTTAAAATATTTTTTTTGTAAAAATTTCGATGTCTAATTTGTTTTAGAAATTTTCAAGTTTTTCACGAAACGTTAATTTTTTAAAATTCCTTTTATTTTGTATTTTTGATAAGAAACTGAAAATTATTAAGTACTAGTTGGTCCTGGCAAACTTCGTAATACCTCAGAATCAATAAGTATTGTGTTAACTAATTAGCTGAAATTTTACATTAAAATATTTAATACGTTCGTCTGTTTCCAGGTGAATCCTACGCGAAAAACCGCTAAAAACGGGCCATAATCAAAACAGATACAGTGCCATCTACTGGAAACTGATAACAACATATTTACGGTTAGTGCAGGTTGCAGTCATGTTCCTGTTATGAATTAGAGATGGCGCTGTACACCAGTTCCCTATAAAACATGTGAATTTTTTCAATATTTTAGCCTTTATTCTGCTATTCGAGGCAGAGGTAAATCCAACAAAGCAAAGAACATAAAGATCAGTTTAGCCGTTCCGGAGTTATAAATGGTGTAAGTAACACGACTTTGTTTTATGTATATAGATGAATTTAGAGAAACTAAACTTCAAATTTGCATAAAAAGAAGAAAACTTTGAGAAAAATAATGAATTTTCAAGAAAAAATGTAAATTTCAAAATTTTTTGGGATTTGATTTTCTCTAAAAAAAATTCTCCTACTGTAAGACTAAAGAAAATTCTGAATCGATATTTCCAATTTTTCCAAAAATGTTAAATTTATTTTTAAAATTCTCAAGTTCGAAATTAAAGAATAAGAGCAAATTTCGAAGAAAAAGCACCCAATATTTCTAGGAAAAGTTGAGATTTCTTATTTGTATACAACATTTTTGAAATAAATAACAATTTAGGAATCAAACAAAAAAAACTATTTTTAAAAATCAATTGTCAAAAATATTCTTAAAATTTCGACTTTTAAAGCGGGAATTATTGAAATTTTCGAGAAAAAGAATCAACATTTCAAGAAAAGTCTCAAAATTTAGAAAATAAAAACTGTTAAAATGTTCTAAAAAAATTAATCAACAATTTAATGTTTGAAGTCATTATTTTGAGATTAAAATTTAAATTTTGAGAATTTATTAGTACATAAACTGCAAGTTTTTTTTCGAAATTTGTTTTAAAGCTTCGCACAAATTTAAAAATCGAAATTTTTTTTATTGGGAGTAATATTTATTTTAATATAATAATAAATAGAATAATAATAATAACACCAAAAAATTTAAATTAAAAAAAAATTACCAGTTATCAAAAATAAAGCTAAAGTTATCAAAAAAGCCGAAATTTGGAAAAAAGTGGAATTTCAAAAAATTTAGAAATGTTCATAGACAGTCAAATTTTCAAAAGAAAATAAGGATTTTTAAAAAAGCTAACATTTAAAAAAAAAATTTAATTTTTAAAAAAGTCGACATTTTTAATAATTTTGCAACTGGAACAAGACGAAATTTTAAAAAAACATCGACATTTAAAATAAATTGCAGAATTTTTAATTAAATTTTCAAAGAAGCTGAATTTTTAAATATAGGGAAAACTCAAAATAATCTAAAAATTCGTAATTATTAAAAAGGTTGAAATTTTGAAAATGTAAAATTTTGGAAAAAGTCGAAATTTTGAGTAGTTTAAATTTAAAATGAAAACTCACTTTTTTAAAAATTGAAGATTTAATTGGAAATGTTCAAAAAAAAGTTATAAATAATATTTTGAAAAAAGTTCAAACCTTTAAAAAAAGTCAAGTTTTTAAAAAGAGTCCAAATTCTGAACAAAAAGTCGACGTTTTGAAATGGAGTAGAAATTTTTAGAAAAATTCGAATTTTTACGAATTAGTTGAAAATTTCAAAATACTTTTTTAATAAATGTCTCACTTAAGAGAAAAAGCAAAAGTTTCAAATAAAATATCGTCAGTTTTCAAAGAATGTCGAAATTTTGAAAATAGTTTAAATTTAAAAAATAGTTGAAATTTTTAAGGTTTTCAAGAATTTTTAATTTTAAAAATGGCTAAAATTTTGCAAAAATTCGAACACTTGAAAAAGCCGAAATTTTCAACAAAACTGGGAATTAGGAAAAAATCGAAAATTTTAGAAAAGTGCAGATTTAAGAGAATTTAAAAAAAAGTCAAAATTTTTTGATACTTTGGTTTTTCTTAATTTTGAGAAATATCCGAAATATATAAAAAATTTAAGTATAAGGGAAACATTTTTTAAAACTTTCAAATTTTCCAAAAGAAGTCAAAATTTTAAAAATGGAGAAATTTTCAAACAAATAGGTCGAAATTAAAAAAAATATCAAAACCTTGAAAAAGTAGACACATTCAAAAGATCTGAGAACTATTATGGAGTTTTTAAAATAATTGAAAATTTTAATAAAGTATAAATTTTGAATACTTGGGAAATTTTCACCTAAATTATCAATAAAAACCAAAATTTTCAAAGTCGGAATATTGAAAACGAGTCAAAAATTATCAGATAGATCGAGGTTTTCAAAAATCGAAATATTAAGAAGTATAAATTTTTGGTGGTTAAAATTTTGAACCAAAGTTAAAGATTTTTTTAAAAATTTTAGGTCAACAAACTTAAAATTTTGAAAAAACGTTAAACTTTTCATAAAACGTCAAGATTTAAAAAATTGAAATTTTGAAAGAATTTTGAAAATTGAAAAGTAGCCAAATTAAAAAAAAAACAAAAATAGTCGAAAACTGTGAAAAAAGTCGACATTTTATAAAATGTCTACATTTCAAAAAATCGAAACTTTGCACAAAGGTCGAAATTTTGAAAAATAGTTGACATTAAAAAAAACAGTCGAAATTGTTAAGAATCAAAATTTTCAATAAAAATATTATAATTTTTCAACAGAAAATGATAAAATTTTGAAAAAGATCAAAATTTTGAAAAAGATGCAAATTAATTTTGAAATTTTGAAAAGGATCGAAAATTTAAATATTCAAAAGTCCAGTTTAAAAAAGAATTACATTTTCAGAAAAAGTAAAATTTTGAAAAAATATACTTAATTTTCAGATAAAAATACAAAAAAAACAAAACACCGAAAAGTTAAAATATTTTCGAAACTGGGGATATTTTTAAAAGAGTATACACAGATTTTCGGAAAAGTCAATATTTAAAAATAAAATAAAGTTGAAATTACAAGAAAAAAGTCTCAATTTTGGAAGACAATCGAAATTTGGAAAAAATTTTGTTTTTCCAAAAACCCGACATTATTAAACATTTTCATTGTTAAGTTTTCTAAGAAATCTAAAATTTTCGAAAAGTTACATTTTGAAATTGTCGAAATTTTAGTCGATATTTTAAAAAGGTAAAATTTTGAAAAAATTGTCATTTTGGATCAAACATAAAACGCTAAACATTGCCGCAGCACCCCCATTAGTTTTGGCTACGAGCCGCCACTGACTGTAACGAAATGTAAATTGCAGAATTTAGTACATAAAAAAAGTTTCTAGAAACATCCGTTAAGGGAAAAGCGGCCGCGATAACGAAACAAACGGCAGATAAGCGTTCCAGAAATTTCGGCAAACGATAAGCGTTATCTGCCGAAAAGTTCTAGAAGCCGGGAGCCAAAACTATATAAGGCGGTCAGCTTTTCCTCAAGCAAGTCAGTTAGTTAGAGTCAGTGTAATTAATGAGTTGGTAGTTAGTAGTAGTAGTAGTAGTAAATAAATAGTGAGTTATTCAGTTGTAGTGAACCGAGTTTAGTTTGGTAATAAAGTGGGTATTATTTAATGTGTTAATCAATTCGAACCGATAAAGCCCGTAACAATTTATTTACGATATACTAATATCGTAATAGTTTCAGTGCCTACAACGTGATGTGATGTTTCCTCAGATTTATCATCAGAGCCCCTATCTATAAAGTAGTCAAAATCCAAAAGCAGGAAGCGCAAAATCGGCATTCTTGATACTCCAACCACCCGCGGATAAATCTCGGGCATTGTGTAAGTTAGTCGTTAGCTTATATTAATGGGGAACCTCGATCTTCGACTTTACATGACCCGAGGCATTTAGCGAGATATTAGAAACGTTTGCCACCGCATTGTCTATCGATAATAGGGTCTAAACTTTGCCGCTTCGGCTTCGTTATTTATTCTCGAGATTAAAAGCCCATTGAACTAACGAAGAGAAACAATTAAACTACTCGCCTATATACAACGAAACAGATTCCTTTCGCGATCTTAAGTAATTACGCGCCGAAAGCGTTTAAATCTAACGAAGCGGAAATACGAAGACAATGGATGGGGCAGGTTGCGTTGCTTGGATAATATTTGGAATTATATTCAATCTGACATTGTCAAGAGCCCAAAATTGAGTTATGAAAAAAAAGGTTGGGATTTCAATGCGCATATTTGCAACTCTGTTGCAAAAGTGAATGTTTACCAGCGAGTACACATAGACTAACGTAACATAATGCTCGATATCGGGCGCTTACATTTGTTACGTTACAAGTGAATGCTCTCAATGAATACTGGTGCACTTTTGCAACAACTCGCCTTCGAATATTTGCATTCGTTTCATACAAAAATACTAGCAACAGACTGTATGTGTAACAAAACGATTCGCCTTCACTTGAAGGCGAACAGAACGCACTTACTTAAGTGCGTTCTGTTTGTGGCCTGACATTGTCATGTGTTGTGTTATACTGTTCTTACAACTTTGTTGTACATACAAGTTGTTAAACATACAAGTTGTGTAAAGGAAGGAACATCTATTAGTCCATTCATAAAAGATAGTTAATTTCGAATTTGACATTTGACGTTTGACGAAACGACAAGTTCTGTGGTCAGCACAAAGCACAGGCTGTTTCTGACAGCCAAAGAAATGCTCGTTTTCGAACATTGTCCACACGATGTAATGTTCGGTTCAACTAGTCTCTGGGTTCCACGTACCTACAGCTATAATGCTCGAACGATTACAAAGCTCATATCATTACAAACTGTCATATTCGCGTGCGTATCCACTGATGTAATGCCCGTTTTCGAGCTGTTACATTACAAGTGATGGCTCTCGGTGGATACGGTCGTTAGCGAGTGGAAAAAACTATTATTTTGTTGATGTCAAAATGTATTTATAGATTTTTTGCGTAAATTATTGTTACGGACTTTATCGGTTCGATTAATTACCACGTGTGAATTACACCACTTTATTACTGAAATCAACTTGGATCATCACAATTGAACAATTAACTCACTTCTACTAACTTACTAATTACACTGACTCTAACTGACTACTTAACTACACCGACTCTAACTGACTTACTTGAAGGAAAGCGGACCGCCTTATATAGTTTTGGCTTCCGGCTTCTAGAACTTTTCGGCAGATAAGGCTTATCGTTTGTCGAAATTTCTGGAACGCTTATCTGCCGTTTGTTTCGTTATCGCGGCCGCTTTCCCCTTATCAGATCCTTCTAGAAACTTTTTTTATTTACTAAATTCTACAATTCTATTCTAAATTCTATTCCATCTATTTAAATTGCGTTACATTATAATTTTTTTTGGGTGGAACGGACTGGTCCTTGGTTATCTTCAAAAATTGAAATACAAATCTTGTCCCTTGAAACCAAGAAAGGTTAAAAAAACACAACAAAGGTTGCTCTAACGTGTTTCGATAGCCAAACTATCATCTTCAGAGAAATAGTGAGTATCCCTCTGAAGATGATAGCTTGGCTATCGGAACGCGTTAGAGCAATCTCCGTTGTGTTTTTTAATCTTTCTTAGTTTCAGGGGACAAGATTTGCATTTCAGTTTTTTAAATTTTAATTAAATTAGTATTAATAAGCGTCAGTTTATAACATGTATTAGTAGATAGCAGATTACGTTAAATTATGTCAATTTGTTGTGCCAGAAACAACTTTTTCCATTATCCATTTCTCGTCATCTTTTATCTCGAGCATTCGATACCCCAACTTGCCTAAAATATTTACTGTTTCCACAAATGGGATATTGTAAAAGCGATACTTGTTGCCATCAATTCTCGCAATCAAATTATGTTTTAGAAGGTCTTCGGTTAGGTCCTTGGACGTCCAACCTTCCAATTCAGTGCCAGCTCGATTTTTTTCCAAATATACATACCTAAACGAACCTAAAACAAAACGTAAAATAGTTAAGGGTAAAACTAACCTCTGACCTATTAATTGAAACCTAATATATTTCAGTAGAACAACTAGAAGTACGATGTAATTCTAAAAGTTTCCTTAGAGGGTTACAAAGGTCACTGTGTCAAGCAACTTTAATTTTCTTGCATTTTGTATTTGGATCCTAGTCAATTCCATTGCATAGAAGCACCCTCGGCGCGACATGCGTTTAGGTATGTTAAACTTAACAAATAATTTCAGTTACCACCTTCGTACTGTTTCATTACAGAATATTTAAGTGAAAATATTTTAGCAGAAACGCAAGTTTGACAGCTGTTTTAAACCATAAGGCAAATATGATATAGATTATCAGCTCTAGTATTTCAACAAGAATTCTTTGTTAATAAAGAATATTTCTACTTAATTTAATACTTACATTTCTCCATTTCAATTTAATCTTGATCAGGACAATGAATTACAAACTGAAAATAGTCATTTTTCTACTTTCGAATATGAGTTTTGCCCAAAAGAGACTAAATAATATAAAATGTTTTTATAATTTAGTATTATCAGCTTTATTTTTCTCTTATATGTTTATAATTCAATTGTGCAATCCTAAAAGTATATAGACAGATAAGGTAAAAATATTGCAGCCTGATTAGACATAAAAAAATTTCACAACGTCATCTAAATTTAGCAATTTTCAATTAGATTTTCCACATCGACTTGGTTAATTTGACGTTCACAGGACTGTTCACATAAAAGTATGACCCTCGGGAGCCCAAAATGTAACTCAATATAGAAAGTTTTTTTTTATTCATAAACATTCCGACTCGGATTATTTTCATATCTAAAAACCAAACCTAACAGACCAAAGAAACAGCTAAAAAGTAAGAAATGTATATTTCTTAGTGTTACTATTTAAAACAGGGACCTCCAAATTATGCCCTACGGACTAAATCCATTCCACAGACCAAATCCTATCCACAGACCAAATCCGGCCCACCAATGTGATCAATCCGGCTCGCGACAATTAATGACTTATTGCTGGTAACAAAAATTTTATTAAACGACGAAAATTCTACCCAATTTTTCTGCTAAACAAATCATTGTTCTACTCAATATTCTAATAGAAGCCAAAAATTCTAGTAAATTTAATA
>CM053330.1:40849530-41280481 GCA_028583605.1 Dastarcus helophoroides | reverse complement strand
GACGCTTTGTCTTCCTCGATATTGTTGAAAGATGCAGATGAGGGTTCAAATTGAACAGAAATTGTAGAGCGCGATGTTACTGGTTGCATTGACAATGACAGATGTGGATGATGAATTTACAAGTTTGTAAAAACTTTGGGCAACAAAATAATAATGTAACGCAATGTAAATAGATGGAATAGAATTTAGAATAGAATTGTCGAATTTAGTACGTAAGAAAAGTTTCTAGAAGGATCTGATAAGGGGAAAGCGACCGCGATAACGAAGCAAACGGCAGATAGGCGTTCCCGAAATTTCGGCAAACGATAAGCCTTATCTGACAGATTGTTCTAGCTTTCCCTCGAGTCAGTCAGTTAGAGTCAGTGTAGTTAGTGAGTTAGTAGTTAGAAGTACATAAGTGAGTTAATTGTTCAGTTGTAGTGATCCAAGTTTAGTTTAATAATAAAGTGGGTATTATTTAATGTGTTAATCAATTTGAACCGATAAGCCCGTAACAATAATAATAACAATAATTGTATGAATTAGAAGTATTCAGTGTCAAAGTTGTAATTTTTTTTAATGAAACGTCAAAATTACTGAAAAGGTGGAAATTCTAAAAAAAACTTTTTACAAAAAGGTTAAAACATTTGAAATTTTACATTTTTTAAAAACTTGGACTTTTTCCAACAAATTTGACGTTTTGAAATTTCTGCTTTATTAATATTTCGAAACCTCTTCTAAATTTATGTTGTGTTTTTTAATCTTTCTTGGTTTCAGGGGACAAGATTTGTATTTCAATTACAGAATAAGACCTTTAAAATTGTTGACTTTTTTCGAATTTTAGACATTTTTCGAGTTTTTGAGATAGGTTAGGTATTTATTTTTAATATTGAAAATTTCGACTTTCCCAAAAACCGGTTTTTTGAAATTCTTTTTTCGAAATTCTTTTTACGAAATTCTTGTTTCCAAATTACCACTTTATTCTCAAAATTTAAATTTTCTTCTTAAACTTGAACTTTCTCTTGAAAATTTGGAATATTTTCTTAAAAATGCGATGTTTTTCTAGAAATTACAACGTATTTTTCAAAAATTGTGAATTATTTTTCTAATTAAATGTTTCTTCTGAATTTATTTTTAATATTTGATTTCCTGTAATTTCAACTTGTTCGAAATATCTTCTGCAAATTTTCACTTTATCTCAAAATTCGATATTTTCTGTTTTTGGACGTTTCCATTTAAATTGAATTTATTTCTAAAAATTTCTGCTTTTTATAGAATTTATTTGTTTTTCTAAAATTGAATCGAAAATTTAATAGAAAACTAATAAACTGAAAATAATAATTTTAGGTAATTTTGAGAACAAGATTTCTTGTAAGTTTCAACTTGACAAAATTTAAATAAAGTTCAGGGACGGCCTTAGCCATTGCGAGGCTCCGGGCGGGTAGATCTTGGCGAGGTCCTTGTCTGTGGAATTAGATTTAACATAGGCGTAGCTAGAATCGGGCTGGGTAGGGCGCTTGCCCTCCCCCTGGCTCATGTAGTTAAACGAAAATTTATATTCAATTGAGTAGACTTTCTCTAAAAAATTTCCATTCGACGAAATTCGTCCTTCTTTAGGCTTTTTTCAATTTATTTAACATTTCTTCGGCCCAGTTTGGAAATATTTAAATTTTTTGGTTTGTTGACAATTTTCTAAACAGTTTTTGAAATGTGACTACGTGATATTTAAATTTATTGAAAACGTCACTTCATGACAGTTCACAAATTAGGAGGTTAGTTTATTTTACATAGAATAGGAATAATGAAAAATAGGAGACCAAAAAATTAGATGTGGAAAAATAAAAATTTTGTTTTTTTTTTTAATAAATTAGGAAAATATAAAAAAATACAAAAAAATATTTCCAAACTGGGCCGAAGAAATATTAAATAAATTGAAAAAAACATAATATTTCCGGTCAATAAGGGTCTACCATGATGAACTTCTTTAGGCTATTGACATTTTCTCGAAATTTCGACTTATTTCTCAAAACTCGTCTTTTTTTCATAAATTTCTTTCGAAATTCCAAATTTATTCCTAAAATTCTATTTCTTTCATCAGAATCCGACTTAAGTCAAAATTTCGAATTTTTATCTCAAAATGTATCGTTTCATTTTTCAAAATTCTACCATTTCTCCAAATTCTTTTTTTCCAGAAACTTCGACTTTTATTTAAATTTTGATTTTCTAAACATTTTGACTTGTTTATCAATATTTTCCTTTTAGCTCAAAATTTGATCGATTTTTTTAATAAAAATATTTATTTGGAAATTTTTATAATGACCTTTTTAGAAATTTTGTAAAATGACAAAAGTTCCGGGAAAATTTTCCTTCGAATGGTTTATAACTAAAATACAACTTGTTTCTCAGAATTTCGTCGTTTACCTCAATATTGGACATTTTCTGACTTAGGGTGAGGCAGATTAGAGCGCATGTCTATCTTTGATTTAAGCGGTCAAGCGAAAAGTCTAGAAGTAACATTTTTTTCAAAATTTGTCCCTTTTTCCCAAATTTCGACAAAATTTGAATCTCTGAAGAATTTCGAATGTATACTAAACTTCGACTTTTTTCTTAAAATTTCGATATATTTTTTTGTTCTTCAAGGGAAAAAACTAGAAATTTCAAAAAAACGAATGCAAAAAATCGAAACTTGGATATTTTTCTCAAAATCCGTCTTTTTTCGCAAATTTCAAACTCATCCTAAAATCCTATTTTGTATGTTCCCGGAAATCTGAATATTTTTCCTGGAAATTGGTATCTTTCTTAAAAATTTGACTTTTTTTAAGATTCGTTTTTTTCATAGAGTATTATTCTTAAAATTGTACTTTTTCTTAAAGTTTGAATTTTCTCTGAAAAATTTCGATCTTTGTTGCTTCATTTGGTAATTTTTCTACAAATGTCGACTGTTTTTCAGAAATTTTGTTTTTTTTTAATTCCCTTATTTTTTTAACATCAGGTTTTTCTCAAGATTTTTATCTTTTCGAATTTGATTTTTCAGAAATATTGACAGATTTCTTAAAATTTGCCTTTTTCTCGATATTTTTATATCAAAATTCGATATTCAACTTTGGTAAAAATTTTGAATTTTGTTCTTAAAATTAGTTTAAATTTGTCTTTTTCGAAATTTCAATTGTATTCCCAAAATTCTACTTTCTTCTTTCGGAAATCATTTTTTCTACCAAAATTCTGTCACTTTCTGAATATTTGTCTTTTTTTAATTTTGACTTTTTTAAATTTGACTCCAGAAATTTCAACTTCGTATTTCGCCTTATTTTCAAAATTTTCACTTTTATTTCAAAATGCGATATTTTAGTTTCTGGAACTTTCTGGACTTTTTCCTTGAAATTGGCTTTTCCTTTAAATTTCAGTTTTCTCGAAATTCGTCTGTTATCTCTAAATTAGATCGGCATATTAACGAAAATTAAAAATGTTGAAAAAAAACATTTTTGGGTAATTGCGAGAAAAAGATTTCTTGTACATTCAATTTCTTTATTGAAATTTAAATATTATGTCAAAATTAGAATAAAAGAGTAAAACTTTCGAGAAAAGTGTTTTTGGAAATTGCACATTTTTTCACAATATTTGACCTTTGGAAATATTTTGGCATATTTAGAATTGTCAGCATTTTTCGAGTTCTTTCGAAAAGTTGGGTTTTTATTCAATTTTGGTTTTCTAAAAAATCCTTTCGCAAAATAGGGTTTCTTCTCAAAATTCGTCGCTTTCGAATTAACGACTTTATTCTACATTTTTCTCTCAAAATTGTACTTTTATTTTTTTAATATTCGGTTTGTTCTGGTTTGTTTTTTTTTTTATTTAAATTCCCGAAAATTTCATGTTTCTCAAAATTTCTCTTATTCTGGAAATTTTGACTCGTACTTCAAATGGGGATGTCTTATGCTTCTGGAAATCTCCACTTACAGTGAAAAATGTTTCTCAAAGGTCCAATTTTTTCTGAAAATTACGTATTTTTTCACAAAATTCCACCTTTAAAAATATATTTTTTTCGAATTTTCAACATTTTTTGAGATTTTTCGAAAGGTTAGGATTTTATTTTAAATACGATTTTGTAAGCATTCCGACTTTTTCCCAAAATTCGTTTTTCATCGAAATTCGTCTCTCTTAAAATTAAACTTTCTCTTGAAAATGTTCACTTTTCTTCAAGAGATTTCAACTTTTGTCTCGTTATTTCGACAATATTTTTCAAAAATCGATATTTTTTCGAAATCTTTGAAATTTCGATAGTTTTCAAAGTTTTCCCAAAGAAACGGTTTCTATTTTAGATTGAATTTTCTGACTGTTTGTACAAAATTCGGCTCTTTTTCTAAATTTCTAAGTTAGTCTGAAAATTCAATTCCTCAGTTCATGTAGTTAAATGAAAATATACTCAACCGGAATGTTTTCCTGTTTTCTTTATCAATTTTTCCAAATGATTCTTGCCCCTCCCCGAACGAAATCCTGCCTACGGCCATAAGTTTTAATGATGATGCTTGTTGAGAAATGCAAAGTTATAAATAATTAAATTTAGACTTTTAAAATTTGCTTATTGGAAATTAAAAAAAATTAATAAACATAAAGATAGCAAATTATTAATCATGATAAATTAAGGTGCTTTAATGTCTTAAAAGAATCAGGGATTTAGAAATGATAACGGCTGCTCCAATATAAAAACATAACCCGACGACAGTTGACAGCCGAAATGAAACACGGGAATTCCCCGAAGGTAATGGAGTACTATCAGGTTTTGTTTAGCCCTTTGAGGTGGCATCACTTGTGCCACTGGAACGAAATTTCGTCAATATAAAAGAGAAGGAAAGAAACATTCATTGGAGCAAATGAAACAGATATCAACGCGATAACTATCGCGCAAGAAAGCAGCGAGTCGAGTTTTATAATGCGCGGCTTAAGGCGCGAAATTCAAATGAACATTAGAATTCGTACTATTGCGCGAGTGAGCGAGACCCCCTGCAATAGCGAGGCCCCGGACAGTTGCCCTGCTCGCTACCCCCAAAGGCCGCCCTTGATAAAGTTTAACTTGCGAGAGAAATGTTTTTTAAAAAAATTTTTTTACCTAAATTTGACTTGTTCTGGAAATTACCACTCTTTTCACAAAAACTGATGCAAATTTCGTCTTTTTCTGACATTTTCACTTTTTCCAAATTTCGACATTTCTTGAAGCTCACCGGAAGGTTTTGTCGTTGATTGAATACATATATTCAATCAAGGGTTTTGTCTTAAGCTTTGGCTCTTTTTCGGAATTTCGGCTTTAATCTGGAAATTCGATTTGTCCAATTCGTGCAGTTTTTAGGTGAAAATATTGTTACGGGCTTATGGGTTCGAATGATTACTAACACTTGCTGAATAATACCCACTTTATTTCTAAACTAAACTCGGAACACCACAACTGACTAATTAACCCACTCATTGACTTCTAACTACTAAATCACTAATTAACTACACTGACTAACTGACTCACACGAGGGAAAGGCCACCGCCTTATATAGTTCTCGCTTCCGGGTTCTAGAAAAATCCAGCAGATAAGGCTTATCGTTTGCCGAAGTTTCTGGAACGCTTATCTGTCGTTTGCTGCTTCATTATCGCGGCCGCTTTCCCTTATCAGATCATTCTAGAAAATTTTCTTACGTACTAGATTATATAATATATAATACTTAGTCGGAAGATTTTTTTTGGCCATGAATGATAGTTGCTCCCCCTTGAAGAGAACAACACTCTCATGCATATTCCTATTTAAAAAAATAATTTTATGAAAAAAAAAACGACTGGAGAAGTTAACAATTTCTATAAAATATTCGTTTTTGGGCCATTGTAGCCAAAGATACATGGAGCAAGTAGTGATGAAATAACTAATGCCTGTTAAAATTATTCTGATTATATTGTAATTACGATAAATGATCCCTACAGTAAAATATATTTTAAAGGGATATAATGAACGCTACATTAAACTGTCGCCAAACGTCCACATAAAACAAAATAATTGTTGGCATTATCATTATCACATACGGACTTATGTTTATGTATTGTGAATTACGATTCTGGTTTTACGATCGTAGAAATATAGCCAGCAAACATTTTATATTTAAAATGTAACGTTTTATGGCATTCCTGTTATTCATTATATTCATGGAAGACAAACCAGATTTAGCGGCACTTTCATCTCCAACAGATTAAGATATGCTTAGGTAGCTAACTTAAGTCACACACTCGTGCGCAGTAAGTTGCCTATGCTACTACCCAACATTCCAATTTAGCAAATTCAGTGTAAGATCCTCCGACTACAAGTTCAAGGTGGCCTAAGGTAAGATCGACTGAAACTTGTAGGGATTAAATCATGAAATACGTCTACAATACAGAATACATGCAAGCAAGTCTCTAAAATCTAAAGAATTAATTAATTTAGAACATTAAGGGTCTGGAAACTTTCGAGCTAACTTTTCAAACAATGCGGACAGGCGTAGCGTTGGCAAATCTTTTCCGAGAAAACTTTCGACAGAAAAATAATTATCTGTAATAAAAATAACTATTGAAGTAAAAACTTCTTTGGGCGCGTTGAGCGATTTTGGATAATGGCTAAACTTATGGTTTCGCGTGACCACCACGCGTTACCAACATGTTCTAATGGTAAAAGTATATTGGCTACTGTCTTAACAGTGAAGTATAATAAAGTGTATGTCATTATCAAGAAATATGAGATGCGTTTCCACACCATACAAGCATCCACCAACCACAAATATAAAAAGGTACGTCAATTTGACAAATATTTCCAATATTCTGCCACTCAATACCAGGATGAGTTCGAATAATGTTACATATTTCCTAGATTTAAGTTTTCACTTCGTCAGCAGTCTTCAAGACTGCCTAATTTTTTTTTACACCAAAATGTAATTATTAAATTTAGTTAGGAATTTTCTAGAAAATTTGATAAGGGGAAGCGGCCGCGGTAATAAATCAAGCGGCAGATAAGCGTTTCATAAATCTCGGCAAAGGTAAAGCCTTATCTGCTGGATTTTTCTAAAACCCGAAGCCGGACCTATATAAGGCGGTCGACTTTCCCTGTTAGTGAGAAGTCAATAAATAACTTAGTAAGTTAATTAGTTGATCAGTTAAGTGAATTACAATTGTCGTGTTCCGAAATCTATTTGGAAATAAAGTGATTAAAATTTATCGAGTGCAATGAACATCATTATTCATATTGTTACGGGCTTATCGGTTCGAATTGATTCACACGTGAATTGAAAATAATACCCACTTTATTATCAAACTAAACTCGGATCACTACAACTGCACAATAACTCACTTATGTACTTCTAACTACTAACTCACTAATTACACTGACTGACTCTAACTGACTTACTTGAGGGAAAGCTGACCGCCTTTTATAGTTTTGGCCCCCGGCTTCTAGAACTTTTCACCAGATAAGGCTTATCGTTCCCGAAATTTCTGGAACGCTTATTTGTTTCGTTATCGCGGTCGCTTTCCCCTTATCAGATCCTTCTAGAAACTTTTTTTAATTTACTAAATTATACAATTCTATTCTAAATTCTATTCCATCTATTTACATGGCGTTACACTATTAAAACCTTTGTTGCCTTAAATTCGCATGTTTATGCTTTCAACAGAAGCTGACAAAGAGGCATTAAATTATATTTAAGTACGATTAAAGAAAAAATAAATCAAATCTGATTTAATTCCCATAATCTTAATCTTCATTTCCCATAATCTTGTATAATATTCCAAAGACGTCTTGCACTACAACATAATCAAATGGTTTCTAGCTCTGTAGGATATTTTTGATTTATCCACTCATCATAATTGCACTCCTTTTATAAAATTCCAGACGCCCGTTGTGTCGCCATGGGGTTATAATTAAAATTACACCAATCACGTATTCCCTAAGCGTTAGTTTTTATTTGTACTTGTCTTTCTGGTTTTCAGAATTCATAATCCAAGCCATCTAACAATTTGTACGTAAAAGGAATCATTTTGTTGCCTCGTTTTATTACACTGTTCCATATTTAGTTGAAAATATGACGCTGAAAACTCAGTCCTGCAGAATTCTTACATTGACTAATTAAATACATAAATGATCCAATCAGAATATGTCCTTATCATGGTACGGTTCAAACTTTTAAAGCGAATCGTTCGTTTTATTTAAATTTGCTTCGTTGCGAAGTTTAAAGACCTTTTAGCAAGGAGCGCTGAAACAAAACTATTTAAACAGTTTTATGTTTACTTTGTTGATTTTAGGGATCACAATGATCTCAATCCAAATACTGCTTATCTCTGTGCAGACTCCTGCAGCGGAATAAATTATTTCTGCAAACATTTGCTTAGTTTGTACCTGATTTGGGCAAACATTGTGGACAAACAGACAGCGGGCAAATGAAGCTTAATCATTAAATTTCACGAAATAAAATAGGAACACAATATGTTAACAGACCACCGTTTTCGAATAACATAAAAATAGCAATTGTTCCTCAGTTTATTTGTGATATAGGACCGTTGAATGGTCAAATCGCCCTATTAAACAAATTTATAAGAACCCCTTTTGCTAATCCTAATAAAATATGAGTAACTTTTATCAAAATTTCCACTTTTTTTGAAAACTTCGATCTTTATTCAATATTTCGATTTTTTTTCAATATTTCGACTTTCTTCAATATTTCGACTTTTTTCAATAATTCGACTTTTTTCAATATTTCGACTTTTTTTCAAAATTTCGACTTTTTGTTTAATTTCGATTTTTTTCAAAATTTCGACTTTTATGAAAACTTCCACCTTTTTCTCAATATATCGACTTTTCTTCAAATTTTCGACTTTTTTTCAAAACTTCGATGTTTTTTTGAAAGTATCGAATTTTTTCAAAATATCGACTTTTTTATCAAAACTTCGGCCTTTTTTTTTTCAAAACTTCGACTTCTTCTGAAAATTTCGACTCTTTTTAAAAGTTTCAATTTATTTTTAAGCGTTTTGACCATTTTTCTAAATTTATCTTTTTTTCCAAACTTCGCATTTTCGCAAATCCTACATTTTGAAAAATACGCTTTTGCTGAAAATATCGATTTTTTTCTAAGTAAATTTTTAGTAAATTATACAAAACAAATTCTAGACTTAATTAAATTTTAGTTTTAGTTAGCATTTTAACAAGGAGTATCTTTCTGGTTTAAACTCAAAAATGTTCAACAGAAAATCAGAATTTAGAAAAGTTTGAGTTTAACTCTAAATAGGAATTTTCACAAAAAAGAAATAACACTTTCGAGTGGAATTTAAAAAATACTAGACTTAATTAGATTTTAGTTTTAGTTAGCATTTTAACAAGGAGTATCTTTCTCGTTTAAACTCAAAAATGTTCAACAGAAAATCAAAATTTAGAAAAGTTTGAGTTTAACATCTAAATAGGAATTTTCACAAAAAAGAAATAACACTTTCGAGTGGAATTTAAAAAATACTTTAAAAAAATAGGCAGCCTTGGAGACTGCCGACAGAAGTGAAAACTGAAAGCTAGGAAATATGCAGTTCGGACCTACACCAGTAAACAAGTAAGAATATTGGAAATATTTGAAAATAAGTTCTGTCAAACTGACCTACCTTTTTATATTTGAGGTTTGGATGCTTTTTAAAAGTTTGGGCAGAAATTTGGACTTTTATCTAATTTTGACCTTTTTCAGTATCTCTCTGAAGATTATAGCTTGGGTGTCGAAACGCGTTAGAGCAACCTCTGTTGTGTTTTTCAATCTTTCTTGGTTTCAGGGGACAAGTTTTGAATTTCAATTTTTGAAGATAACCAAAGACCAGTCCGTTCTACTAAAATTATGGTTTGACTTCTTTGAAACCATTATTTTTTAAAAATAGATTTCTTGAAAATCTCGACTTTTTTCAAGTTCTTATTTCCTGAAAATGACATTTTTTAACAATCTGATTTCGATACTTACTCAAAATTATCTTATATCTTGAAAATTTCAAATC
The DNA here is from genome assembly GCA_028583605.1 of Dastarcus helophoroides. Taxonomy (NCBI): domain Eukaryota; kingdom Metazoa; phylum Arthropoda; class Insecta; order Coleoptera; family Bothrideridae; genus Dastarcus; species Dastarcus helophoroides. Next base: position 41,270,485 of record CM053330.1, on the reverse strand, counting down.
ATCTAATTTCTTAAAAAATTTCCACATTTTCCAAAATTTGATTTTATTTTAAAAATTTCATCTTTGTCGTATTTTCGAATTTTTCCAACATTTCGACTTTTTTCAAAATTTTGATTTCTTCAAAATTTTGACTTGTTTTGAAAATTTTATCTTTTTTGTTAATTTTTGTTAAATTTCGACCTTTTCTTAAAATTTCGACTCTTTCAAAATTTTCTTTTTTTTTTGCTAATTCGATTATTTTGAATATTTTTTTAAAAAACTTCGACCTTTTCTAAAATGTGTGTTTTTCTTGAAAATTTCAACCTTTGTCCAAAATGTTGATTATTTCGCAAAGTTTTGACTTTCTCATCTTTGGTTTTTTTTTAGAAATTTCGATTTTTTCGAAATGTCGATTTTTATGGAAATTTGACTCCATTTTTTAAAATTTTTCCTTGCTTTGATTTCGACTTTTTTGAACTATTTTTTTCGAATTTACACGTTTTCTAAAAATGTCGACGTTCTATCGTCCAAATTTCAACTTTCCCTCGGTTCTATTTTTTTTAATCTTGACCTATTTTCCAAATTTTCGACTTTTTTAACATCTTTTTCAAAATTTCTACGTTTTCCAAAAATGTTGACGTTTTATCGTCCGCATTTCAACTTTCCCTCACTTCTAATATTTTATCAAAATCCTGACCTATTTTCCAAATTTTTGACTTTTTTTAAAAATTTCGACACCTATTTCAAAAGTTTGCACTTTTTGAAAATATCGACCATTTTTTTCAAAATTTCGACATTTTCACTATATTGCGACATTTTTTCAAAAATCTGATTTTTTCCGAATCTTCGAATTTTTTTTAATTTCGACGTTTTGAAAAATTCGTCTTTTCCTGAAAATTTTGAAACTTTTGGAATAGTCTAACGCTTGGCATTTTAAAAAGGAGTATTTTTCAAGTTAAAAAGTCTCAAAAAAATCAAAGTTTAAATAAAAAAAAAATTTCAAAACGACAGTTTTTGAGAAAAATCCAAATTTTCAAAAAGGCCAAAATTTTTCCAATTTCAAGATGTTTTGAAAAGTTTTTTTAGAATTTCCACGTTTTCCGAAAATTTCAACCTTTCATCATCAAAATTTCGACTTTTCTTAATAGTTTTGACTTCTTTCAAAATCGCGACTTTTTTCCAAATTTTCAACTTTTTTTTGAAATTTTCGACTTTTTTGAACATTTCGACCACTTTTTCGAAATTTCGACCATTTTTTCGAAATTTCGACTTTTTTTTGAAAATTTCGATCATTTTATCGATATTTCGACTTTTTTTTAAAATCCTCGACCTTTTTTCGAAATTCTGAATTTTTTCGAACCTTCGAATTTTCGCAAATTTGACTTCGAATTTTTGCGAATTCGACTTAATGAAAAATTCGACTTCTGACAATCTCAACATTTTTTGAAGAACCGTACGTTTTAAATTGCGAATTTAAGGGTGGCATTTTAAAAAGGAGTATTTTTAAGTTTAAAAAGTCCGAAAAAAATCAAAGTTTAATAAAATAAAAATTTCAAAACGTCAGTTTTTAAAAAAATATGCAAATTTTCAAAAAAAAGGCAACATTTTTCAAATTTCAATTTTTTTTGAAAAGATTTTTAGAATTTTCACGTTTTTTGAAGAGTTCGACCTTTCATCATTAAAATTTCGACTTTTCTTCATAGTTTTGACTTCTTTCAAATTCCCGACTTTTTCCAAATTTTCGACTCTGAAACTTTCGACCATTTTTTTTAAATTTCGACTTTTCGAAAATTTCAACAACTTTTTCTCGAAATTTCGACTTTTTTTTTAAAATCCTCGACCTTTTTTCGAAATTCTGAATTTTTTGGAACCTTCGAATTTTCGCAAATTTGACTTCGAATTTTTGCGAATTCGACTTAATGAAAAATTCGACTTCTGACAATCTCAAAATTTTTTGAAGAACCGTACGTTTTAAATTGCGAATTTAAGGGTGGCATTTTAAAAAGGAGTACTTTTAAGTTTAAAAAGTCCGAAAAAAATCAAAGTTTAAATAAAATAAAAATTTCAAAAGGTCAGTTTTTAAAAAAATATCAAAATTTTCAAAAAATGCAAAATTTTTCAAATTTCAATTTTTTTTGAAAAGATTTTTAGAATTTTCACGTTTTTTGAAAAGTTCGACTTTTCATCATTAAAATTTCAACTTTTCTTCATAGTTTTGAATTCTTTCAAATTCCCAACTTTTTTCCACATTTTCTATTTTTTTTTGAAAATTTCGACCATTTTTTTGGAAATTTCGACTTTTCGAAAATTCAACAATTTTTTCTCGAAATTTCGACTTTTTTCGAAAATGTCGACCAATTTTTGAAAATTTCGACTTTTTTAAAAACCTCGACCTTTTTTCGAAATTCTGAATTTTTTTGGAACCTTCGAATTTTTCGCAAATTTTGACTTCGAAATTTTTGCGAATTCGACTTAATGAAAAATTCGACTTCTGACAATCTCAAACTTTTTTGAAGAACCGTACGTTTTAAATTGCGAATTTAAGGGTGGCATTTTAAAAAGGAGTACTTTTAAGTTTAAAAAGTCCGAAAAAATCAAGTTTAAATAAAATAAAATTTCAAAAGGTCAGTTTTTAAAAAAATATCAAAATTTTCAAAAAATGCAAAATTTTTCAAATTTCAATTTTTTTTTGAAAAGATTTTTAGAATTTTCACGTTTTTTGAAAAGTTCGACTTTTTCATCATTAAAATTTCAACTTTTCTTCACAGTTTTGACTTCTTTCAAATTCCCGACTTTTTTCCAAATTTTCGACTTTTTGAAAATTTCGACCATTTTTTTGAAATTTCGACTTTTCGAAAATTTCGACAATTTTTTCTCGAAATTTCGAGTTTTTTCGAAAATTTCGACCAATTTTTGAAAATTTCGACTTTTTTTTCGAATTTTTGTAAATTTGACTTGATGAAAAATTCGGCTTCTTCTGACAATTTTTTGAAGAACCGCACATCTTAAATTGCGAATTTAAGGGTGGCATTTAAAAAATAAATATTTTTCAAGTTTAAAAAGTCTGAAAAAATCAAAGTTTAAATAAAATAAAAATTTCAAAACGTCAGTTTTTGAAAAATATCCAAATTTTCAAAAAAGGGCAAAAATTTCCAATTTCTATTTATTTTGAAAAGTTTTTTAGAATTTCCACGTTTTTTGAAAATTTCGATCTTTGATCATCAAAATTTCCACTTCTTCATAATTTTGACTTCTTTCAAAATCCCGACTTATTTCCAAATGTTCGACTTTTTTTCTAAATTTTCGACTTTTTTTTGGAAAACTTCGATCATTTTTTTTCGAAATTTCGACTATTTTATCGAAATTGCGACTTTTTTTAAAAACCTCGACCTTTTTTCGAAATTCTGAATTTTTTCGAATCTTCGAATTTTTGCAAACTCGACTTAATAAAAAATTCGGCTTCCTCTGACAATTTCGAAATTTTTTGAAGAACCGTACGTTTTAAATTGCGAATTTAAGAGTGGCATTTTAAAAAGAAGTATTTTTCAAGTTTAAAAAGTCTAAAAAAAATCAAAGTTTAAATAAAATTAAAATTTCAAAATGTCAGTTGTTGAAAAATATCTAAATTTTCAAAAAAGGCAAAATTGTCAAATTTCAATTTTTTTGAAAAGTTTTTTAGAATTTCCGGGTTTTTTGAAAATTTCTACCTTTCATCATCGAAATTTCGACTTTTCTTTGTAGTTTTGACTTCTTTCAAAATCACGACTTTTTTTTGAAAATTTCGATCATTATTTTGAAATTTCAACTCTTTTCGAAAATTTCGACCATTTTTATTTCGAAATTTCGACTTTTTTCGAAAATTTCGACCAATTTTTGGAAATTTCCACTTTTTTTAAGAACCTCGACCTTTTTTAGAAATTCTAAATTTTTTCGAATCTTCGAATTTTTCTAAATTAGATTAAATGAAAAATTCGGCTTTCTCTGACAATTTCGAATTTTTTTAAAGAACCGGACGTTTTAAATTGCAAATTTAAAGGCGGCATTTTAAAAAGGATTATTTTTCAAGTTTAAAAAGTCTGAAAAAAGGCAAAATTTCTCAAATTTCAATTTTTTTTGAAAAGTTTTTTAGTATTTCCACGTTTTTTGAAAATTTCAACCTTTCATCATCAAAATTTCGACTTTTCTTCAGTTTTGACTTCTTTTGCAAATTTTCGATTTTTTTTTGAAAATTTCGATCATTTTTTTTTAAATTTCGACTCTTTTCAAAAATTTCGACCATTTTCCATCGAAATTTCGACTATTTTCGAAAATTTCGACCAATTTTTGGAAATTTCGACTTTTTTTAAAAACTTGGACCATTTTTCGATATTCTGAATTTTTTCGAATCTTCGAATTTTTGCCAATTCAACTTAATAAAAAATTCGGTTTCCGCCGACAATTTCGAAATTTTTTGAAGAACCGTACGTTTTAAATTGCGAGGTTAAGAGTGGCATTTTAAAAAGAAGTATTTTTCAAGTTTAAAAAGTCTGAAAAAAATCAAAGTTTAAATAAAATTAAAATTTCAAAACGTCAGTTTTTGAAAAATATCCAAATTTTCAGAAAAGGCAAAATTTTTCAAATTTCAATTTATTTTGAAGTTTTTTAGAATTTCCACGTTTTTTGAAATTTCGACCTTTCATCATCAAAATTTCGACTTTTCTTTGTAATTTTGACTTCTTTCAAAATCACGACTTTTTTTGAAAATTTTATTTTTTTGGAATTTCAACTCTTTTCGAAAATTTCGACCATTTTATTTCGAAATTTCGACTTTTTTCGAAAATTTCGACCAATTTTTGGAATATTCTTCATGGTAGACCCTTATTCACCGGAAATATTATGTTTTTTTCAATTTATTTAACATTTTAGAAAATTGTCAACAAACCATAAAAATTTAAATATTTCCAAACTGGGCCGAAGAAATGTTAAATAAATTGAAAATAACAATTTTTGGAAATTTCGACTTTTTTTAAAAACCTCGACCTTTTTTAGAAATTCTAAATTTTTTCGAATCTTCGAATTTTTTAAATTAGATTAAATGAAAAATTCGGCTTCCTCTGACAATTTCGAAATTTTTTAAAGAACCGGACGTTTTAAATTGCGAATTTAAAGGTGGCATTTTAAAAAGGAGTATTTTTCAAGTTTGAGAAGTCTGAAAAAAATCTAAGTGATAAAATTAAAATTTCAAATCATCAGTTTTTGAAAAATATCTAAATTTTCAGAAAAAGGAAAATTTTTCAAATTTCGATTTATTTTGAAGTTTTTTAAAACGTTTTTTGAAAACTTCGACCTTTCATCATCAAAATTTTGACTTTTCTTTATGGTTTTGACTTCTTTCAAAATCCCGACTTTTCCAAATTTTCGACTTTTTTTTGAAAATTTTGACCATTTTTTTGAGATTTCTACTTTTTTCGAAAATTTCGACCATTTTTTTGTAATTTCAACTTTGTCGAAATTTCAATTTTTTTTTGAAAAGTTTTTTAGTATTTCCACGTTTCTTGAAAATTTCAACCTTTCATCATCAAAATTTCGACTTTTCTTCATAGTTTTGACTTCTTTTGCAAATTTACGACTTTTTTTTGAAAATTTCGATCATTTTTTTTTGAAATTTCGACTCTTCGAAAATTTCGACCATTTTCCATCGAAATTTCGACTTTTTTCGCAAATTTCGACCAATTTTTGGAAATTTCGACTTTTTTTAAAAACTTGGACCATTTTTCGAAATTCTGAATTTTTTCGAATTTTAGAATTTTTGCAAATTTAACTTGATGAAAAATTCGCTTCCTCAGACAATTTCAAAATGTTTTGAAGAACCGGATGTTTTAAATTGGGAATTTAAAGCTGACATTTTAAAGGGGAATATTTTTCAAGTTTAAAAAGTCTCAAAAAATCAAAGTTTAAATAAAATAAAAATTTCAAAACGTCAGGTTTTGAAAAAAAATCAGATTTTCAACAATGTTAAATTTGTTTAAATTTCAAGTTATTTTGAAAACTTTTTCAGAAATTCCATGTTTTCTGACAATTTCGATCTTTCATCATCGAAATTTCGACTTTTCCTCAAAGTCTATCTGTCTCTCTGAAGAATTAACGTTGTTTCTTTTTATGCTTGCCGAAACTATTTTAGAACGAAACACACAAATAACCCCTTTTTGGGGCGCCTTCAAATTTCAATGAAAACTAGGGAAAAATTACGTATATCTAACTGGAATGGGAATGATAGTGTTACGGGCTTATCGGTTCGAATTGATTACACTTATCGAATAAGACCCACTTTATTGCTGAACTCAACTTGGATCACCACAATTGACAATTAACTCACTTATTATTGAAACACAGAACTTGTCCCCTGAAACCAAGAAAAATTAAAAAACAGAACAAAGGTTTTGTGTTTTTTAATTTTTCTTGGTTTCAGGGGACAAGTTCTGTGTTTCAATTTTTGAAGATAACCAAGGACCAGTCCGTTCCATCAAATCTCACTTATTATTGACTTCTAACTCGTTAATTACACTGACTCTAACTGACTGACTCGAGGGAAAGCTGACCGCCTTTTATAGTTTTGGCCCCCGGATTCTAGAACTTTTCGGCAGATAAGACTTATCGTTCCCGAAATTTCTGGAAGGCTTATCTGCCATTTGTTTTGTTATCGCGGCCGCTTTCCTCTTATCAGATCCTTCTAGAAACTTTTTTTCATTTACTAAATTCTACAATTCTATTCTAAATTCTATTTCATCTATTTACATTGGGTTACACTAGGACGTATTCCCAACTTCGGGAGAGATCTCAAGAGAGAGCAGAGCCACTAGAAATTGTCCGGGAAGAGTTATCATATGAGGATGATCGCGAATGGGTGCCAAAGACGCGTCGTTGCAACCTATTAAGGCTCATAATTATTAAACTCTATTAACGATTAAAACTCATAACTTTGTGGAATTTTAAAATTTTGTTCGTTTTTATCGTTAATAAAGTTTAATAGTTATAAATATTAAAGAATTCCACGAAGTAAGGGTTGGAAATATCGACGATTAAATTATCAACTAGTAATAAAAATTCTAGTAGTAAGGTTTATTAACGATTAAAACAACAGGAAATAATAAAAATTTCACGATGTTTCGATAAATATTTGCTATGACCGGACCTGATTTTACTTTTTAGCATCATCGGCGGTTATACAGGTCCAGTCATAGCAAATATTTATCGAAACATCGTGAAATTTTTATTATTTGCTGTTGTTTTAATCGTTAATATAGCTTAATAGTTATCAATATTGAAGTATTCCACAAAGTAAGAGAAATTTCACCTATCAAGGCTTTAAGACAATCCAGGAGTACTAACAATTACAGTTTCTTCTGATCACCATCTCCTAACTGGTTTGATAAACCCCGAAGGGATGACGTTTTTCCTATAATTTATCATAAGATAAACTAAACGCAGATACGTTCGCCGATAATAAAATTCAATTTCAATGAAATAATCCAGAAAATATTGTTGAGCGTTACCGGTTCGAATGATTATTAATGCGCCGTGAATTATAACCACTTTTTTTCTGAACTTAAATCGGAACACTACAATTGCAATTCACTGACACTATTTATTGACTTCTAACAACCAACTAACTAACTGACCAAATGACCCTGAGGAAAAAGTGACCGCCTTATATAGGTCCCAGTTCGAGTTCTAGAAGAATTTGGCAGATAAGGCTTATTATCGTTTACCGAAATTTCTGGAGCGCTTATCTGTCGTTTGATTTATTATCGCGGCCGCTTCCCCTTATCAAATTTTCTAGAAAATTCCCTTAACTGAACTTTTTAAATACATTTCGTTATAGTATCTTACCACATTCAGGTAACTCGTAGTTGATGTCTCTTTTTGTACGCTAACGAGTTATCTGGAAAAACGTTAATTATTTTTAGAGCCATCTGTGGGAATTTGTTTGACATAAAAACTACTAAGGTTAGGTTTCTCAGAAAGAATTGGAAAATAGTGTGGCTCTTTAAAAGATATTTTTAATTATATTAGCTTTAAAAATGTTTTTCATTTTTAGGAAGATACGTATAAAAATCATTTCGTATTTTTAAAGTAACTGTCAACACAGGACCTTTAGTAAAGCAGCTCTACCTTTACATCATAAATGTCACAATCTCTTTACAATATGATCTATGACATCTACCCAGTAGTCTTCGTAGTTATTCAATCGTTATCGCAACAAATTTTCCAGCCGTCTCGTTCGTAGCGAGGTGTAAATGGTCCGAATGGCCTAAGTGTCCGTACACCACCCGACTATATGTTACTTGACCTGGCGTTGGTGTCACGTCGGAAAATACATGACGTCATAATTCACCTCGACGCCGTTGGACGTCCTACGTTATCACTTTCCGGTCACTAACGGCAGTTTGCTCGATAGTGCACTAGCTAATGGTAATGAGGGATACGATTGATGTTATTGCCTTGCTAATAATAGTTGATGTATAAACCAGATTGTACACGGAGATGCCCGAAGGCAATATAGTTGACCGTATAGATTAAAATTACTTTTGCTCTTCAAATTCGGATAAATCATCACTAGTGTAGTGCGTTAATCGAAGATAGTTAGGGCACTGATGGAGAAATTTACAAACTCCTCTTTATTTTTCGTTTTTCTTTCTTTAAGACAATTGACATTTTTATAAGCAATTTAGTGATGTTCAGTACATTAGTTTAATGATTTTAAGTAGCTCCAATTCCTTCAATTAAGGCCCAAAGCATCAAAACAAAGAAAACGGGCAATAACATAAAAAATGCAAATTAGGCAAAAACATAAAAAAGACAAATTAGGCAAAATAAGAAGGCAGTAGGCATCTATGCGAGCTCTAATGATTGTTAGGTGTTAAGGTTCGATTTTAAATACGCCTTGAATTTAAACATGTTTTAGACCAATAAACGGAACGTAATACAACAACGAATAACAAAAATAATTTACTAAATACTTCGTACTAAATGAATCACGATAGGGGTGCGCGTATATTTATATCCAACACTTGCTCCGGAAGTTTCCATCCCAGGGAAACCTCTAATATGTTCTAGACGCCTAGGCACCTGTACGTGAGTCACTTCGCGATAACAACTGTCTGATACGTTCCATAACGTGATCCATGCACTTCGTTTCAATATATTATACTTCTCACATCGTTTTCTTTAACCCCATTTTAATATTTGTTGAATAAACCTATTTTATTATAATAATATGACTAATGAGATAATTTAGGTAACTTAGTATTCAATTTTTGCTTATTCTGTTAATCTGTTTTAATATATGTTGTTGTTTTACTCGTAAATAAAGTTTAATAGTTATGAATTATCTGTTTATGTTTATACATTATTATGTCCATTGGCGTACATCTTAACCTTAATGTCTACCTTTACGGTCATTTTCACCTCGTTTCTAGTCGTGAGAGATCTCGAAATTACCTAAAATGGACTATTCAGCATCGTGTTCTGCTAAAGCTTGATATCTGTCTCAGTCAAAATACTTGATGTTCTGTGTTTCTCTTTTATTACCTCAGATATTGTTTTACGACGCGCCCGGGAGCAGTTCTATGGTAACGGCAGCAAATAATAATGAGAATATTCGTCGGTGCGAATGTGAAGGAATATTAATTTGGAATCCATTATTATGCAGAGCACCGGCTTTAGTGATATTACCTTTTCGGGTGCAAGTTTAATTAAAGAGCTGCAAACGAATAATTAAACGCTTTCAATAAAAATTGTTTATTAATTTAATTAGGGCCAACTAGTTGTTAATAATTATTACTAACATACGGTAGAACCTACCCAAAATATAACAAAAACCATATCATGTAAAATTTTCGAAAATACAAAAATTGAAACTTTAAAAAAAATCATTTCATGAATAAAAATTTCGAAAAAATATAAATTTTAAAAAAGTCGAAATTCTGAACAGAGGAAATTGTTAGATAACGTGGAAGTTCTAAAACTGGAAATTTTAAAAAAAGAACTTTAGAAAAGTTAGAATTTCTGAATTAGTTTTTTCATCTTATTTAAATATGAACATTCTTTTTAAAATTTTAGGTTAAAATGAGTATTGCACACGATAAATCTTTACTACATACTGAATACAGGCTACAAAAATTGAAATTGTTCCCTGAAACCAAGAAAGATTAAAAAATACAACAAATGCTGCACACTGAGTCACAAGACAGTTTGCACTATCTATGCGATAAAATCTACACAACAAAGCTTTAACCAAAGGCTTCTGAAAGTAGTAGCAGAGTTGTTATGTTGCCATTACTTGAAGATATTTCCCTAACGTGCGAAATGAAGCATCGACATTTCTTGAGATATGTAATTTCAAATAGCGATTACCCCAAAATGGTAGCGCTAGAAATCCTCATATTTTGATATTTCATTCACAATATCACCCTACATAACGTATTAGATTTTTATCAAAATCTCCAGAAAGGTTTGGCCGCAATCAATTAAAATTTCTTCCAAATCGTCTTTAACTTGAAAATCATAAGTTTTGGTGGAAGGTCCGCAATAAATTAAAATTTCTTCCTTGAAAATCATAAGTTTTGGTGGAACGAACTGGTCCTTAATTATCTTCAAAAATTGAAATACAAATCTTGTCCCCTGAAACCAAGAAAGATTAAAAAATACAACAAAAGTTGCACACTGAGTCACAAGACAATTTGCACTATCTATGCGATAAAATTTACACAACGAAGCTTTAACCAAAGGCTTCTGAAAGTAGTAGCAGAATTATGTTGCCATTACTTGAAGATATTTCCCTAACGTGCGGAATGAAGCATCGACATTTCTTAAGATGTGTAATTTCAAATAGCGATTACCCCAAAACGGTAGCACTCGAAATCCTCATATTTTAATATTTCATTCACAATATCACCCTACGTAAGGTATTAGATTTTTATCAAAATCTACAGAAAGATTTGGCCGCAATAAATTAAAATTTCTTCCTTGAAAATCATAAGTTTTGGTGGAACGAACTGGTCCTTAATTATCTTCAAAAATTGAAATACAAATCTTGTCCCCTGAAACCAAGAAAGATTAAAAAATACAACAAAAGTTGCACACTTAAAAAATACAACAAAAGTTGCACACTGTGTCACAAGACAGTTTGCACTATCTCTGCGATAAAATTTAGACAACGAAGCTTTAACCAAAGGCTTCTGAAACTAATAGCAGAGTTATGTTGCCATTACTTGAAGATATTTCCCTAACGTGCGGAATGAAGCATCGAAATTTCTTGAGATGGGTAATTTCAAATAGCGATTACCCCAAAACGGTATCGCTCGAAATCCTCATATTTTAATATTTCATTCACAATATCACCCTACATAACGTATTAGATTTTTATCAAAATCTATAGAAAGGATCGGCCGTAGTAAATTAAAATTTCTTCCCTAAAAATCATAAGTTTTGGTGGAACGAAATGGTCCTTGATGATCTTCAAAAATTGAAATACAAATCTTCTCCCCTGAAACCAAGAAAGATTAAAAAACACAACAGAAGTTACTCTGACGCGTTTCGATAGCCAAGCTATTATCTTCAGAGAGATACTACTATCGAAACTCGTTAGAGCAACCCCTGTTGTGTTTTTTTAATCTTTCTTGGTTTCAGGGGACAAGATTTGTGTTTCAATTTGTAAAGATAACCAAGGACTAGTCCGTTCCACCAAAAAAGAAACAAAAATTAAATACTAAGTTACCTAAATTATCCCATTAGTCATATTATTATAATAAAATAGGTTTCTTCGGCAAAAATTAAAATGTGGTTAAAGAAAACGATGAGAAAAGCATAACATATTGAAACGAAATGTTGTGATAGAACTTTCGAAGTGCATGGATCACGTTATGGAACGTACCAGACAGTTGTTATCGCGAAGTGACTCATATACAGGTGTTTAGGCGTCTAGAACATACGTAAGTTTGGTCGAACGTGACAAATTTAGTTCATCGTGTCCCATCTATTTAACAAAGTAAAATTTAATCTAGTAATGCAGTATCTCTCTGAAGATGATAGCTCGGCTTGGAATCTTTATTGTATTTTTTAATATTTCTCGGTTTCAGGGGACAAGATTTGTATTTAAATTTTTGAAGACAACCAAGGACCAGTCCGTTCCACCAAAAATACAGGCTACAAACAAATACCATGTTAAATAGAAGCTGCAACAAATAATTCTGACAGACAATGCATGAAGCAGGTCACAATTACCCAAACGTCTCCCATAATTCCCCTATAAACGTCCCTCATTGGAGCATTATCGTCCCTACGTTTACCTGCAGCGTTAACGCTTTATCTAATTTATGAAAAATAAAACTTGACGATCAGATTATTACGTAGAGCCATTTCGAGGGCATATTTTACGATTTTTCCTGGAACAAGTTACGACCCTTTTATCTCCATCACTTGAAGGACATTTTGTATAAATAACGTAAGCGCAATGGAAAGGCGGCCGTAAAAAAAAGCAAATTTCCGCCGCCGACAAATTGAATCACATTTTTCTGAGGCAAGCATCTCATTTACTTTAAGTACAAACTGCTAAAACGCCTTCGGGGCTTTATCCATGTTTATGGTGCGAATTGTGTTATGCGATGCTTTAGAGCTGCTTCGCCTCTTAGATATTTTAAATTATTTAACTTGTTGATGTAATGAAAATTGGAAAAATTATGCCTATGGAAAAGAAACGTCTATGACTGAAGCAAACGTTAATAATTAATATGAAGAAATATGAATAACTGTTAAATATCGTGATAGAAGGGGAAAATGGTGCTTATAGAAAAGAAACATGCATATTAACCAGAGACTAAATAGACTGAACCTAACACGGTAAGCAGTGAAGCCAGTTGAAAGCCTGGCGAAAGCCTAGCTCCATCTAGCTCGCAACGCCCTCTTATTATTTGACAGACCTTTGCGAAGATAACATCGGCTTTTTTAAAAAAAAATATGTAAATATGGGGAAGTGTATTGTGGATCATTGTTGAAACCTCAGTGAACACATTAGTGAAGGAAAATCAAGAGTTTCATTCTTTGGGTAGGTACAAATAAAATATTTAAATATTCAATTATCGGCGTGCGCGCGTCGCCATTTCACTGCAATCATGACGTGTTTACAGCACCGGCTTAACAATATTGTACACAGGCGTCGCGTATTGAAAGAAAATTATTTTACTATTAAACCAAGATGTCTTTGAAAATAGTTCTCCTGAACTTTTACCAAAAAGCATTGGTCCAAAAGCCCCTAATTCTAAAGTTTCATCTAAATCGTTAGAACCGTTACGCGGGAAGTTTCGTATTTATAAATTTTACTTAATCCGACCATATCAAAGAGTAGTGGAATGCACCTCCCCACTTCTCCGAATTTTAGCTTCAACTGTACGCATGAGACAACATTGAAACGTTCAGTCTATTTAGTCTCTGATATTAACTGAAGCCGTTTATAAGCAAAGGTTGATAATTAATATTGTAACGAAATGTAAATTGTAGAATTTAGTACATAAGAAAAGTTTCTAGAAAGATCTGATAAAGGGAAAGCGGTCGCGATAACGAAGCCTTATCTGCCAAATACTTCTAGAACCTGGGGGCCAAACTATATAAGGCGGTCAGCTTTCCCTCGAGTCAGTTAGTTAGACTCGGTGTAGTTAAGTAGTGAGTTGGCAGTAAAAAATCAATAAGTTAGTTAATTTTTCAGTTGTAGTGATCCGAGTTGAGTTTGAAAATAAAGTGTTAATCACGTGTTAATCAATTCGAAACGATAAAGTCCGTAACAATATGAAGACTGATGAATAACTATCAAATGTTATGAAGTTGTTATAAAAACGGAAAAAACTATGCTCATGGAAAAGAAACATGCATGACTGAAGCAGCTTATATAAGCAAACTTTAATAATTAATATAAACAAGGAGGAATAGGGGGAAGTCCCCTAGTGACGGACACTTAAGGTATTTAAAGAATAAAAAAAAACTGTTTCAGCGAATTAAGCTTTAATAATGAAATTATTTTAATAACAAAATATAAAATCAAATTAAATTAACAAAACTTATAACTCTGCTTAAACATAAGAACAATCTTAAATCAAACTTTGACAGTAAAAAAATAAATCTCAGCAAATGGCACCTAGTACCGGACGGACTTTACTTCAAACCCTTAGTACCGGACATCTTCAACCCATCGTACATCGATCGCATATGTAGCATTCTGAACATTCAGGGATATCTGCACATGCTTCATGTGCCCATCCACGGCAGCTGGAGCACTGTATCCAGTCTTCATTGTGATCCTTTAAGCAAACTACGCAAACAGTTCTCGTGTCAGATGTTTCAGCCAACGATGTCTTTTTCTTTGCTTTATTTCCGCTATTCCCTTTGGCTTTTACTCCTTTGGTCTGTTTCCCTTTCTCTTTCATTGCTGTCCTAAATTTATTTCCCACTGCTTTATTTTTCTCGTTAACGTTTTTTTCATTTTCTTTCTCCTCTACAAGAATTTTGTACGGTGATGAAGTTAAAATTTCACTTTTTTCGCATTTTCTCTTTCGAGCAAGCGATCGTTTTTTTGCAGCATCCGGCAATGGTGACAAATTGTGGATAACCTGGACTACATCTGGATCAAGGTTAGTCAATGGCTTGAGACTGTTGATATTTTTTTCGAATGTAGATTGTTTAGAAGCCTCTGAGGATCCTTGTGTGTCCATATTAATGGACTGCTCTAAATCGCAGTTCGTCGACGAGCTGCCAGCTTCAGTTAAGTCACTGGAGGAAACAGGAACTTCTTTGCTAGTACCTGGTGCGTTTGAGGATGTTTGTGGGTCTTCTAACGGAATGTTGGTCATATCGGCAGGTAAATAATCCAGATCAGAAAATATATCTCTATTGAATGGCTGAATTCCTGTGCATTTGAAGCCGGACACTGCAATTTCGACGAGCTACTTTTGTAAATGCTTCACTGACGAGACCGGCAATATCGTAGTCAGTTATTCGAGATCCAGCATTTGCTCTTATCCACGCATCGCAACATTGGTTGTAGGCATCTTTAAATGGTTTCATAAACGTTCTGTCTAGCGGCTGTAGTTTGTGGGTAGTGTGTGGTGACGAGCTTATCAAATGAATATCGTTTTCTCGGCAAAAATTGATGACTGCTAATGTCTTGTGACTACAATGTCCATCCAGAAGTATCAGCGCTGGGCTCTCTTTTGTCGGACAAGAGTGTTTCTTGAATAATTGTAGCCATTGAAGAAAAATATCACTATTCATCCAGCCTACGCCTACGCTTTCGGCTGGAGCATTTATCATGAGCCGATCATTCATTCTTTGCCTAGGAAAGACAAAGAAAGGCGGAATGAAATGGCCGTTGGCACTCATGCAAAATAAGACTGTAATATTTTTGCCCCTCTCAGCAGAAGTGAGCTTTCCTACTTGTCGAACAGCTTTTGGAGCAAGTACCTTTTGGTGTTTTTGTACGCAGCTGACTCCAGTTTCGTCACAGTTATAAATTTTCGAAGGTGGAAATTTGAATTGTGTCATCATTCTGTCAAGATTATTAAAAAAGAGATCAACTTGGGGTTTGTTAAACCCCACAGCCCTCATTATGCTTGTTGACTCTGGTGATCTCAGCGATACGTCCTGATGTCTCTGCATGAAATCGTAGTAAAAGTGTTTACCAGCAGCTCCTTTCTCTTTATTAAAGCGATGAGGGATCTTCAAAGCCTCAGCCAAATCGTAAGCCAACTTCAAAAATTCCTGTTTTGTTAACGGCAGACACCTATTAGATAAATCTTTTACATGCTGCACTAAGAGTTCTTCGTATTTTGGTGTGAAGGTATTAGTGAATCTACCTAACTTTGGTTGCAACGACACTTCTTGTCCACGGTTTAATGACGATATTTTATCATGTAAGGTGCTTTTTGGAATATTATAACGCAATGAAGCTTCTCTCAAACTCATTTTTTTGTCAAAACATTGTTTATCGCAGTTTGTAAATTACTTTGGTCCCATTTTCCTTTCTTTTTCGTCTTCTCCATTTCGATATCTCTTTGTTCTCCTAAAACAATAGATAATAATGATCAAAAAGTATAATATTTCATGAAAAAATTGTTTTTTTATTGTCCGATATTAGGGGAAGCTTTTGTGTCCGGTACTAGGGGACAGAGAATCCTTAAATTAATTGTCATATACAAAAACTGCTATGGAATTCGACAAAAAATATTACAAATTTTAGATATGTATTAACTATGACATAAAATAACAATTATCAAAACCAAATAAACTAAAAACCATTGTAGTTATACTTACTTTGATCTTACGTGACGCAATGTATTTCCACCAAAAACAGCAATCAATTGTTCCCACCTAGGCGTTGCGTGACATTGGGGAACCGGAACCCGCGATCATGTATTGTTACGTTCCCCCGCGCCCCTATCACCTGCTTTTTAAACAAACGCGTTGCGATTTGTCGAGATACTTCGAGTGTCCGACGTTAGGTGCCGTCCGGCGTTAGGGGACTTCCCCCTATCTGTGAAATATCATGAAGTTGTGATAAAAATGACAAAAAGCATGCATATGGAAAAGAAACGCGTATTACTGAAGCATTTTATAAGCAAACATAAAGTCAAACTGATCTAACCTCTAGTGCCAATCAGCCCCTATCGACTGAGATAATAAGCCTTGTATACACATTAAAAAAGTCAAACACTGTCCATAGGGAGAATGTTAATGAGAGATTTAACATTGAGAGCTAATAGGGATAGATGGGCGCCTTGTATTCTCCTACACCGGTGTAAACAATTCAACGCAGAGCGCAGCGATCAGTGCTGGTGGAAATTTCAGTAGTACATCATAGCTTCTAACGTGTTTTATTACGGGATTACTACTGGCAGGCAACAATTTTAATAAAATGTGCGTAGCACATGCTGTTTGTTCTTTTAGTTCGTTGATTTCGTCAACGTCTGAGGCAAAATAAAACTCATATTCTTTGATAACCAAAATAAATAAACGAGATTTTTTAAACAAAATAAATAATAATTCTAATGAAGAATATAACAAAATAACTCTTTAAACATTACAATATAAGGAGTTCAAATAGGCTGCCAGACTGTGCTAAACAATATTCCCCTCTGTTGTAAAACTCTCGACGAGTTTTTTCTAACATCTAAACTGGAAGATACGAGCATGCTGCGTCAAAGTAGGGGAATACGTTCAGTGGCCGTAGAAAAGTACGGAAGGGACAATTCTTAGCGTTTTAAATGGACAATGAAAATTTTTTCTTATTTGTATAATCAAACGTTAATAATTAATATAAAAAGAGAGGAATATCTACGAAATATCATGAAGTTGTGATAAAAATGGCAAAAAGCATGCATATGGAAAAGAAACGTGTATTACTCAAGCATTTTATAAGCAAACATAAAGTCAAACTGATCTAATCTCTAGTGCCAATCAACCTCTATCTACTGAGAGAATAAGCCTCGTATATACGAATATATACAAGTTTATTACGATGCAATTAAAATCTAATTTCATTAGAATCTAATGAACACTAGATTGCAATTGCAAAGTTCACGTAGATGAGGCAAAGCCTGTATCACGGGTTGCATCGCAACATCCATAGATACAAACGTCCTCGCCGTGACTTTACTTTCATCTAGTTCGACAAATGACCAATTAAATGTTCTGTAATTAAACAGTTAAACGTGCTAAAATTGAAAATATGTACAACCGCAACCGTAGACTAATTTCGGCCTTCTTTGGCTTCATCAGTATGGCACGGTGTTGTGTACACTTCCAACTTAAAGCCGTTAGTCAGTTGTATACGTATCCAAGAGAGTAAACCCCTATTGGGTGACTTGTAACTAATTTTTTAACTGCTTATTACGCAAACATTTTCGCTACATTCTAATTGAAGCATTCTTCTCTGCTGAGATAATAAGCCTTGTATATACGAATATATACAAGTTTATTACGATGCAATTCAAATCTAATTATTATTTTAGTTGTTTAATTGTAGAATCACTGTGCAATACAACAGTGGGCACTGTATTTTGTACAACACCAACGAATATGATGTTGTAACAAAATGAAATTATAAAATTTGTCTAGGAATTTTCTAGAAAATTTGATAAGGGGAAGCGGCCTCGATAATGAGGCAAACGGCAGTTTGAAAGAAATTTCCGCAAGCGATCAGCCTTATCTGCTCGTTCCTTCCAGAACTTGAAACGGGATCTATAAATAGGCGGTCCGGCTTTCGCTGAGTTAGTTAGTCGATGAATAAGTTAGTTTTTAAACAGTATTAGTGAGTTAATTAGTCAGTTGTAGTGTTCCGGAATCAGTTTGGAAATAAAGTGGTTACAATTCACGAAGTATTAATCATTCGAACCGATAACGCGCAACAATATTGTTACGCGCTTAACGGTTCGAATTGATTAACACGTGAATTGAATAATACCCACTTTAAAAATTGAAACACAGAACTTGTCCCCTGAAACCAACAAAAATTAAAAAACACAACAAAGGTTGCTCTAACGCGTTTCGACAGCCAAGCTGTCATCTTCAGAGAGAAACTGGAGATGACAGCTTGGCTGTCGAAACGCGTTAGAGCAACCTTTGTTGTGTTTTTTAATTTTTCTTGGTTTCAGGGGACAAGTTCTGTGTTTCAATTTTTGAAGATAACCAAGGACCAGTCCGTTCCATCAAACAAATACCCACTTTATTTTCAAACTCAACTCGGATCTCTACAACTGATCAATTAACTCGCTTATTGACTTCTAACTGCTAACTCACTACCTAACTACATCGACTCTAACTAACTTTGTCGAGGGAAAGCTGACCGCCTTATATAGTTTTAGCTCCCGGCTTCTAGAACTTTTCGGCAGATAAGGCTTATCGTTTGCCGAAATTTCTGGAACGCTTATCTGCCGTTTGGTTCGTTATCGCGGCCGCTTTCCCCTTATTAAATCTTTCTAGAAACTTTTCTTACGCACTAAATTCTATTCTATCTATTCTATTCTATCTATTCTATCTATTCTATCTATTCTATCTATTCTATCTATTCTATCTATTCCATCTATTCCATCTATTCCATCTATTCCATCTATTCCATCTATTCCATCTATCCATCTATTCCATCTATTCCATCTATTCCATCTATTCCATCTATTCCATCTATTCCATCTATTCTATCTATTCTATATATTCTATCTATTTACATTGCGTTACAATATAAGTTTTAATTTACAAATTATGAAATTTTGATGTTTGGTTTGATACTAAAATTAATTTGAAAATTAAAGAAAAAACCCTCTTATTCCCTAATTTTAAGTTTTCACTTCTGGCAGCAGTCCTAGACTGCCAAATTTTTTTACTTCATATGTATTACGTATGATTTATCACCTTATCAGATGGTGATAAATGTGTTGTTGTTGTGTCGTTTTTCTCAACAATGGCTTTACTTTTGTTACGTTTTTAAACAGTTTTATGATTTATTGCATTTAATTAAATACGCCCAGGAAACGTAAACATTTGTCAGAAATTTTGGTTTAGTATGAAAATACGAAACTAAAATTTCCGACAAATGTATACGTTTCCTGGGTAATGAATTTTCCGGCTAATTTATGAAGTGGCCCAAGATTTATAACAGCGACAGGTGTTTAACATCGTTACACTTAATTAATTGCATTGCGCTGATTTATTGCGTATCATACATACTCTACTGTTAACAACCCGTTAGTTAATCTGAACTAGATATTTGCGCGAACGATTTTCAAGAACTATATTTGGAAAAATCGAACAATCTAACATGTTTATATTTATTGTTACAACGTTTTATAAACTTTAATTTGTAAGGATTTGTAATGTCGAGCAAGTTGACGTAACAGTAGGCTATCAGACGACCATTAGGAGTAGCAGCGCGGAATTACGAACATGTTTAACTTTTTCGCTGCGATTTTATTGTTAAGATACGTAAAGTACATTCACCCATATTTTAATGGTACCATAAAAATTATGTTAAACGCTAGTCGTTAAAAATCTTCTGGAAGGGGTTCACTTTAAACGTTTCACCACTTTTATATCGCATAAAAATTCCATCATGGTTGCTGACTTTTATGCACGCGATCCATAAACGCATACGACAGCAACCGATTCTTTAAATGGATAGATGATGTACTTGGTAAACGACACGAGGCGTTAAATACCGCGACGCATTCCAAAAAGGTATTTGTTAAAATTGGTCACGTGATTTGTGAATTTCCATTGCTTGGATTCATAAGATGACAAGGGCGCGATTTTTAAAACATGATATTTGCGCCTTACATCGACTTTTTACAATAATTCCCAAATTTCGAAAAAAAGTCAAAATTTCTAGAAAAAAATAAAAATTTTAATTTTTAAATTGAAATTTAACGAATAGTTACAAAGGCGTAGAAAGGACATTGATTAAAACAAAATGTTATATTTAAAAATTTTGATTTTTTTTCTCAAACTTTTATTTCAAGTTTTGACTTTTTTCTTAAATTTTCACTGTTTTTTCTCAAAATTTCAACTTTTTTTCTGGAAATTTCGACTTTTTTTCTGAAAATTTGAACTTTTTCGAAATGGTACAAACGCGTAGAAATTAAATCGATTTAAAAAATAAATGTTATTTTTAGAAATTTCGTTTTTAACCTCGAAATTTCGACTTTTTTTCTCGAAATTCGATTTTTTCCCGAAATTTCGACTTTTTTCTCGAAATATTTCGAAATTTCGACTTTTTCTCGAAATTTCTACCTTAGTCTGAAAAGTTCGACTTTTTTCTCGAAATGTCGTTTTTTTTCTCTCAATTTACGACTTTTTTCTCAAATAGCGGCTTTTTTTTCGAAATTTTGATTAAAAATTATTATATTTAGAAATTTCGACATTTTACAAAAGCGTAAAAAAGACATTGATTACAAAAATATATTTTTAAAGATTTCGACTTTTTTCTCGAAATTTCGACTTTAATCTTCAACTTTCGGATTTAAATTCGAAATTTCGACTTTAAGTTCGAAATTTCGTCTTTACACTCAAAATTTCGACCTTTTTCTCGAAAATTCGGCTTTTTTCTTGAAATTTCTACTTTTTTCCTAAAATTTTGAGATTAATATCGAAATTTCGACTTTAATCTTGGATTTTCGACTTTGATATCGAATTTTTTCTCGAAATTTCTCTATGGTTAAATTAGGCAGATGACAGTTACGTCCCACCATTCCTCTTTCCCAACAATCTTGATAGTTGGTAGTAGGGTGCGTTCAATAATTGCTATTTTTAATCAGCAAATTTCGATTTTTAAATCGAAATTCCGTGATTAAGATCAAAATTTCGAGAAATAAGTCGGAATTTGAGAAAAAAAGTCGAAAATTCAAGTTTAGTCGAAATTTCGAGAAAAATGTCAAAATTTCGATATTAAGGTCAAAATTTCGACTTTTTTTTCGAAATTTCGATTTTTTCTCGAAATCTCAACTTTTTTCTCAAATTTCGAATTTTTTCTTACAATTTCGACGTTTTCCTGAAATTTTGACTTTTTTCTCGAAATTTCGACCTTAATATCGAAATTTCGACCTTAATATCGAAATTTCGACATTTTTCTCTAAATTTCGACTTTAAACCCAAAATGTCGACTTTTTTCTCAACATTTACAAATTTTTTCTTAAATTTCGACTTTTTTCTAGAAATTTCAACTTTTTCGAAATGTTACAAAGGCGCAAAAAGGACATCGATTAAAAAAAAACGTTATTTTTATAAATTTCGACTTTTTCTCGAAATTTCGACTTTTTTTCTCGAAATTTCGACTTTTTTCTCGAAATCTCAACTTTTTTCTCAAATTTCGAATTTTTTCTCAAAATTTCGACGTTTTCCTGAAATTTTGACTTTTTTCTCGAAATTTCGACCTTAATATCGAAATTTCGACATTTTTCTCTAAATTTCGACTTTAAACCCAAAATGTCGACTTTTTTCTCAACATTTCAAATTTTTTCTTAAATTTCGACTTTTTTCTAGAAATTTCAACTTTTTCGAAATGATTACAAAGGCGCAGAAAGGACATCGATTAAAAAAAAACGTTATTTT
The DNA here is from genome assembly GCA_028583605.1 of Dastarcus helophoroides. Classification (NCBI taxonomy): domain Eukaryota; kingdom Metazoa; phylum Arthropoda; class Insecta; order Coleoptera; family Bothrideridae; genus Dastarcus; species Dastarcus helophoroides. The sequence goes on along the minus strand of CM053330.1, from coordinate 41,248,384 downwards.
TATAAATTTCGACTTTTTTCTCGACATTTCGACTTTTTTTCTCGAAATTTCGACTTTTTTCTCGAAATCTCAACTTTTTTCTCAAATTTCGAATTTTTTCTCGAAATTTCGACGTTTTCCTGAAATTTTGACTTTTTTCTCGAAATTTTGACCTTAATATCGAAAATTTCGACATTTTTCTCTAAATTTCGACTTTAAACCCAAAATTTCGACTTTTTCTCTCAACATTTCAAATTTTTTCTTAAATTTCGACTTTTTTCTAGAAATTTCAACTTTTTCGAAATGTTACAAAGGCGCAGAAAGGACATCGATTAAAAAAAACGTTATTTTTATAAATTTCGACTTTTTTCTCGAAATTTCGACTTTTTTTTCTCGAAATTTCGACTTTTTTCTCGAAATCTCAACTTTTTTCTCAAATTTCGAATTTTTTCTCAAAATTTCGACGTTTTCCTGAAATTTTGACTTTTTTCTCGAAATTTTGACCTTAATATCAAAATTTCGACATTTTTCTCTAAATTTCGACTTTAAACCCAAGATTTCGACTTTTTTTCTCAACATTTCAAATTTCTTCTTAAATATCGACTTCTTCTGGAAATTTCAACTTTTTCGAAATGTTACAAAGGCGCAGAAAGAACATCGATTAAAAAATTCGACTTTTATTCTCAAATTTTGGTTTTAAGCTCGAAATTTCGACTTTTTTCTCGAAATTATGACTTTTTTCTGAAATTTCGACTTTTTTTTCTCAAAATTTCGACTTTTTCTCGAAATTTCGACTTTTTTCTCAACTTCGACTTTTTTCTCGAAATTTTATCTTTTTTCTCAAATTTCGATTTTTTTTCTTTTCTCAAATTTTAACTTTTTTCTAGAAATTTTGACCTTAATATTAACATTTCGATATTTTTCTCAAAATTTCGACTTTAGACTCAAACTTTCGACTTTTCTCGCAAATTTCGATTTTTTTCTCGAAATTTCGACGTTTTTTCTCGAAATTTCGACTCTTTTCTAGAAATCTCGACTTTTTTCTCAAATTCCGACTTTTTTCTCGAAATATTTCGAAACTTCGACTTTTTTCTCGAAATTTTGACGTTTTTCTCAAATTTCGAGTTTTTTCTCGAAATTTTGCCCTTAATAATGAAATTTCGACATTTTTTTTCGAAATTTCGACTTTAGATTCACAATTTCGAGTTTTTTTCTCAAAATCTCGACTTTTTATTTCACATTTCAACTTTTTTGAAATGTTACAAAATCATAGAAAAGACATCGAATAAAAAAAAATGTTATTTTTAGAAATTTCGATCTTTTTTTCAAATTTCGATTTTAGGCTCCAAATTTCGACTTTTTTCTCGAAATTTTGACTTTTTCTCAAAGTTCGACTTTTTTTCTCAAAATTTCGTCTTTTTTCTTCAAATTTCGACCTTTATCGCGAAATTTCTTTTTTTTCTCCCAATTTCTACTTTTTTCTCGAAATTTTGACCTTAATATCGAAATTTCGACAATTTTCTGGAAATTTTAACCTTAATATCGAAATTTCGACAATTTTCTGGAAATTTCGACTTTAAAGTCAAAGTTTCGACTTTTTTTTTCGAAATTTCGACTTTTTTTTCTCGAAGTTTCGACTTTTTTCGAAATCTAGACTTTTTTCTCAAATTTCGACTTTTTTCTCGAAATATTTCAAAATTTCGAGTTTTTCTCGAAATTTCGACGTTTCTCTCAAATTTTGACTTTTTTCTCGAAATTTCGACCTTAATCTGAAAAGTTTGTTTTTTTTTCTCGAAATTTCGTTTTTTTGTCGAAATCTCGACCTTTTTGTCAAATTTCAACTTTTTTCTCGAAATATTTCAAAATTTCGACTTTTTCTCGAAATTTCGACGTTTTTCTCAAATTTCGACTTTTTTCTCGAAATTTCGACCTCAATCTGAAAAGTTCGTCTTTTTTCTCGAAATTTCGTTTTCTTTTTCTCAATTTTCGACCTTTTTCTCAAATAACGATTTTTTTTTCTCGAAATTTTGACCTTAATATCGAAATTTTGACATTTTTCTCGAAATTTCGACTAAACTTGAATTTTCGACTTTTTTTCTCAAATTCCGACTTTTTTCTCGAAATTTTGATCTTAATCACGGAATTTCGATTTAAAACTCGAAATTTCGTCTTTTTTCTTCGAAATTTCAATTTTTATCTCGAAATTTCTAAAAAAAAAGACCAAAATTTGCTGATTAAAAATAAGAATTATTGAACGCACCCTACTACCAACTGTCAAGATTGTTGGGAAAGAGGAATGGTGGGACGTAACTGTCATCTGCCTAATTTAACCATAGAGAAATTTCGAGAAAAAATTCGATATCAAAGTCGAAAATCCAAGATTAAAGTCGAAATTTCGATATTAATCTCAAAATTTTAGGAAAAAAGTAGAAATTTCAAGAAAAAAGCCGAATTTTCGAGAAAAAGGTCGAAATTTTGAGTGTAAAGACGAAATTTCGAGCTTAAAGTCGAAATTTCGAATTTAAACCCGAAAGTTGAAGATTAAAGTCGAAATTTCGAGAAAAAAGTCGAAATTTTTAAAAATATATTTTTTTTAATCAATGTCCTTTTTACGCTTTTGTAAAATGTCGAAATTTCTAAATATAATAATTTTTAATCAATGCCTTTCTACGCTGTTGTAAAATGTCGAAATTTCGAATTTTTTCTCAAAAATTCTACTTCAACCTTGAAATGTTAAGAAAAAAGTCGAACTGAACGTACCCTAGTGGTGTCAATATTAAATTGTAAAAGTGTTGGTGCTTAGAATATAGTTTTATATTCTAAGGGTTGGTGGGGCTTAACTGTCATCTGCCTAACCTAACCTTAGAATAAGAAATGTCGACTTATCTCGAAATTTCGTGAAAAAAAAAGTTGAAGTTTCCAGATTAAAGCCGACGTTTCGACTTTATTTATGAAATTTCCTTAAAAAAAGTCGAAATTTAGAGAATAAAGTAAAGATTTTCACTTTAGTCTCATAATTTCCAATTTAAACTTCATATTTCTAAATATATTTTTATAAATGCATGCCCCTTCTACATCTTTGTAAAAAAACCAAAAATGCCTAAATAAAAAACAAAGCAGAAAACAAATATAAATAATTAAAATATAAATAATTAAAATATAAATATTAGTGTTTAAAATCCAAGAAAAAATTTTCAAAATTAAACTACGCCAATTCATCATTATCATTCAATTTTTTTTATTAAAAATGTTTAAAAATTTCACCAACAAGGCGATTAATTGGAAATCGATCTTTCAGCACCTAATTTTATCGGGAATCGAGACTTTTGCTCACGATTCGAATCGATCCAAAAATCGATTATTCTAAAAAGGAATCGACATTCCTAAGGTGAAGGTATACGGTTCTTAAGAAATCCGCGCTTTTATGATATCCATTCAACCAATAAAAATTCAGCAGATCACGTGATGGATTGTAACCAATAAACTTTTGGAATGCGTCGCGGTATTTAACGCCTCGTCTTGGTAATAAGCACATTTAAAAGTGGACAATTTGAAAAGCAGTTGTGGGAATGCTGTTTATTATGGCTTATTTTTGGTGGAACGGACTGATCCTTGGTTTTCTTCGAAAATTGGAATACAAATCTTGTCCCCTGAAACCAAGAAAGATTGAAAAACACAACAGAGGCTGCTCTAACGCGTTTAAATAGCCAAGCTATCTTTTTCAGAAGAATAATATTTTTCTATCAAAAATGAATAACTCAGTGGCGGCAGGTCTTAAAGAGCGCAAGAGCGCGCGCTCCTCGTGAAAGGGGCGATCTATTCTTTTTTGTTTAATGTAAAAGACTTGGATTTATCACATTTTTAAACACAAAATAATGACATACCTATTAACTAATAATACTTGTGGATGACTTGGAGTAAAATACATCAACGTTTGATTCCGTTATACATATTAAATATTATAAGGAAATTTAAATAAGTTGGTGCGCGCAGAATTATGCACCTAGCGAGGGTGCCGTGCGATGCCTATCTACGGTCTTCACGGGATACGGAGAAATAAACTACAGAACACTACGTTGAAGCTAGCCCGGGGTACGCCGCTCCGCGCATGTGCGATATTGCCAAATGGTGAGTACGAGTCAGAGTTTGGAGTGTGTATTTACGTTTATGATGCTAAATGCGTAGATCCCGGCTGATCTGATTGCGATTGTTAATTGTGCCGCTTCCAGGCCTAACTGCCAATAGTACCGCTATTCACAAAGAGATAGAAGTACCCAATCTAGGATCTAATTATTCATTTATAGATTTGGATTTAAACAATTTTGATGAGAAAGTAATGAAGACTTTATTTCTTTAAAAGATCGTAGAGCGGATTTTGTTTTAAAAAATATTTTTGTTTTGTTTTTGTAGAGTTTAATTAGAACCTTGTAATAAAATATATTTTATTTTCAAATGCAGTTTTCATGAAATGGAGATTATAAGATGGTAATTAAATTTAATTCGTAAAAATACTATTAAATATCACACCTTTTGTGTCACTTTTGTTTCTCTTAAATTTAATATCTTGCTATGACACTGGATTCACCTAAACTCTTAACTACTAATATTTTTGCGTCTGCGCACCCCCTGTCAAAAAGTCACCAGCCGCCACTGGAATAACTATCAAGTATCATGAAGTTGTGAAAAAAATGGGAAAAATTATCTATGTGGTAAAAGAAACATGCATGAGTGAAGCTATTATTACATTAAGTCAAACTAATCTAACCCCTAGTGCCAATCAACCTGCATCTAAACAAAGTAAACAAAGTGCATCAATGTTGATTATTTTAATTGTTCCTTTGTACAACAAAATATGTTGATAACTTTAATTTACAAATTATGCCATAAATTGAAATACAAATCTTGTCCCCTGAAACCAAGAAAGATTAAAAATATAATATCTCTTTGAAGATGATAGCTTGGCCATCGAAATGCGTTAGAGCAACCTCCGTTGTGTTTTTTAATCTTTCTTGGTTTCAGGGGACAAAATTTGTAGTTCAATTTATGGCATAGTTTGTAAATTAAAGTTATAGCATATCTTGTTGCGCAAAAAACAATTAAAATAATCAACATTGATGCACTCTTATGCAAGTAGAATTCAACCTAAACTGCTACTATTTGTAGTCTGGGTTGCATTCTACTTGCAAACGACATTGTTGGCGATGGCCATAGTTTCTCTATGGACCAATGGTCGGATTAAGTAAAATTTATAAATACGAAACTTGCCGCGTAACGGTTCTAACGATTTAGATGAAACTTTAGAATTAGGGGCTTTTGGACCAATAGGATAATTTTTATAAGCGCTTTTTGGTAAAAGTTTAGGAGAACTATTTTCAAAGACATCTTGGTTTAATAGTAAAATAATTTTCTTTCAATACGCGACGCCTGTGTACAATATTGTTAAGCCGGTGCTGTAAACACGTCATGATTGCGGTGAAATGGCGACGCGCGCACGCCGATAATTGAATATTTATATATTTTATTTTTACCTACCCAAAGAATGAATCTCTTGATTTTCCTTTACTAATGTGTTCACTGAGGTTTCAACAATGATCCACAATACACTTCCCCATATTTACAGCCCATTTTCTTTAAAAAAAAAAACCGATGTTATCTTCGCAAAGGTCTGTCGAATAATAAGAGGGCATTGCGAGCTAGATGGAGCTAGGCTTTCGCCAGGCTTTAAGGTGGTAGTACTAAGAAGTCACACGCTTTACGTCCGTGAATTCTTCAGTACTTATTTCTCGGAACATTTGTTAGCATTCGAGTTGGATATACCAAACTGGCGATATCTAACAAGATCAAAACCGGGAAACTTCGAATCTAATAAATGTTCAAACCTCTTGGTGTGTGCATTAGAATCATTGATGCACTTTGTTTATCTCGTTTAGATGCATCTTGATTAGCACTAGGGGTTAGATTAGTTTTAATGTTTGTTCAAAAACCGCTTCACTCATGCATGTTTCTTTTCCACAAACATAATTTTTCCCATTTTTTCACAACTTCACGATACTTGTTAGTTCATCTTTGTTTACATCAATTATTAATAGCTTACGCAAATGTGAGTACTCAGGGGTGTCAATTATCGATTTCAATAACGGAAATTATGAAAAATATTCGAAATTGAAAAAAATTAATTCACACATCATATTAACAAAGGTATTGACCGTGGCAGTAATGAGTGGGATTGAGTGAAATATCAGCTAGTAAATTATTACTAGCTGATAGCTGTTATATTAATAACGTAGCAGATATGTGGATTATTTTAATAAATACACCGTTACCTTAAAATATTTACAAATTTCTTGATTATTACAAAGGGCACTTAATGCCGGTGTGAACGATCTATAGATAAAGCCGTGCTATTAATTTTAATTTATACCTCTACTAAACTCTACTTCTATATTTATGAACACTTAATAATCCGGTAGCCAGAAGCGTGTAACTCTTTATTGTACATTTTATAATGTATTCTGCCTTACCCAGTATACGTTTCGAAAAAAAAAATGTTGCTTCTAAATATTCCTCGATTGCCTGAATCACAGTTTGATATGAGAAAGCCAATAATTATATGGTTTTTCGAATTTATAATTAAACTTGGCCTTGAATTATACTAAATTGTTGTTATTACCGGACAGGTATCCTCGTAAATTTATTGGTTGTAAAAATTTCTTACACCAACGTAATTCTAACCGACGATAAAATAATAATGCTCGGGGGTTATATGATGTTATAAACGAACAAGTTCTGATTTTTTCCGACTGCAATGACTATCTACTAGGTGTATAAAGTTTCATCATCACCTCCAGCTTCAGTAACACTCACGTTCTGATTTATGTCACTTATTTTAGTTTTGTTATCAGCGATTTCCATCGACAATTAGTACAATAATAGTAATTTCTAAGGTATTCAGACCGTTAGATTGAAACATGTGCATGTTAATTGAAAGAGCGGATAATGACAGCCTCAATTGATCTGTTAGTTTCAATCTAAAGAAAAACTGGCAGAATCACTTGATCTGGTTTAAAGTTGGTAAATCATCAGAATGTATCCATTTTATCATACTTGAAAGAACCGCGATGGACTTGATATTGATTTGGTTTTAACGATAATTGCTTTAGAAAAACAGCATCTTCTTCGATTACTTTTCCTTAAGTGTTACGCAAGTTGCTTTATAAGATTTCACAAGATTGATGCAGCCAGCCTATTATAGGATATTCACATTAATTCCAGTTTTTCCAATTCATGATCAATTGTGTACGTTTTAAAAGAAACTGCGCGCTACATAAACTGAGAAGCTTAGCAATAAACAGAATATTTTAAACACTCTTTAGAGTTAAGTGATACACTAATAAACAATACAAACATTTTGATATTTTTTTTCAAAAATTTCCACCTCTTTTTCCAAAATTTCGACCTTCCTTGGTCCCATCAACGTAGCAGGTTGATGTAAACACTTCACAATTATAGCTACTAGTCAGCTACATAAATACTTAACAGACGCGAATTCCATTGAGACTCTATATTACAATGAACATTTATGCTACACAAGCAATTATTGTCAAGAATTACAACTCAGATGTACGATGTAACCAAGGCGACAAAGGTCACCAGCCGTTAGTTACATACTAAATGAATTAAAATTCCAATGAGTGAGATGCAACAACTCATTTACGTCTCTATCTTAATAGAAACTTTTCTGTTACCTATTAATTGAAAATTATTGCCGAGAATTACTGCCAGAAATACTTTGCTGAGGGTTGCAGAAGCCACCGTGTGAGATAACATTTAATTCTTTTTTCTTTTCTCTTCCATTAAATACAAGCACCCTCGGCGTGACCTAAGTTTAGGTACATTAAAAAATAATGCCAATTAAATGTTCTATAAAGAAACAGTCCAACATGCTAAAAGTTAGATCCATTCACAACCAACAAATCATAGAGTTCACACAGTGACAGTTCACTGGGTGAACTGTATGAACAACTTAGTAACCATTAAGTTTCATCGTATTTCTGGTTGTATAGTTAGTAGTGATGCATCACTCATTTCAAACCATGATACAATACTGTATCATTTTTTTTTTGAGGAACGGACTGATCCTTGGTTACCTTCGAAAATTGGAATACAAATCTTGTCCCCTGAAACCAAGAAAGATTGTAAAAACACAACAGAGGTTGCTCTAACGCGTTTAAATAGCCAAGCTATCTTCTTCATAGGGATAATATCTATCTATCAAACATGAATAACTATCAAGTATCATGAAGTTGTGAAAAAATGGGAAAAATTATCTATGTGGAAAAGAAACACACAACCAACAGAGGTTGCTCTGTAGACCAACCTCTCTGGTGTTTTTTTTTAAATCTTTTTTGATTTCAGGGGACAAGATTTGTATTTTAATATTGCATCATGTTACAAACAACAACTAAATAAGATGTGATAACGAAGGCTTCCACGGCCAGAGTCAGTACAGGATATACTTCTTCCGGGATCAAAGAACTACTAAAAGTGTTCGACGTTTCGCCCACCATCGTAGGGGGCTTCTTCAGGAACAAAGAAAGAAAAATAGATGAAAAGAGGAATATGAGGGAATATGCTCTGATGTTTTGAAATTGGCCTTTTTATTTTTATTTTTCTTTTTTACATATTCCCTCATATTCCTCTTTTCATCTATTTTTCTTTCTTTGTTCCTGAAGAAGCCCCCTACGATGGTGGGCGAAACGTCGAACACTTTTAGTAGTTCTTTGACACGGTCCAATCCCGGATGAAGTATATCCTGAACTAAATAAGATGCTACATCGACGTACATCAAAGCAAGGCCCTTATACATTAGGTGTTTAGCAGTTTGTAATCTTGGCGTTACATTAATTAACCCTGCCAGGAACAATGGCGCTCTCCCAACTTACGCTCCACAACTCAGGATTAAATTTTCCGTTAGCCGGAGTGGAATACAGAATGCAAACTTGGCAATATGCACGTCGTTAGTAAATGAGGTGATCATTGATTACTCTCTATCGGAATGAGTAGATCTTATCTTTTATACAGCCAAGTTCACATCTATTATCTTGTACGTTCTCGTTTTAACTCAAAGGCGACGTCTGCTTTTATAGCGAGAGGAATGCTGAAATTTAATGTTTGCTTGATGCTTGCATTTATATTAGCGCATTAATAGTTATATGAGCGACACTTCGGAAAGTTACAACCCCGTTCGAATAATGAGAATGCAGCTCAGCAAAACGCCTCTGACACAACGAATATTGGAAATATCTGAAACAAATGTTTTGTTCTGTTATTCATTTTTCTATCTAAAAAATACTTATCACTTTGGAAGTTTTCTCGAAATTTAAGTTTTTTTACAATTTCGTTCATTGGGGTTTTTCTGAGAAACTCAACCTCTTAGAATCTGATTTTTTAATGGCAATCCAAAATTATAAATCTGATGGAATTTCGATGCTTCTTTCCGTATGTTAGGGAAACATCCTAAAGTAATGGCAATATAGCAGTTGTTAGGTTACTTCTAGCCTAAATGACTTCGGCTTCAGCTGCGTCGCTATATTTTGAATAAGCAGTGCGGTGTTAGCTACTGCAAAGCTGCTTGAAGCTATGCATTATTGTATCCACGCGTGCAATCTATGCTAAAAATCGAATAGTCTAGCGCTTATGTCTCGCTATATGCAGGGGAACATTTTTTTTTTTTAGTTTAATCCACTCTCAAAGTGTAACCCCATTATGCCGTCAAAGCACTGCGAGTAGGATGCGGAAAAAAGGATAGATGGCGATGAACCGACTTCTTAAACAAGGATAGGTTGTAATTTTTGGGGAAAATTGCTTGCGGTAACGTGTTGCATGGCTTGGAAGTTCTGTAGAAAAAAAGAGTCTCGACAGACAGAAGTCCTCACCGTGTCAAGCCGGACCGCGCAGGAATTTGATGTCTCCGACTGCCTTGTATCCCTCAACAATCTTGCCCTTGGAGGGATCAATCCTATTAGTTCCTGCGAGCATCTTCCATGATAGTACTTGTGGAAAAGAGACAAGTCACCAACCATACGCCTGTGCTCTAGTGTTTCGAGAGAATCGGTCAGACTCTCGTCATCAATTAGGCGAATCGCTGTTTGAATTGAATCCAAGAGAGCTAAAGTGTGTTTTGGGGCTGAACTCCAAACATGGGAACAGTATTGGCTACTGTTGCCCTAACTTGAGCTTTGTATAGTGTGAATAGCTGATGAGATCTGAAGTACTTTTTAGCTCTAAAAGGAAAGCCTAGCTTCTGAGAGGCGGATTTGGCAATGGCGCGCACATGATCGCCCCAAGAGAAGTTAGTGCTCGCATTCACTCCTAGGATAGATAGATTAAATCCCAGTGGAAGGATTTTATCTTCTATTAGTATGTTTGTTGCATTATCCCTTGATGTTTTCTTAGAGAAAACCGCGGCCTGAGTTTTTGACACGTTGAAGTCGACCAAGTGATGACAATTAAATCTAGTTTTTATTTAGTAACAGAGAGCATTTGGTTTGGGCTCCATTACATTTAAAATTAGGAAACAGTTTCTTTTTTTAAGATTGTGGTTCCTTCTCTAAAGGAACTAAAGCTAAAGCTAAAGTGTGTTTTATTGCTGAACTCCAAACATGAGAACAGTATTGGCTAGTGTTGGCCTAACTTGAGCTTTGTATAGTGTTAATAGCTGATGAAATGTAAAGTACTTTTTAGCTCTAACAAGAAATCCTAGCTTCTGAGAGGCGGATTTGACAATGGCACGCACATGGTCGTCCCAAGAGAAGTTAGTGCTCGCATTCACTTCTAGGATAGATAGAGTAGATCCCATCGGAAGGATTTTACCGTCCATGAGTATGTTTGTTACATTAACCCTTGATGTTTTCTTAGAGAAAACCGCGGCCCGAGTTTATGAAGCGTTGAAGTCGACCAAATTTTTCTTGCCCCATTCCAGAATGATTTCGAGATCCCGATTAATCGTCTGTATTTGCTGTTCCTTTAGTCGATCTGAAGAAGCGACAGATAATGGTTTGTCAGAGAAAAAAGATGACACTAGGCTACTATCATCTGCGTAGTTGTATTTAGAATTGGAAGTTGAAGCTAAGAGAGCGTTTCTGTGTAACAGAAACATAGTAGGAGACAGGACAGACCCCTGGGGCACCCCTGCATTAATTGCAAATGCCTCAGATGAGATGCTATTGACATTTCTTGCCACGATTACTGCCGGTGAACTATTTAAATATGAAATTTTAACACAAGTTCAACTTTCGAAAAAAATCTTAATGTCACTTGAAAAATCGAATTTTTGGAAATTGTCAAAACAAGCTCAAAATTTTTAGATTAAATTACGAAATTACGAAACTTTGAAATTAAACTCGAAATATTAAAAAACCAACACAAAAACCGAGACCAAATATATTTACGAAACTGTTAAAATTTGGAATTCTGGGATGTTTTAATTTGGAAATTTTTATTTGAAATTCAAATATATTTAAATTTTTTCTCGAAATTCAACTTTTAAATTCGAAATTTTGCTCGAATGGTAAAAAAAAGTTGTGATTTCTAGAAGCAATCCTCAAACTTGCGAACTCAAGAAGAATGTCATTATCAAGCTCATCGAAATTCCAAATTTTAATCAAAATTTTGAACCTGATTACATTTATAACAAATTTTAGATTTATCGAGTTTAAAAATTTTAAGTTTCGACCCAGAATATTGACAAAAGAAAGTTGAAATTTTGAAAAAAGTCCAAAGTATATAATAAGATTCGAGCTTTAACATAATATTTCGAAAATAAGGCAAAATTTTGTGAATAACTTAAAATAAATTAAAAAAATGATTTAAAACATTTCAATTCAAAAACGCAATTTTGATCAAAATTCCAAATATTCACCTTTTTTTGACCTGAAAGTTGTTTTTTTTATATACCTATTTAGTTTTCATTTGAAAGTGCTTATTTTTGACTTTCTTTAGGACTGTTCCTCAGAAATTTTCATTTTATCCAAATTTCGGCCTTGTTTTTCGAGAAATTTTCGAATTGAAACCCGAAATTAGGAATAAACTGAAAATTTTTAATTTAAACACGAGCCACCTGATAAAAGCAAAAATTTGAAGAAATAAACCAAAATTTATCTAAAAACAAGTTCTTAAAATGTCTTCTTTAATAATTGAAATACAAATCTTGTCCCCTGAAACCAAGAAAGATTGAAAAACACAGCAGAGATTGCTCTAACGCCTTCGATAGCTAAGCTATCATCTTCAGAGAGATAAATTTCTTGATTTCAGAGGACACTGTATTTCAATTTCTAAACTCTGTCTCTTGCCATTTTGTTCCCAAAATTTGACTTATTTGTAAAAAAAATATCATCTTCAGAGAAAAAAAAGTCTTCTTCAATCCAAAAATATTGACCTCAAAACCACAATATCCCATTTTTTTCTGGAAATTTTCCTCAAAATAATTTTAAAAAAAGTCGAGCTGGTTACAGTTTTAGCGTTTTCGAAATTTTGGCCATTTTTCCAATTTAAACCAGCAACGTTTATACACTTTTTTCATAAATTTCTACATTTTATTCATAAGTTTCAAGCTCAAACGAAATTACGACTTCTGGAAAATACGACGTCTTTCTCTCGAAATTAGATTTTAAGGTAATTCATCAAAAATTGAAACACAGAACTTGTCCCCTGAAACCAAGAAAGATTAAAAAACACGACAAAGGTTGCTCTAAACCTTTGTTGTGTTTTTTAATCTTTCTTGGTTTCAGGGGACAAGTTCTGTGTTTCAATTTTTGAAGATAACCAAGGACCAGTCCGTTCCATCAAACAAAAAAAAGTAATTCATCAACACTAATCGGAGCTAAAGGTTTTTATAACGTTATATCTTCGCTGCGTAAGCAAGATGTAAGCGGACTACTTGATTTTTAGCATGGATACGCAGTGGATACAATAATACAAATCTCAAAGTCGCTTTGCAGTATATTTTCTGAGCCGATAATAGTGCACTTTGACACATCCCGCTCAAGTCAGGTGCTTTGTGGATCTCGCGACCCGTGACGCAGTTAGTAAAGCTGCTATGTTGCCATAACTTCAAAGTAACTCTAAAATACTCAATTCTTTTTTGAAATTTTAGCAAACAATACTGCTCTGCTTATTTGACGAATTTATCCGGATCTGAAGCTGAAAACATCTCTGGAAGGAGTAGTAAAGCTTCTTTGTTCCGATTACTTCAAGATGTTTCCCTAACATGCAGAATGAAACATCGAAATTCCGTGCGATGACATTAATCTTTGAATTTCGACTTTCTCTTCGCGGATTAGGAGTTTAAATCTCAACTAAATAAATTGAATGCTACTTGTAGAACCTTAAATTTAAATTCGAATCGATTTTTTGCTTGAAAATTCAAAATTTTTACATAAAATATGTATGAAATTAGAGAGGAAATTTTCCAACAGATTTTCTGAGCCGATAATAGTGCACTTTGAGCCATCCTGCACAAATCAGGTGTTTTGTGGATCGTCGCGACCCGTGACGTGGTTAGTATAGCTGCCATGTTGCCATTACCTCAAAAGAATTCTAAAAAACTAGATTCTATTTTGGAATTTCGAGGAGACAAGAGTGCACTGCTTATTTGACGAATTTATGCGCAGCTGAAGCAGAAAGCATCTCTGGAAGGAGTAGTAGAGCTGCTTTGTTGCGATTACTTCAAGATGTTTCCCTAACATGCAGAACGAAACATCGAAATTCCGAACGATGACATTAATCTTTAAATTTCGACTTTCTCTTCGCGATTAAGAGTTTAAATGTCAACTTAAATAAATTGAATGCTACTTGTAGAACTTTAAGTTTTAATTCGAATCTATTTTTTGCTTGAAAATTCAAAATTTTTACATAAAATATGTATAAAATTAAAGAGGAAATTTTTCAGTAGATTTTCTGAGCCGATAATACCGCACTTTGAGCCATCCTGCACAAATCAGGTGTTTTGTGGATCGTCGCGACCCGTGATGTGGTTAGTAAAGCTGCCATGTTGGCATTACCTCAAAAGAATTCTAAAAAACTAAATTCTATTTTGGAATTTCGAGGAGACAACAGTGCACTGCTTATTTGACGAATTTATGCGCAGCTGAAGCTGAAATCATCTCTGGAAGGAGTAGTAGAGCTGCTTTGTTGCGATTACTTCAAGATGTTTCCCTAACATGCAGAATGAAACATCGAAATTCCGAGCGATGACATTAATTTTTATATTTTCCACTCGCAATTAAGAGTTTAATTCTCAACTTAAACAAATTGGAATGCTATTTTGAGCTTAAAATTTTAATTAAGATCGATTTTCTGCTTGAAAATTCCAAATTTTTATATAAAATATGTATGAAATTAGAGAGGAAATTTTGCAGTATATTTCCTGAGGCCACTTTGATACACTTTGACACATCCCGCACAGATCAGATGCTTTGTTAATCTCCGCGACCCAAGACGCTGTTAGTAGCGCTGATATGTTACCATAACTTCAAAAGAACTCTAAAAAACTCGATTCTTTTTTAGAATTTTGAACTGACAACACTGCTTCTGCTTATTTGACGAATTAATGCGGATCTGAAGCTGAAAACATCTTTGAAAGGAGTAGTAGAGCTGCTGTGTTGCGATTACTTTAAGATGTTTCCCTAACATGCGGAATGAAACATCGAAATTCGTTACGATGACATTAATCTCTAAATTTCGAGTTTTTCTTCGCAATTAATAGTTTAAACCACAATTTAGATAAATTCATTGCTTTCGTACAACTTCGAAGTCGATTCGAATTAAAATTTTAATTCGAATCGACTTTTTACTTGAAAACTCAAATTTTTTATATAAAATATGTATAAAATTGGAGAGGAAATTTTGATTGCTTTCTTTCAACATTTCGCTTGTTTTCTAAAGATTTCGAATTAAAACTCGAACTTTGAATAAAGTTCAACTTTAAACTCCGAAGTCCTGAAATTAAAATTTCAATTTCGTGATTGAAAGTGTATAAACATTTTAACGTGGAAAAGTGAAAAATTCTGGAAGGAACTTAATTTCAAAGTCTCAGTTAAAGAAGCAAATTGAAACTTCGAAGTCAACGATCAATTTTAGGGCAAAAAGTCCAAATTTTAGAAAAAAAAGTGTCACGATACAGAGAATGCGAGTGGATTGAACTTAAAAAAAAAGAGTGTCAGATTGTAGCTAAAATTTTATAACAACAATTTAAATTTTGCCAAAAACTTCAGCTTTAGAACAAAATTTGAGTAAAAGGTAAGAAATTTTGAATTTAAACCCAAATTTAATTTAAAAAAATGTGAGCAACGTTTTTTAATAAACAAGTGAAGTAACTTAGAAAAACGAAAGCTCGAGATTAAATTAGAAATCTGTCGATGATTTTAAATCAAAATGTTGAGCCAAAAGTTGGGAATTTTCTAAAACATTTCAAGTGTCGAGTTTAATTTCAAAATCTCCGCGTTATTCTGGAACATTATAATATTGTACTTTTTCATTCATGTTTTATTGGCTTTTTCTTCGCCAGTTACTCCTTCCACAATAATTTTCAGTAACCTTCTGTTAAGGACTGGCAATCTTATAGATTGCCCCAAGCAGAAATTGCGTTGTTGTACTTTTTTTTGAAATTTTGATTTTAAAACTGCTTACAAGAACACATTCAAAATACTTAAATTTCAACCGAATGTAAAAAAGTCAAAAACTTTGACTTGAACGACGAAATTTTGGGGAACATACAAAAATGTCTAAATGTCGTGGTCTCGAAGTAAGTCTAAAGAAATAGGTCAAACTTTAGAATTTAAACTTAGCATTTCGAGAAATTTTAATATCGTAATTGAAATTCTGACTAAAACCAAACATTCTAGAAAACAACGAAATTTCGACTTCTCGTATCAAAATTTCCAAAAGCATTTAAATTTTTAGGTTATGATTGAAAGAGGTAAATCGAAATATTAGGAAAGAAGTAAACGTTTTCAGTTCGAACTGTGAAGTTCCACAGTGGACATTTCCAGCTTGACATTTATAATAAAAGTTTCATTTTGCATTAGAAGCTGAAGTATTACTTCAAGATGTTTCCCTAACACACGGGAAGAAGCATCGAAATTCCCTTAGATAAAACTTTAAGCTTTCTCTTCTGATGTGTTAAGAATAAAATCAGAAATGTCTTTAAAGTCGATCACTTACTTAAAACATTAAAAAAATCAGATGATTAATCTCCTTTTTTAAAATTTTGGTTGGAAAGTCTAATGTTTAACAAATAAGCTAAGATATAATTTTTGAGGTTAATCCATTTTTTTTTGAACTGTCGACAATCGACAGTCGGTTTTATAACCCAGAAACTTAGAGAAATTTTAAGAAAGTAACAAATTTTTGAGTTGACGTAGAAATTTTGCTCCTAAGTTTAAAATTTTATTCCTGGAATTTAGACTATTTGTCTTAAAATATCGACTATTTGTCTCCAAATATCGACTATTTGTCTCAAAATATCGACTACTTGCCTCAAAATGTCGACTTTATTCACAATATTGTTTAAAAATCTAAATAACAAAAAATTAAAATTGATACTTTAAATTTGAATCGGAAAAAAGATCGAATTTTTTGAAATTCTTTTAATACTTTTTTTTTTTAAATTTTGAGCTGCACTGTTTTTTGACGCATTTACCTGCAGCTGAAATCAAAGGCATCTCGAAAAGCTGCTGTGTTGCGATTACTTCAAGATGTTTCCCTAACATGCGGAAGAAGCATCGAAATTCCATGAGATGAAGATCTAAACTTTGTTTCCTGATGTGTTAGGAATAAAATTAGAAATTTCTTTAAAGGCTACCACTTTTCCTAAACAACATTTAATAACAAATCAAACTTTTAATCTTCTTTTTTTGAAATTTGGACTGCAGAGTCTATTTTTTAACAAATAAGCTAAGATACAATTTTTGAGGTTAATCCATTTTTTTTTGAACTGTTGACAAACGACAGTCGGTTTTATAACCCGGAAACTTAGAGAACTTTTAAAAAAGTAACAAATTTTTGAGTTGACGGAGAAATGTTGCCCCTAATTTTAAAATCTTATTCCGGAATTTAGACTATTTGTCCTAAAATATCGACTATTTGTCTTAAAATATCGACTATTTGTCTCAAATTATCGACTATTTGTCTCAAAATATTGACTATTTGTCTCAGAATATCGATTTTATGCACAATATTGTTCCAAAATCTAAATAACAAAAAATTACAGTTGACACTTCAGATTTGAACCGGAAAAAAGATCGAATTTTTTTTAAAACCTAATTTTTTTGAAATTTTTAGCTGCACTGCTTATTTGACGCATTTACGCGCAGCTGAAATCAAAGGTATCTCTAAAAGGTGTAGTAGAGCTGCTATGTTGCGATTACTTCAAGATGTTTCCCTAACATGCGGGAAGAAGCATCGAAATTCCATGAGATGAAAATCTAAACTTTGTTTCCTGATGTGTTAGGAATAAAATTAGAAATTTCTTTAAAGGCTACCACTTTTCCTAAACAACATTTAATAACAAATCAAACTTTTAATCTTCTTTTTTTGAAATTTGGACTGCAGAGTCTAATTTTTAACAAATAAGCTAAGATACAATTTTTGAGGTTAATCCATTTTTTTTGAACTGTCGACAATCGACAGTCGGTTTTATAACCCAGAAACTTAGAGAACTTTTAAGAAAGTAACAAATTTTTGAGTTGACGCAGAAATTTTGCCCCTAATTTTAAAATCTTATTCCTGGAATTTAGACTATTTGTCCTAAAATATCGACTATTTGTCTTAAAATATCGACTATTTGTCTCAAATTATCGACTATTTGTCTCAAGGTATCGACTATTTGTTTCAAAATATTGACTTTATTCACAATATTGTTTCAAAATCTAAATAATAAAAAATTAAAATTGATACTTTAAATTTGAACCGGAAAAAAGATCGATTTTTTGACATTTTTTTTTAAAACTTAATTTTTTTGAAGTTTTGGGCTGCACTGCTTATTTGACGCATTTACGCGCAGCTGAAATCAAAGGTATCTCTAAAAGGTGTAGTAGAGCTGCTATGTTGCGATTACTTCAAGATGTTTCCCTAACATGCGGGAAGAAGCATCGAAATTCCATGAGATGAAAATCTAAACTTTGTTTCCTGATGTGTTAGGAATAAAATTAGAAATTTCTTTAAAGGCTACCACTTTTCCTAAACAACATTTAAAGGTATTCGACTATTGTTTCAAAATATTGACTTTATGTCACAATATTGTTTCAAAATACTAAATAACAAAAAATGAAAATTGATACTTTAAATTTGAACCGGGAAAAAGATCGATTTTTGACATTTTTTGAAAACTTAATTTCTTTTTCTTTTGTTGAAATTGGGCTGCACAAACTAATTTTCAACAAATGAGTTAAGACACAAGCAGAGTCTAATTTTAACAAATAAGCTCAGTTACAATTTTTGAGGTTAATCGATTTTTTTTTCGGAATTGTCGCCAGTCAGTTTTATAACCCAGCAACGTAAAGAACTTTTAAGAAAGTAATAAGTTTTTGAGTTGACGTATAAATTTTGCTCCTAATTTTAAACTCATTCCTGGAATTTCGACTATTTGTCTTAACATATCATATCATTTTTTTAGAACTGTCGACAGTCGATTTTATAACCCAGAAACTTAGAGAACTTTTAAGAAAGTAACAAATTTCTTAATTAACGTAGAAATTTGGCTCCTCATTTTAAAATGGTAAACTCATTCCTGGAATTTCAACTATTTGTCTTAACATATCGACTATTTGTCTTAAAATATCGACTATTTGTCTCAAAATATCGACTTTATTAACAATATTGTTTCAAAATCTAAATAAGAAAAAATTAAGGTTAATACTTTAAATTTGAACCGAAAAAAAGATCGAATTTTTTGAAATTTTTTTTAAAAATTTGATTTTTTTTTGAAAATTTGAGCTGCACTGCTTATTTGACGCATTTACGCGCAGCTGAATTTAAAGACATCTCTAAAAGGTGGAGTTAAGCTACTGTGTTGCGATTACTTGAAGATGTTTCCCTAACATGCGGGAAAAAGCATCGAAATTCCGTAAGATGAAAACTTAAACTTTGTTTCCTGATGTGTTAAGTATAAAATTAGAAATTTCGGTAAAGTGTACCACTTTTCCTAAACAACATTTAACAACAAATCAAATTATTAATCTTCTTTTTCGAAATTTAGGCTGCAGAGACTAATTTTTAAACAAATAAGCTAAGATACAATTTTTGAGGTAAATCCATCTTTTCCCGAATTGTCGACAGTCGATTTTATAACCTAGAAACTTAGAGAACTGTCAAGAAAGTAACAAATTTTTAAGTTAAGTTAGAAATTTTGCTCCTAATTTTAAAATTTTAAACTCATTCCTGGAATTTTAACTATTTGTCTTAACATATCGACTATTTGTCTCAAAATATCGACTATTTGTCTCAAAATATTGACTATTTGTCTCAAAATATTGACTATTTGTCTCAAAATATCTACTTTACTTAGAATATTGTTTCAAAATCTAAATAACAAAAAATTAAAATCGACTTTAAATTTGAACCGGAAAAAAACGAATCTTTTGTTAAAACATGATTTTTTGAAATTTCTAGCTGTACTGCTTATTTGACGTATTTACGGGCAGCTGAAACCAAAGGCATCTTTAAAAGGTGTAGTAGAGCTGCTATGTTGCGGTTACTTCAAGATATTTCCCTAACATGCAAGAAGAAGCATCGAAATTCCGTGAAATGAAAATCTAAGCTTACTTTTCTGATGTATTTGTAACAAATTTAGAAATGTTATTGAGGTTGACCACTTTTTCTAAACAACATTTAAAAAATCAGATCTTTAATTTTATTTTTAAATTTTGACTTTTACATCCATAAAAACGTCTAACTAAGAAGTTAACATACTGTTACGGGCTTATCGGTTCGAATTGATTCACACGTGAATTGAAAATAATACCACTTTATTACCAAACTAAACTTGGATCACCATAATTGAACAATTAACTCACTTACTATAGACTTCTACTACTACTACTACTACTAATTACACTAATTCCAACTGACCTCTCGAGAGAAAGCTGACCGCCTTATATAGTTTCGTCATCCAGGTTTTTCTTACGTATTAAAGTGAATAATGAACTCACTTATTTACTTCTAACTACAAACTCACGAATTACTGACTTACTCTAACTAACCGACTGACTTTAACTGACTCAAGGGCAAGGCGACCGCCTTATATAGTGTTGGCTTCCAGGTTGTAGAAAAATCCCGCAGATAAGGCTTATGGTTTGCTGAAATTTCTGGAACGCTTATCTGCCGTTTGCTTCGTTATCGCGGTCGCCTTCCCCTTATCAGAGCATTCTAGAAACTTTTCTTATATACTAAATTCTACAATTTTATTCTAAATTCTATTCCATCTGTTTACATTGCGTTACAATACATTACCTCAAAATTCATTTTTTCCCGAATTGTCGACACTCGGTTTTATAATCTCGAAACATAATAACTTTTAAGAAAGTAACAAATTTTGAGTTAACGTAGAAATTTTGCCCGAAATTTTAAGCTCGTTTCTTGGAATTTCTTTTGTCTTAAAATATCGAACTTTATCCACACTATTGTTTCAAAGTCGAAATAACAAAAACCTGAAATCGATGCTTTAAATTTGAATTGGAAAAAAGATCGAATTTTTTGAAGACATTTTTAAAAAATCTAAAAAACTCGATTGTTTTTCTCAAATTTTGAGCCGACAACACTGCACTGCTTATTTGACGAATTTATGCGGAGTTGAAGCCGAATACGTCTCTACAGGGAGTAGTGGAGCTTAATATGTTGCGATTACTTCAAGATATTTCCCTAACGTGCGGCTTTGCGCATCGAATTTCGGTGAAGTGTGTAATTTCCGACTGTGATTACATCAAAACGGAACCACTAGACATCCTCCTATTCCCAATATTATATATGTAAACTTTAGGGCAAAGTCGATGCTTTAAATTTGAGTCGGAAAAAAGATCGAATTTTTTGAAGACATTTTTAAAAAATCTAAAAAACTCGATTGTTTTTTCAAATTTTGAACCGACAACACTGCACTGCTTATTTGACGAATTTATGCGGAGTTGAAGCCGAATACGTCTCTACAAGGAGTAGTGGAGCTTAATATGTTGCGATTACTTCAAGATATTTCCCTAACGTGCGGCTTTGCGCATCGAATTTCGGTGAAGTGTGTAATTTCCGACTGTGATTACATCAAACGGAACCACTAGACATCCTCTTATTCCCAATATTATATATGTAAACTTTAGGGCAAAATAGGGGGTATCTTTTCCCAATAAAAGTCGATATTAGAGAATAGGACTCTATTATTCTCTTATAAAGTACAAACGATTTACGATGGCTCTTCGGTTCCGGCGTATTTTCGGTACTGTTTCGCGATAGATTCCTACTGCGTTTCCTGAGCTTGCCCGTCCTGACGTAGCCAAGTTGCCACCACTTGACAACTGTGTTTAAGGGAATTCCGCTAACATATATTATCGAAAACCTTTCGATGCCCAAGATAATATAGATAAAAAAATTTCCAAGCGTTTTGCAGTAGATTTTCTGAGTCGACAACACGGCACTGCTCATGCGACAGATTTGTACGAGGGAGCTTTTGCCAAAGGTATTTAGAAGAAGTAGTAGAGATGCTATGTTGCCATTACTTCAAGATATTTCCCTAACAAAGCATCGAATTTCCATGAAATTTCAGATTGCGATTACGCCAAAACTCTAGCGTTAGAAATCCTCACATTTTACTATTTTATTCGAGATGTTACCCTACACTGTATATTGGTTTGTTATCAAAATCTATAGAAAAGTTTGGGGGCAATAAATTAAAATCTTGTCGACTGTTTTTTCTCCTCAATGAATTAAAATCTTGTCAAATGTTATTTCTCCTCAATAAATTAAAATCTTGTCGAATGTTTTTTCTCCTACATTTTACCTGTTAAAAATCGTAAGTTTGACATTTAATATCTTAGGGGTCTTTAAATTTTGCAGGTTTATAGGTCCCGTTGTTAATTATATTTGACGAAATAGAAAATCTATTGAGAAGCAATTGTGAACTTCCTTAATAACCATGTATATTGAGCTAACTGGATGAAATCTGCATTTGGATGTAATGCTGAAAATAAAATTGCTCAAAGGAATGAAAACTATTTTCAAGCTCATTTAATTTTGCAGGAAATCCAAGAAGCCTAATGAGTAATTACGGATGATCATAAATATTTAATTAATATTCAAAGATATCAATCTCTAACAACTTGGCGCATGTGTTCACTAAAGCTCGAACTGCCATCAAACTTTAATGAAAGGTAGTTAGCAGTCGCTGGTACGTAATAACAATTTCTAATTGTTGTTTTAACGATACCATTCCGGGGGCCCTAAGGCACATTAGAATCAATTTAAAACTGGAACGCCATGATTGAAATCATAACTTATCAACGTACCATTATGGGTGGTAATCATTTGTACTATTGAATCCGAGATGCAAATAATGATAAAACCAGTTAGACTGATGCTCGTTTCCGGTATTCTTTTCGGAAAAACGAACAAGCCACAATCACGCAAATAAACAGTTAAACAATATCTCCCGGGTATAATTGCGTAAATTGCAGCCTCTAAGAAAGCCAGTCACAATTCAATTCTGGAAACTCATCAGCTACATCTCGGTTATTATACTTTATAATTTCTAAATTCTTTTACTTAAATGAGTTTCTTTTATCGAGGTTTCCTACATTCCCAGTATTTGTCGGTGCTAGCATCAAGTAAAGACAAATTAGAGAAGAATCCATTTCGTCATCAAAGTTATAATTATTTATGGTTCAAAGACTTAGGTTTTGTGATATAAATCGGAGTGTCTCTTTAGAATGGGAAGAGAAGATTCTTAGCAACAGCGTTGATTCTTAGCAGCAGCATTGATTCGAGATTCTTACCTAGCAGATGGGAAACTTAGTGCCTAAATTGCAAACAAATTCTAAATATTTCTGCAGTTATTAACAGTAGTTCATTTCTTACAATGTTACAATTTCTTATACTGTTTATTATCTATCTATGTAATAATTATCAATGAATGTTCATTTCGTAATGATTGCTATTAATCATGCTCAATTTAATTGATTTTATGTCGACATAAATCACATTTACAAAAAAAAGTCTTAATTAATTGTCAGCACTTTGTCCACTTTTCCTTTGATTTTCTGCTCATTAAACAAACACCACAAATTGAGAAATGTCGCTGAAAGCTGCCTATTAATTTACCTCATTACGTTTCAGATCAGATATGACTAAACGAAACAAATTTTGTAACATTTATTCTTTCAAAGTATGTATAAAAAAATTGAAATACAAATTTTGTCCCCTGAACCAAGAAAGATTAAAAAACACAACAAAGGTTGCTCTAACGCGTTTCGATAGCCAAACTATCATCTTCAGAGAGATACTCTGTAGTATATGAATATTTTCGGAGTTAATACTAGTTCACGCAACGTAGTAATTCCGCCATCCGAGGTGATCTTATAAACTGTATTAATCATTGACTTTTGAGTGTGAATGCTTTTTATCTGAGACATTATCAACACTGTTATCGGTTCCATAAATATTTGGATTGATTGTAGAAAAAAGTGTGTACTCGTATATGTGAAAATGGACAATTTTTTTATTTTTCGGTTAAAACACAAGAAAATTTAGGTAAAATTTCAAATTCATACCTAAGTAAAATTTGAAATACGAATCTTGTGTCATGAAACCAGGAAAGATTAAAAAACACAACAAAGGCTGCTCTAACGCATTTCGATAGCCAAGCTATCATCTTCAAAGAGATACTATGTGGTAGTAGTATCTCTCTGATGATAATAGCTTGGCTATCGAAATGCGTTGGAGCAACCTGTGCTGTATTATTTAATCTTTCTTGCTTACAGAGGTTGCTCTAACGCGTTTCGATAGCCAAGCTATTATCTTCAGAGAAATAGAGACAGTATCCCTCTGAAGATGAAAGCTTGGCTATGAAAACGCGTTAGAGCTTGGTCTTGGTTTCAGGAAACAAGATTTGTATTTCAATTTTTGAAGATAACCAAAGAACAGTCCCTTCCACCAAAGGGTCATAAAATTTCTCAAATGGGTATTTAAAAAAAAATTGTGTTTTTAACCTTTTAGGGTAACCTTGAGAGAGGCATCATACTTCTAGTTGAAGCTTAAACTGTTATAATAATTATCGTTATTGAAACTTTTTTCTTTTCAGGTAAGGAAGTCCTCTTCAAAGCTGTGGGAATGTAGAGGTAAATATTCTGAGCGATTTTTTACAAACTAAATTTAAACAAGCGAACATTTTTTCCCTCTGTTTTAAAATTCAATTTGTTATCAATTAGGACGGGACGTAGTCAGGTTGCGATTATAACTTATTCATGCAACATCATTAGTTCCATCGAGATTCGTCAAGGTCCATCTACTTCGCTAAGAATTTAAATTTCTCATGTCTTTTTTTTTAACTACACATAAAATATGTTTAATGTCGATGATGTACCCTTTGAATTATGATTAATTATCTTTTCATGAAAGCCCCGTATGAAGCTTGACAAATAAAATTGATTTTATGATTTACAGGGATTAATTTTGAATAATTTGTGATTTTTTTTCCACTAATGAAATTGAAATACAAATCTTATATCCTGAAACCAAGAAAGATTAAAAAACACAACAAAGGTTGCTCTAACGCGTTTCCACAGCCTAGCTGTCATCTTCAGAGAGATACTTCAGAAAGTATCTGTCTGAAGATGATACCCTGACTATCGAAACACGTTAGAGCAACTTTTTTTGTGTTTTTTAATCTTTCTTGGTTTCAGGGGACAAGTATTTCAATTTTTTAAGACAACCAACAACAACAAAGAGTTTAAATCTCAACTTATATAAATTGATTGCTACTTTAAACTTAAAATTTTAATTCAAATCGATTTTCTTCTTGACAATTCCAAATTTTTATATAAAATATGTTGCATACATATTTTATATAAAGAAAGGAAATTTTGCAGTTTTTTTCCCGAACCGATAATAGTACACTTTGACACATCCCACACAAATCAGATGCTTTGTGGATCTTCACGACCCATGACGCGGTTAGTAACGCTGATTTTTCGACTTTTTCTTCGCGATTAGGAGTTTAAATCTCAACTAAATAAATTGAATGCTACTTGTAGAACCTTAAATTTAAATTCGAATCGATTTTTTGCTTGAACATTCAAAATTTTTGTGTAAAATGTGTATGAAATTGGGGATGAAATTTTGCAGTAGATTTTCTGAGCCGATAATAGTACACTTTGACCCATCCTGCACAAATCAGGTGTTTTGTGGATCGTCGCGACCCGTGACGTGGTTAGTAAAGCTGGCATGTTGCCATTACCTCAAAACAATTCTAAAAAACTAGATTATATTTTGGAATTTCCAGGAGACAAGAGTGCACTGCTTATCTGACGAATTTATGCGCAGCTGAAGCAGAAAGCATCTCTGGAAGGAGTAGTAGAGCTGCTTTGTTGCGACTACTTCAAGATGTTTCCCTAACATACAGAATGAAACATCGAAATTCCGCGCGATGACATTAATCTTTAAATTTCGACTTTCTCTTCGCGATTAAGAGTTTAAATGTCAACTTAAATAAATTGAATGCTACTTGTAGAACTTTAAATTTTAATTCGAATCGATTTTTTGCTTGAAAATTCAAAATTTTTACATAAAATATGTATGAAATTAAAGAGGAAATTTTCCAACAGATTTTCTGAGCCGATAATAGTGCACTTTGAGCCATCCTGCACAAATCAGGTGTTTTGTGGATCGTCGCGACCCGTGACGTGGTTAGTAAAGCTGGCATGTTGCCGTTACCTCAAAAGAATTCTAAAAAACTAGATTCTATTTTGAGATTTCGAGAAGACAAGAGTGCACTGCTTATTTGATGAATTTATGCGCAGCTGAAGCAGAAAGCATCTCTGGAAGGAGTAGTAGAGCTGCTTTGTTGCGACTACTTCAAGATGTTTCCCTAACATGCAGAATGAAACATCGAAATTCCGCGCGATGACATTAATCTTTAAATTTCGACTTTCTCTTCGCGATTAAGAGTTTAAATGTCAACTTAAATAAATTGAATGCTACTTGTAGAACTTTAAATTTTAATTCGAATCGATTTTTTGCTTGAAAATTCAAAATTTTTACATAAAATATGTATGAAATTAGAGAGGAAATTTTCCAACAGATTTTGTCAGCCGATAATAGTGCACTTTGAGCCATCCTGCACAAATCAGGTGTTTTGTGGATCGTCGCGACCCGTGACGTGGTTAGTAAAGCTGGCATGTTGCCGTTACCTCAAAAGAATTCTAAAAAACTAGATTCTATTTTGGAATTTCGAGGAGACAAGAGTGCACTGCTTATTTGACGAATTTATGCGCAGCTGAAGCAGAAAGCATCTCTGGAAGGAGTAGTAGAGCTGCTTTGTTGCGACTACTTCAAGATGTTTCCCTAACATGCAGAATGAAACATCGAAATTCCGCGCGATGACATTAATCTTTAAATTTCGACTTTCTCTTCGCGATTAAGAGTTTAAATGTCAACTTAAATAAATTGAATGCTACTTGTAGAACTTTAAATTTTAATTCGAATCGATTTTTTGCTTGAAAATTCAAAATTTTTACATAAAATATGTATGAAATTAAAGGGGAAATTTTCCAGCAGATTTTCTGAGCCGATAATAGTGCACTTTGGGCCATCCTGCACAAATGAGGTGTTTTGTGGATCGTCGCGACCCGTGATGTGGTTAGTAAAGCTGCCATGTTGGCATTACCTCAAAAGAATTCTAAAAAACTAGATTCTATTTTGGAATTTTAAGCAGGCAACAGTGTACTGCTTATTTGACGAATTTATGCGCAGCTGAAGCAGAAAGCATCTCTGGAAGGAGTAGTAGAGCTGCTTTGTTGCGACTACTTCAAGATGTTTCCCTAACATACAGAATGAAACATCGAAATTCCGCTCGATGACATTAATCTTTAAATTTCGACTTTCTCTTCGCGATTAAGACTTTAAATGTCAACTAAAATAAATTGAATGCTACTTGTGGAACTTTAAATTTTAATTCGAATCGATTTTTTGCTTGAAAATTCAAAATTTTTACATAAAAATATGTATGAAATTAGAGAGGAAATTTTCCAGCAGATTTTCTGAGCCGATAATAGTGCACTTTGAGCCATCCTGCACAAATCAGGTGTTTTGTGGATCGTCGCGACCCGTGACGTGGTTAGTAAAGCTGCCATGTTGCCATTACCTCAAAAGAATTCTAAAAAACTAGATTCTATTTTGGAATTTCGAGGAGACAAGAGTGCACTGCTTATTTGACGAATTTATGCGCAGCTGAAGCAGAAAGCATCTCTGGAAGGAGTAGTAGAGCTGCTTTGTTGCGACTACTTCAAGATGTTTCCCTAACATACAGAATGAAACATCGAAATTCCGCGCGATGACATTAATCTTTAAATTTCGACTTTCTCTTCGCGATTAAGAGTTTAAATGTCAACTTAAATAAATTGAATGCTACTTGTAGAACTTTAAATTTTAATTCGAATCGATTTTTTGCTTGAAAATTCAAAATTTTTACATAAAATATGTATCAAATTAGAGAGGAAATTTTTCAGTAGATTTTCTGAGCCGATAATACTGCACTTCGAGCCATCCTGCACAAATCAGGTGTTTTGTGGATCGTCGCGACCCGTGACGTGGTTAGTAAAGCTGCCATGTTGGCATTACCTCAAAAGAATTCTAAAAAACTAGATTCTATTTTTGAATTTCGAGGAGACAAGAGTGCACTGCTTATTTGACGAATTTATGCGCAGCTGAAGCAGAAAGCATCTCTGGAAGGAGTAGTAGAGCTGCTTTGTTGCGATTACTTCAAGATGTTTCCCTAACATACAGAATGAAACATCGAAATTCCGCGCGATGACATTAATCTTTAAATTTCGACTTTCTCTTCGCGATTAAGAGTTTAAATGTCAACTTAAATAAATTGAATGCTACTTGTAGAACTTTAAATTTTAATTCGAATCGATTTTTTGCTTGAAAATTCAAAATTTTTACACAAAAATATGTATCAAGTTAGAGAGGAAATTTTTCAATAGATTTTCTGCGCCGATAATACTGCACTTCGAGCCATCCTGCACAAATCAGGTGTTTTGTGGATCGTCGCGACCCGTGACGTGGTTAGTAAAGCTGCCATGTTGGCATTACCTCAAAAGAATTCTAAAAAACTAGATTCTATTTTGGAATTTTAAGCAGGCAACAGTGTACTGCTTATTTGACAGAATTTATGCAGAGCTGAAGCTGAAATCAGCTCTGGAAGGAGTAGTAGAGCTGCTTTGTTGCGATTACTTCAAGATGTTTCCCTAACATGCAGAATGAAACATCGAAATTCCGAGCGATGACATTAATTTTTATATTTTCCACTTTTTATTCGCAATTAAGAGTTTAATTCTCAACTTAAATAAATTGGAATGCTATTTTGAGCTTAAAATTTTAATTAAAATCGATTTTCTGCTTGAAAATTCCAAATTTTTATATAAAATATGTATGGAATTAGAGAGAAAATTTTGCAGTATATTTCCTGAGTCCACTTTGATACACTTTGACACATCCCGCACAGATCAGATACTTTGTTAATCTCTGCGACCCAAGAGGCTGTTAGTAACGCTGATATGTTACCATAACTTCAAAAGAACTCTAAAAAACTCGATTCTTTTTTAGAATTTTGAACTGACAACACTGCTCTGCTCATTTGATGAATTTATGCGGATCTGAAGCTGAAAACATCTCTGAAAGGAGTAGTAGAGCTGCTGTGTTGCGATTACTTTAAGATGTTTCCCTAACATGCGGAATGAAACATCGAAATTCTTTGCGATGACATTAATCTCTAAATTTTGAGTTTTTCTTCGCAATTAACATTTTAATTTCAATTTAGATAAATTGATTGCTTTGTACAACTTCGAAGTCGATTCGAATTAAAATTTTAATTCGAATCGACTTCTTACTTGAAAATTCAAAATTTTTGTATAAAATATGTATAAAATTGGAGAGGAAATTTTGATTGCTTTCTTTCAACATTTCGCTTGTTTTCTAAAGATTTCAAATTAAAACTCGAACTTAGAATAAAATTCAACTTTAAACTCCGAAGTCTGAAATTAAAATTTCAATTTCGTGATTAAAGTATATAAACATTTTAAGGGAAAAAGTGAAAAATTCTAGAAGGAAGTTAATTTCAAAGTCTCAATTAAAGAAGCAAATTGAAACTTCGAAGTCAACGATCAATTTTAGGGTAAAAAGTCGAAATTTAAAAAAAGTGTCACGATACGTAGAATATACAAAAAAGTGTCAGGGTGCAGCTGAAATTTTATAGCAAAAATTTAAATATATGAAGCTTGACAAATAAAATTGATTTTATGATTTACAGGGATTAATTTTGAATAATTTGTGATTTTTTTCCATTAATGAAATTGAAATACAAATCTTATATCCTGAAACCAAGAAAGATTAAAAAACACAACAAAGGTTGCTCTAACGCGTTTCCATAGCCAAGCTGTCATCTTCAGAGAGATACTTCAGAAAGTATCTGTCTGAAGATGATACCCTGACTACCGAAACACGTTAGAGCAACCGTTGTTGTGTTTTTGAATCTTTCTTGGTTTCAGGAGAGAAGATTTGTATTTCAGTTTTTGCAGATAACTAAGGACCAGTCCGTTCCACCAAAAAAAAAACTGTTTCAGTAAAACTAAGATGATCTTAAGTAACATTTTACACTTGTATCGCCATATAAGGGATAATATCAAGGTTTAATGCACAATTTGCCTTCTCTTGTTAGATTTAAACTTATTTAATTCCTACAAAGTCAATTTATATAAAAGAAAATAACTAATCGCTTTCTTTTTCCACTAGAATAAACGCATCTACCGTAATTACACCCAGAACTGACCTTATAATTTCAGGCGACCAGTCAAATTATTTACATTTTTTTTAAGATGGTTGATAATTATAGGTTTGCTTTACCGCTTTACCTGGAACAAATTTAATAACAGCCACAAAAAACAACTTTGTAAGCCTTAAGAATTCTTAAGCAACAAGCTTAAAATTATCCAAATTGAGAAAACTAGAAACAGCATGTTATCATTTCTGTATTTACAACTTATTACTATTGTTTTTTTTCAATTTATTTAACATTTCTTCGGCCCAGTTTGGAAATATTTAAATTTTTATGGGCCGAAGAAATGTTAAATAAATTGAAAAAAACATAATATTTCCGGTAAATAAGGGTCTACCATGAAGAATTATTACTATTGCTGATTGATTCTTGTATATTACATTGAACTAATTAATATTTAACATAAAGGGCATATAACACTGATCGTACATTAGAAAGATTTTTTTTTGGAAAAAGTTATTATTTCAGGGTTTTTTATTGCCAGCACAATCACAATAAAATGTGGCTTATAATTTAGATAAAAACTGAAGTCATATCTCAAGATTTTTGAAGTGAGAACATCTTTAGACGCGTTGAACGATTTTGGATAGAGGTTTCTCGTAACCGTCACGCGTCATCATCAGGCGTCATCATTACGCGTCATCATCACGCGTCATCATTACGCGTTACCAACATGCCCTAATGTTAAAAGTATTGTAACGCAATGTAAATAGATGAAATAGGATTTAGAATAGAATTGTAGAATTTAGTAAATAAAAAAAAAGTTTCTAGAAGGATCTGATAAGGGGAAAGCGGCCGCGATAACGAAACAAATGGCAGATAAGCGTTCCAGAAATTTCGGCAAACGATAAGCCTTATCTGCCAAAAAGTTCTAGAAGCCGGGGGCCAAAACTATAAAAGGCGGTCAGCTTTCCCTCGAGGAGTCAGTTAGAATCAGTGTAATTAGTGAGTTAGTCGA
Source organism: Dastarcus helophoroides (assembly GCA_028583605.1). NCBI lineage: Eukaryota > Metazoa > Arthropoda > Insecta > Coleoptera > Bothrideridae > Dastarcus > Dastarcus helophoroides. Next base: position 41,217,359 of record CM053330.1, on the reverse strand, counting down.
AGTCAATAATGTGAGTTAATTGTCAATTGTGGTGATCCAAGTTGAAATCAGTAATAAAGTGGGTATAATCCATCACGTGTAATCAATTCGAACCGATAAAGCCCGTAACAGTATATTTACTTTTGTTATCATTAGAGCAATTGGAGAGCGAAATGCTGAGTTTTACTGGAATAAAACTAGCCTAAAAAGTACTCCTAAAAACACTCCACATTTTATTAAAAGTTCCATCAAAATCAATTCAGCAGTTTCCGAGATTAGCCCGGACAAAAAAAAACAGTCGACAGACAGGCAGACACACTTTTGTTGCGCGTTATCGGTTCAAAGATTAATACTTCGTGAATTCTAACCACTTTATTTCCAAACTGATTCCGGAACACTACAATATAATTCACTTAACTAAATCATTAACTGAAGGAAAGACGATCCTGAGGGAAGGACGATCGCGTATATACAGAGTCCTGCATCAGTGCGTCGGGCATCTACAGGTCTTATAATAAAGAAGTTATGAATTCCGTTCACACGCAGACCTTAACTGTGTACAAGGATGTATTTCAGAAAGTCTCCAAAAAGTGTGAGCCGTTGAGGGTGAATTTTTTTAAATAGAACCTCCTGTTTTTTTTACATCTTTGGGTTCCTTTCTGACAACTTTACATATTTCTAAGATATTGTTAAATTTTGTTTGATAGTTCCAGAGAAATAAATAAAAAGAAAAAACATATTTTGCAAAATTTTCTTTAAAAATTCATTAAAAATACAAAAACGCCCTAAAATCAAAACTACGCTTGGTGTTTACTGTAGTAGGTCTCTAGTTACTTCGCTATAAATATCTTAAGCCTAATTTGTACAGGGTGTCCAAAATTCAATGCCAAATTGGCTAAAATATGTATGAAGCAATTTTTCTTCGTTTTTTCAAATGGAACACCCTGTATATTTTTATGAGATACAGAATTGAAAAATGAACATTTTTTGTAGTCACAAATATTTCGAAATTTTTAACGGTTAAGCAGATATTCGTCGGATTACAACATATGGCTCTTTCGACACTAAGATACAAGACAAAAAATCATAGATGGCTTTGATAAATTAATGTATACCATTCCGGTTTTCTAAAGTGATCTCCGTACAGATAAGATTATTGCTTGCGGAAATTTCTGGAGCCCTTATCTGCCGTATAATCCATTATCGCGGACGCTTCTCATTATCAAATTTTTCTAGAAAATTCCTTACTACATATAGCTACATTTTGTTACAATATTAAAGTGTATTTCATTATCAATAAATATTAGATTCGTTTCTATACGATACAAGCATCCATCAATCAGAAATATAATAAGGCAGATCACTTTGACAGCATTTATTTTTGGTGGAACGGACTGGTCCTTGGTTATCTTCATAAATTGAAATACAGAACTTGTCCCCTGAAATCAAGAAAAATTAAAAAACCACAACAAAGGTTGCTCTAACGCGCTTCAACAGTCAAGCTGTCATCTTCAGAGAAAAACCGTTTCCCTCTGAAGATGACAGCTTGGCTGTCGAAACGCGTTAGAGCAACCTTTCTTGTGTTTTTTAATCTTTCTTGATTTCAGGGGACAAGTTCTGTATTTCAAGCATTTATTTTCAAATATTTCCAATATTGACTGACTTGTTTACCGGTGTGGGTTAACATTAAAATTGGAGCGCCCAAGTGTCTGTCTGTCTGTCGACTGATCCTTTGTCCGGTCTAATCTCGTAAATTGCTCAATTGATTTCCTTGCACCTTTCACTTAAATCTAAAGTATTGTCAGGAGTACCTTTTAGGCTACTTTTATTTCAGTTTTCGCATTAGCACTGTTTACTTTTCAGCTTCAGAAAGTAGTGCAGAATATTCAAAATTGAATCACTAAGCGTAAAGCACGAAAATAACTACCGCACCGAAGGACAACGCATCTTGAAATTCGAGATTTTACTTAGAGGTTACAATTTTTAGGTTTCGAAGGTAAAAATTCAGTGATTTCATGAATGTTAACTTTGTTTGCGATAAATACAACAAGATATATTGAAACTTTCACGATGTTTCGATAAATGTTTGCTATGACTGAGCCTGGTTTTGCTTTTTAGCATCGTCGGCGGTTATACCAGCAATTCGTTTGGCCGTTGTTATCCTAAAAAGCTCCATGGATCACGGACTCCTACGAATATTTTGTCAAAATTGAAAGATCAAGCGTAAAGCACGAAAATAACTGTCGATCCGATGGACGCCCCATCATGAAACTCCTTTGATCCTTTGTCCGGGCTAATCTCGTAAATTGCTCAATTGATTTCCTTGCACCTTTCACTCAAATCTAAAGTATTGTCAGGAGTACCTTTTAGGCTACTTTTATTTCAGTTAAACTCAACTTTTCCTTTCTGGGAACTCAACTGTGTTAACAACTTTACTTAAAGTTATAAATCCATCCCAATTTCCTAAACGTGTATTTCTTAATAATTGAAATAAAAACCTTCTCCCCTAAAACCAAGAAAGATTAAAAAGCACAACAGAGGTTGCTCTGTTTTATAATCTTTCTTGGTTTCAGGGGGCAAGATTTGTATTTCAATTTTTGAAGATAACCAAGGACCAATCCGTTCCAGCGAAAATTATGATACTAATTTGATCATCAATGTTTCTATTGTGTGGATAACCCAAAGAAGTGAGTTAAACTACTATGTAGCAATTTACATTTTAATGTACCAATATCTATACGCAATGGTTATATATTAATGTAAATAACCTTTTTTTTAAGCGGCCTTTTAAAGAAGACGCGAAAAACCCTGTATTTATAAATTATTTTATTATAATTCTTTAATGGTTGGAATCCGACAGGCAAATAAAGACATATTTCTTTGGTGACGTGCAGAGGCTAACTAATGATCTTCAAATTCAAATCCAAGATACGAGATGAATAGCTAACAAGCTATATACCTTCTAGTAACAATTTTTCTTACAAATACGAAACCACATAATCCTGGTTAGTGGTCTGTGGGTTTTGATTTATGAAAGCCGAAAATAAAGTGGTATCAACATTTATGAATATAAACGCTACATAAAGATTTATGAAAGTTATGCATTCTTACGTATTACATGGAGTTGTCCACGTGAACATTCATCATTTTAACCTAAATATTCATAACTGGCGATAACTTCATTAGACGAAGAAATTGAGAAATCGAATTATATATATTTTATCATCGACTGTTGCGGTACATGTAAGCGGGGCAATAACAGTTGATAAAATGGTACTACCCATGGATTTTAACGTTATATAATTTCTTATAGGTTATTTCATGACTATAATATTTTGAGGCTTTATTGCTTCACTTTTTTTAAGTACTACGATTCATTTGCAATGACCATGGACATTCTTTTATGCAAGATTTTCCTTGAAGTTTCGACGTTTCGCATATTTCGATTTCCCTAAATATACAAATTTCGAATTTTCTCTCAAAATGTGGCCTTTACCCGAAATTTTCGAATTTACCTCAAATTTGATCAGCTATTCACATACTCTCGACGACTATTTCCTTATTTTTTTAAGATGAATTAATAAACTAGTGAAAAAAATAAGGGATCAAAAAAATTGAAATATCAAGTGTAAAACACGAAAATAACTGTCGATCCGATGGATGGCCCATCATGAAGCTCGATATTTCACTTAGAGGTTTAAATTTTTAGATTTCGAAGGCGATAATTTAGAAACTCGCCAACAAAATTAAAGTCTTCTTTAAGACGTTGCCGGGCATTTTACAAATATAATGACAATACGCAAAAAGTGCAACACTTTATCATCTCTTATGTCACAAATCGCATAAACACTGTTCACTTTTCAGCTTAAGAAATTAGTAGCAGATTATTCAAAATTGAACGACTAAGCGTAAAGCACGAAAATAACTACTGACCCGAAGGATGACGCATCTTGAAATTCGAGATTTAAGTTAGAGGTTAAAATTTTTAAATTTCGAAGGTAAAAATTCAGTGATTTCATAAATGTTAACTTTATTTGCGATAAATACAACAAGATATATTGAAAATTTCACGATGTTTCAATAAACGTTTGCTATGACTAGACCTGGTTTTGCTTTTTAGCATCATCGGCGGTTATACCAGCAATTCGTTTGGCCGTTGTTATGCTAAAAAACTCCATGGATCACGGACTGCTACGAATATTTTGTCAAAATTAAAAGATCAAGCGTAAAGCACGAAAATAAATATCGATCCGATGGACGGCCCATCATAAAACTCGATATTTTACTTGGAGGTTAACATTTTTAGATTTCGAAGGCAATAATTCAGAAACTCGCCAACAAAATTAAAGTCTTCTTTAAGTCGTTGCCGGGCATTTTACAAATATGATGACAATACACAACAAGTGCAACACTTTATCATCTCTTATGTCACAAATCGCATTAGCACTGTTTACTTTTCACCTTAAGAAAGTAGTGCAGAATATTCAAAACTGAACGACTAAGCGTAAAGCACGAAAATAACTATCGCACCGAAGGACGACGCATCTTGAAATTCGAGATTTTAATTAGAGGTTACAATTTTTAGGTTTCGAAGATAAAAATTCAGTGATTTCATGAATGTTAACTTTATTTGCGATAAATACAACAAGATATATTGAAAATTTCACGATGTTCCGATAAATGTTTGCTGTGATTGGACCTGGTTTTGCTTTTTTTAGCATCATCGGCGGTTATACCAGCAATTCGTTTGGCCGTTGTTATGCTAAAAAGCTCCATGGATCACGGACTCCTACGAATATTTTGTCAAAATTGAAAGATCAAGCCTAAAGCACGAAAATAACTGTCGATCCGATGGACGCCCCATCATGAAACTCGATATTTCACTTAGAGGTTAAAATTTTTAGATTTCGAAGGCAATAATTCAGAAACTCGCCAACAAAATTAAAGTCTTCTTTAAGTCGTTGATGGGCATTTTACAAATATGATGACAATACACAAACAGTGCAACACTTTATCATCTCTTATGTCACAAATCGCATTAGCACTGTTTACTTTTCAGCTTAAGAAAGTAGTGCAGAATATTCAAAATTGAATCACTAAGCGTAAAGCACGAAAATAACTACCGACTCGAAGGACGACGCATCTTGAAATTCGTGATTTTACTTAGAGGTTAAAATTTTTAGATTACGAAGGTAAAAATTCAGTGATTTCATGAATGTTAACTTTATTTGCGATAAATACAACAAGATATATTGAAATTTTCACGATGTTTCGATAAATGTTTGCTATGACTGGACCTGGTTCTGCCTTTTATCATCATCGGCGGTTATACCAGCAATTTGTGTAGCCGTTGTTATCCTAAAAAGCTCCATGCATCACGGACTCCTACGAATATTTTGTCAAAATTGAAAGATCAAGCGTAAAGCACGAAAATAACTGTCGATCCGATGGACGCCCCATCATGAAACTCCGGATTTCACTTAGAGGTTAAAATTTTTAGATTTCGAAGGCAATAATTTGGAAACTCGCCAACAAAACTAAAGCCTTCTTTAAGCCAAGCCGTTACCTGCCATTTTACAAATATGATGACAGTTTAAGTAATATTGATTGCAGTTTCAGTAAATAATACTAAGCGTACTTCGTAGTAAAAGCACATTCCCGGACTTCGATGTTCGATAACCTCGACTAACGCCCCGGCCAGAGTTTACGTCGTCGTCCAGGTTAGGTACACAATATATTATTGTTAAAAATTTAGAATTTTTTTTGATCCCCTAATTTTTTCCAGTAGTTTATTAATTTATTTCTTTGTCGATGGTTTTTTTAAGATTACCTGAATACCGCTGATGCGAAGTTCAGGACCAAAAACTAGACACTTGGAGCTACAATTTCCTTTTTTTTAGGTTTTCTATAGGAGCGTTTTTCACTAAGTTACAGCCTGTTGAAAATCACCTATATATTTGATTTCTTTTTGATTCTTTAATTTTCTCCACTAATTATCGATTTTTTTTCCAATATTTCGACGTTTTTTCTTTAATAACTTCTTTAAACATTTCGAGTTTTTACTCTGAAGTTTAATCGCTGCAAAATTTCCCAATTTTTCGTCAGAATTTGGACTTTGTTTCAGATTCATAACTATTAAACTTTATTAACAATTAAAACAACAACAGCAGAATATCCAAAATTGAAAGATCGAGCTTAAAGCACGAAAATAACTGTCGATCTGATAGATGCCCCATCGATATTTTACTTAGAGGTTAAACTTTTTAGATTTCGAAGGCAATAATTCAGAAACTCGCCAACAAAATTAAAATCTTCTTTAAGTCGTTGCCGGGCATTTTACAAATATAATGACAATTCACAAAAAGCGCAACACTTTATCATCTCTTATGTAACAAATCGCATAAACATTGTTCACTTTTCAGCTTAAAAAAATAGTGCAGAATATTCGTTGAACGACTAAGCGTAAATCACGAAAATAACTACCGACCCGAAGGACGACGCATCTTGAAATTCGAGATTTAAGTTAGAGGTTAAAATTTTTAGATTTCGAAGTTAAAAATTCAGTGATTTCATAAATGTTAACTTTATTTGCGATAAATACAACAAGATATATTGAAAATTTCACGATGTTTCAATAAACGTTTGCTATGACTAGACCTGGTTTTGCTTTTTAGCATCATCGGCGGTTATACCAGCAATTCGTTTGGCCGTTGTTATGCTAAAAAACTCCATGGATCACGGACTGCTACGAATATTTTGTCAAAATTAAAAGATCAAGCGTAAAGCACGAAAATAAATATCGATCCGATGGACGGCCCATCATAAAACTCGATATTTTACTCAGAGGTTAAAATTTTTAGATTTCGAAGGCAATAGTTCAGAAATTCGCCAACAAAATTAAAGTCTTCTTTAAGTCGTTGCCGGGCATTTTACAAATATGATGACAATACACAAAAAATGCAACACCTTATCATCTCTTATGTCACAAATCGCATTAGCACTGTTTACTTTTCACTTTAAGAAAGTAGTGCAGAATATTCAAAATTGAACAACTAAGCGTAAAGCACGAAAATAACTACCGACCCGAAGGACGACGCATCTTGAAATTCAAGATTTTACTTAGAGGTTAAAATTTTTAGATTACGAAGCTAAAAATTCAGTGATTTCATAAATGTTAACTTTATTTGCGATAAATACAACAAGATATATTGAAATTTTCACGATGTTTCGATAAATGTTTGCTATGACTGGACCTGGTTCTGCTTTTTAGCATCATCGGCGGTTATACCAGCAATTTATTTGGCCGTTGTTATGCTAAAAAGCTTCATGGATTACGGGCTGCTACGAATATTTTGTCAAAATTAAAAGATCAAGCGTAAAGCACGAAAATAATTACCGACCCGAAGGACGACGCATCTTGAAACTCGAGATTTAAGTTAGAGGTTACGATTTTTAGATTTCGAAGGTAAAAATTCAGTAATTTTATAATTGGTAAACTCCATTTACGATAAATACAACAAGATATGTTGAAAATTCCACGATGTTTCGTTAAATGTTTGCTATGACCAGACCTGGTTTCGCTTTTTAGCATCATCGGCGGTTATACCAGCAATTTGTTTGACCGTTGTAATGCTAACAAGCTCCATGGATTACGGACTGCTACGAATTTTCGTCTAATAAGGGCTAGAAATATCAAATTCAGGTAATCAAAGTTTTTCGAAATGTCAACTATTGTCTAAATTTTTTAAGAGTAATTAATAGTGTTGAGGTTTTTTTTATTTAAATTTCGACTTTTTTCTGTAACATGTTTTTAAACATTTCGAGTTTCTACTCTAAAATGCATTCTTCGCCCTTTTGGTCGCAAACATTTTAAATAAGACTATTAGAAATTCCAATTTTTTTAATGTACAGTTTCTTCTTTAAATTCTTCTGTTCTCTAGATTTTTTTTTATGCAAATTACCTATCTAGAATTGGGAGGTGTGCTCCCTTAGTATATTAAATTTTTTTGTGTGTCACTGATTTTGAGAAACTCCTTTCTATTACTTTGAACGAATCCTAGACCTGGATAAAATAAAGTGTAATGAACTGAAGTATGAAATAAAAAATAAAAGATCACTATCCTCACATCTTACGTGGAGCAGCATTTGTCATGGAATAACTTTCTTGAGTAAAAAAGTGGGTTAAGTCATTAAAAACTTATTTTCTAACCACGAAATATTGAATATTCAACAACTCTGTGGCCTGTTATCGTAGGTATTAATAAAAATAGTTTTATTTTTAACAAAAACTTTTAATTTGATCTTATTATTTTTGAAGTGAAAACTTCTTTACTCGCGTTGAACCATTTGGCGTAGGGGGATAAACTAATGACTTCGCGTTACCATCACGAGCTACCAACATGCTCTAATGATAGCAGTACAATACACTGTTAGCAGTACAATACACTGTTAGCAGTACAATACACTGTTAGCAATACAGTCCACTGTACTGTACGGTACAGTACAGTACAATATACCCTTAACATTGGAGTATGATCGTAATGCAAATTAGCTTCACAGGGCGAGTGCCCAATTGTTCGAGAATGTACTATTTTATAACCAAATATCTACATCAAAAAGTAATTTGCTTCAACTTCTTTTTACTAAAGTATTAACTAAGGAAATAAGTGTTTACATAAATTATACAATAATTCTTCTATTTCTCAGAGATACAACTGTAGTTGATATATGACAGATTCAATTAAAATTTCTTCATTTACATGATCAATGACTATAAATTAGTCTTACATATTGCAATTTATAACCCAATTACTGCGGCATGATTTGGCATTAGCAATGGAATTTAGTTTAAACTATGTATACGATTCGTATATGGCATTTCTGACTAAAACATGCAACAATATAATAAATAATTCCAACAAGGAAATCAATTAATATTTGTTCGCAAATAGAATAACGAATTAAACCGTTAAATTCAATAAAACGAGATCGACTTTTGAAATCGGAAACCCCTTCTCGGCGATTCTCGATCAAGGTTCATTGATTATACTCTTAAATATCCATTTGGCCAAGTCATAAGAAGTAGAGGTAGTAAAATAGTACTCCAACTCGGGAGACTTTAATGATAGCGCAAGGTGGCAACGATGTCGACCGACAGGGCACGAATGCCTTCTGTCAGCAGCAGGTACTGCAGTCTTTACCGGCATTTGTTACCCGGTTGATCGTCATTTGTCCTTAACGATCTTCGGATTGCTGAATCGTGAGCGAATTCCGGCGTATCGTGATAGGAAGCAACTGGGTCGGTCGCTTGCTTGCTCTAACGTCGAATTCTCCGTGACGTACCGCGACAAAAAGTGTAACGCCATCCTTTTTCTCTTTTTAGGGTGAACAACGACCTGTTCCCTCACGAATAAATCAATTGAACCGTAAACTTATTTAAATGTTAAACAATAAATTGTGTACGAATTAATTGAAAGTAATTGGATTATTTTAAGTGAGGGGGGCATTCCCTAATTGATGAATAGCGGTTGAGGTTTTCAAGTAAGATGATAACGTAGTTGTGAGGTCCCGTGAATTTAGCGGCAGTGAAATCGACAGGTGTTTGTAAAACAAGTGCTTTGGAATACTAAATTATGTTACCCGGATTATTTGTTGGATAAACGTTCGACTTCTGCATTAATTCATAACGTACGTGACGTAAGTAGTCATTTTTAATGAATCTACGGACACTTACTGCCCATCGGTGACTTTAACTAATCGATATAAAACTACTTTATATCTTTCTACGTTCGCAAAAAGCTTTTTTTTTCCTGAAATCAGTCGAGATTGCCTGCTTTTTTGGCGCAATTTCAGGCCCCGAAATACGTTATTCCAAAATGTTGGTCCTTTACTAAGGAATCATGACAAAACAGTCCAAGAAAGTTTGTTCTAGGTCGAGAAGTAGATAACTTTCCTGTAACGAATAACAAGAAACACATAGTGATTGTCAAAGTAACGATTTCATAGAAAATTAAATGACGATGAAAAATATCACGAATTTATAAAAATTCCCTAATTTAAGTAATATTGATTGCAGTTTCAGCAAAGAATACTAAATGTACTTCCTAATAAATGCACATTCCAGGATTTCGATGTTTGTTAACCTCGGCTAACGCCTTGGCCACAGTTTACATCGTCGTGCAGGCTAGATACACAATAGACTATTATTAAAAATTTGAATTTTTTTTGATCCCCTAGTTTTTTCCACTAGTTTATTAATTTATTTATTTGTCGATGGTTTTATTAGGATTATTTAAAAACGAATTTTTTCTCAATATTTCACGTTTTTTTCTCTAAAAACCTTTTCAAACATTTCGAGTTTTTACTTTGAAGTTTAATCTCCGCAAAATTTCCCAATTTTTCGTCATAATTTTGATTTAGTGTCAAATTCAGATTCATAACTATTTAACTTTATTAACAATTAAAACAGCAACAGCAGAACATTCGAAATTGAAAAATCGAGCGTAAAGCACGAAAATAACTATCGATCCGATGGACGCCCCATCATGAAACTTGAGATTTCACTTGGAGATTAAAATTTTTGGATTTTAAAGGCAATAATTCAGAAGCTCACCAACAAAACTAAAGTCTTCTTTAAGCCGTTGCCGGGTTAACGCCTCAACCACAGTTTACATCGTCATCCAAACTAGATACACAATAGACTATTGTTAAAAATGTGAAATTTTTTTTGATCCCCTAATTTTTTCCACTAATTTAATAATTTATTTATTTGTCGATGGTTTCGTTAAGAATATTTGAAAACCGCAGGTCCAAAAACTAGACACTTGGAGAGAGCTACAATTTCCTTTTTTTGTATTTTCCTGTACGACCGTTTTTCACTAAGTTACAAGCCTGTTGAAAAGTCACCTAAATATTTGGATTTTTTTTGATTGCTTAACTTTTTCCACTAATTATCGAATTTCTTCCCAATTTTTCCCTATTTCGACGTTTTTTTCTCTAAAAACCTTTTCAAACATTTCGAGCTTTTTACTTCTAAAGTTTAATCTCCGCAAAATTTCAAATTTTTTGTCAGAATGTTCACTTTGTGTCAAATTCAGATTCATAATTATTAAACTTTATTAACAATTGAAACAACAACAGCAGAACATTCAAAATTGAAAGATCGAGCGTAAAGCAGGAAAATAACTGTCGGTCCGATGGACGCCCCATCATGAAACTCGAGATTCCGCTTAGAGGTTAAAATTTTTAGATTTCGAAGGCAATAATTCAGAAACTCACCAACAAAACTAAAGTCTTCTTTAAGCCGTTGCCGGGCTAACGCCTCGACCACAGTTTACATCGTCGTCCGACTAGATGCACAATAGACTATTGTTAAAAATTTGGAATTCTTTTTTGATCTCCTGATTTTTTCCACTAGTTTATTAATTTATTTATTTGTCGATGGTTTTGTTAAGCTTATTTGAAAACCGCAGGTCCAAAAACTAGACACTTGGAGCTACAATTTTCTTTTTTTATATTTTCTGTACGACCGTTTTTCATTAAGTTACAGCTTGTTGAAAATCACCTAAAAATTTGGATTGCTTAACGTTTTTCACTAATTACCGATTTTTTTTTTTTCAATATTTCGACGTTTTTCTCTAGAAATCTTTTCAAACATTTTGAGTTTTTACTCTGAAGTTTAATCTCCGCAAAAATTTCCGAATTTTTCGTCGGAATTTTCACATTATGTCAAATTCAGATTCATAGCTATTAAACTTTATTAACAATTAAAACAACCACAGCAGAACATTCGAAATTGAAAGATCGAGCGTAAAGCACGAAAATAACTTTCGATCCGATGGACGCCCCATCATGAAACTCGAGATTTCAATTGGAGGTTAAAATTTTTAGATTTCGAAGACAATAATTCAGAAACTCACCAGCAAAACTAAAGTCTTCCTTAAGCCGTTGCCTGTTATTTTACAAATATGATGAGTGTATTGTCATCATATTTGTAAAATAATGTATAACAATATATCATCTATTATGTCACGAATCGCATAAACACGGTGGACTTTATAGCTTAAGAAAATAGTGCTGAATATTTAAAATTAAACGATCAACCGCAAAGCACGAAAATAACTCCCGACCCGATGGACGACTCATCTTGAAACTCGAGATTTTACTTAGAGGTTATAGTTTTTAGGTTTCGAAGGTAAAAATTCAGTGATTTTATAACTGTTAACTTTATTTGCGATAAACATAACAAGATATATTTTCGTCGGTTGTACCAGCAATTTGTTAGGCCGTTGTTATCCTCGAATCCTACGAATCTTTCGTCAAAATTGAAAGATCAATCGTAAAGCACGAAAATAACTCTTCATCCGATGAACGCCCCATCATGAAACTCGATATTTCACTTAGAGGTTAAAATTTTTAGATTTTGAAGGCAATAATTCAGGAAGTCACCAACAAAACTAAAGTCTTCTTTAAGCCGTTGCCTGGCATTTTACAAATATGATGACAATACACAAAATGTACAACAATATATCATCTATTATGTCACTAATCGTATAAACACGGTTCCCTTTATAGCTTAAGAAAATAGTGCTGAATATTTAAAATTGAACGATCAACCCCAAAGCACGAAAATAACTGCCGACCCGATGGACGACGCATCTCGAAACTCGAAATTTTACTTAGAGGTGAACATTTTTAGGTTTCGAAGGTAAAAATTCAGTGTTTTTATAACTATTAACCTTATTTACGATAAACACAACAAGATATATCATCGGCGGTTGTACCGGCAATTTGTTAGGCCGCTGTTATGCTTAAAAGCTCCATGGATCACGGACTCCTACGAATATTTTGTCAAAATTGAAAAAATCAAGCGTAAAGCACGAAAATAACTGTCGATACGATGGACGCCCCATTTGTCTTGACCCCGGGAGCAAACATCGTCCAGTACAAATAAGGAATCATCTATGAGCGACCCTTGACTCTGAGGTCATTAAAAGGAAGGTGAGAACTATGCCTTTTAATGCCCTCAGAGTCAAGAGTCGTTCATAGATGATTCCTTCTTCCTCCTGCAGGAAAATAATTATTTTATAGGTAGCTTGTAAAAGAAGGTAACCATTCCTTTTAATAATCCCAAAGCAGAGAGTGGTTCATAGATGATGCCTTTTTTCTCCTGCAGGAGAATAACTATTTTATATGTAGGTTGTACTTTACTGTACACGTATTGAGTCTTATTAAGTCCGTGTACGTTCAAATAAACACATGTACTATTAAATAGGACCTATACTTTAAAATTCAATTTAGAATACCAATGAGCCGAAAAAAAGAGACACGTAAATAATAAGTTAACGTGCATAGGAGCAGCTTTTAATACAATGATTCGTTGTATTTGGTGCATACTACCCGGATAAAATTTAATGCATATTTTCACCCCCTTAGAGACCGATTGTTTGAAAAATTCTTTCTTATTGTTTAGTGCTCACTTGCGTTTTAAATAGAACACTTCTGTGAAATTTTATGCTTTTAAACCAAGAATGGTTAATTTTTTCATTAGTTCTAAATAAAATTTTCGAACCGGATTAAAAATTGTTGATAAAACCAAAAATCAGTGGTGCTAAAAATTTCGATTGAAACAACAGAATTCGTCTTTTTTGAAATACTAATTTTTTTGTTCGAAATTTGTCTTTGTCAAAATTTGTCCTTTTCGAAATTTGTCTTTTTCAAAATTTGTCTTTTTCGAAATTTGTCTCGTCCGAAAGTTGCTTTTTTCGTAATTTTTTTTTTCGAAACTTGTATTTTTCAAAATGTTTTTTCGAAACTTGTATTTTTCGAAATGTTTTTTCGAAACTTGTCTTTTTCGAAATTTGTCTCTTCCGAAATTTGATCTTTTCGTAATTTGTTTTTTCGAAACTTGTCTTTCGAAACGTGTTTTTTTGAAGCTTATCTCTTTCGAAATTTGTTTTTTCGAAACTTGTCTTTTTCGAAATTTGTTTTTTCGAAATTCGTCTTTATCGAAATGTTGACTTTTTTCATTTAAAGTCTATTCTCAAAATTCGACTTTTTTTCTCAAAATTTGACTTTCTGTTGTGGGCTGTTATACATTTTTCAAAATTTCACGTTTTCATCTTAAAATTTGCCAATTTCAATTTTTCGAAATTTCAGTTTTTTGTTCGATATTCCTTTTTTTAAAAATTTTGACTTTTTCCTCAAAATTAGTTCCAAATTTTATTAAAAATGCTACAAATTTGTCCCGAAATTTGCTTTTTCCGAATTTTGCTTTTTTTGTAATTTGTTTTTTCGAAACTTGTCTTTTTCGAAATATGTTTTTTCGAAACTTGTCTTTTTCGAAATTTGTTTTATCGAAACTTGTCTTTCTCGAAATTTGTTTTTTCGAAAGTTATCTTTTTCGAAATTCGACTTTATCGAAATGTTGACTTTTTTCAATTGAAGTCTATTCTCAAAATTTAACTTTTTTTCTCAAAATTTGACTTTCTGTTTTGAGCTGTTATACATTTTTTAAAATTTCACGTATTCATCTTAAAACTTGACATTTTTAGTTTTTCGAAATTTCAATTTTTTTTCGATATTCCTTTTTCTAGAAATTTTGACTTTTTTCGTCGAAATTGGTTCCAAATTTTAGTTAAAAAGGCTACAAATTTGTCCCGAAATTTCGGCTTTTTTTTCCCAAAAATGAACTTTTTGTGTTTTTGCAAAATTCGACTTTTGGCTCCAAATTCGTTTTTCATCGAAATTTCGACTTTATTCCCAAAATTCAATTTTTTTTCAAAAACAGAGTGTCTATTGGATAATTCGAACTTTTCTTCAAAGTGGGATATTATATATTTTACAAATATATTTTTTTTCTCAAAAACAGACTTTATTGGAAAATTCGACTTTTTTTCTGAAAATTATTATTTTAGAATTCGTCTAATTTTCCTTTCATTTTTCTCAAAGTTTGGCTTTTTCGGGACAAATTTTTGCCCTTTGTAATAAAATTTGAAAATAATTTCGCAGAAAAGAGGCGACATTTTTAGAAATTCGACAAAAAAACCTGAAATTTCGAGAAATTGAAACAATCGAATTTTGAGATGAAAATCTAAAATTTTGAAAAATGTATAAGATCTCACAGAAAGTTAAATTTTGAGAAAAAGTCGAATTTTGCGAATATAGTTCCAATTAAAAAAAAAGGACAATTATTTTTAAAAAAGTCGAAATTTTGATAAAAAACGAATTTGGAGCAGAGTCGAAATTTTCAAACACATAAAAGGTTAAATTTTAAGAAACAAGGCGAGATTTCGTGACAAATTTCTAGCCTTTGTTAACTTCGACATTTTCTATTTCTCGAAATTTCGGTGGTTGTCGTTTTTTTCAAACGACAACTTTAGGCGCATCGAGTAATTTTTGATATGATGAAAACTTAAGTTTTCGCGTCACCATCACGCTAATTCTGGTAACAAACGTTAACAGTATTGTGTAGCTACGAATAAGATGCGTAATAGAACTAAAAACCTTGGTCGGCAGCGGGGTTTGAACTCGCGAACCACCACTCAAGAAACAATCGTCGTTTTCATTGCCAAATAATCTCTTGCTGAATTAAAAGTTTAACTCGCCTTCTAACCTGTCCTTACGCCTAAATTAAATGTAGAACTTCTTAAAAAACTAGTTTATTTGATCGAAAGCATGCGATTTTTCCCAAACACTATGAGGAAGGAGGTTTTGCTGTATTTAACAAAGGTAACGTGTCTAATTTGCATTTTTGATACCAAAATGGTTCCCACACAAAGGAAGCGCCTTTATTAATTATTTAAATGGGCGTAATTTATTCTCTTTCTCGTAGTTTATTAGCCCGAATGCCATATTTCGAATCGAGATAGAGCTGTTCGTTTTATTAAACGCGATATATCTAAAAATGAGTAAACTGGACTTTAATAACTATTTACATCAGTTCAACAGTTATGTTGATTTTCTCTGAAATGCCTTCCGTAACCTTAGGGTTACAGTCCGTTAATTAATAATGGTTAACTCTCTTGTTGCATTAAAACGAGCGGCGCTCAATCTTAAAATATTATTGTTTTCAGAGCAAGTTAAACTCGTACCTCTGCGCAGATAAACATAAATCTTATCTCAGGAAATGTTGTACGGATTAGAAATTAGCTACCTAGATTGCTGTATCATTGGTTATTAGTTGGCTCTATCTCTTTTCAAATGCATTCGTACCGATTCTCACGTTATACGTGAAGCTATGATATAAATTAGTTGCTTTCTCTGTGTAATGAGTAATTTTCGTTTTAGGTAAACCCAAACGCATCTAACTAACAAAAGAAAACGACGGACTGATAATTGACTAAGTCTTAAGTATTAAGTCTTGACTAAGCCTTAAGATGTAAGACTTAGTCAAGACTTAGTAAGAGTCAAAACTAAGTTTGAAATAGTACTTAATTTACTCGAGTTTTAAATAATATCAGTATTAAAATATTCCTACTGGTATCCGGTCTTGCATGTTCTAATTGAGTATTTCCCATACTTTCAACATCTGTGTACCCTTCCCATAATTTTTTGTGACGTTGGGTACCCTTCGTTAAAATCCCAACTGCGTAAATGAAGAAGAATGTGTGTCTATCTGTTAAGTCTACTGAACAGATCACCGAATTTAAACAAAACAGCATTCTGCAGTCTGCACAAACTCTTTTAAGCTGTGCAAACTGATTCAGTTATTTTACGTTTATCTAAACGTTTAATTTTTCAGTCATCTGACGCCGTCCGGTGCAGCCCGTACCCCCACCAAACTCTTCCCGTACCCCTACCACACTTTACGAAAAAAAAAAACTCCCAGATGCATGGCATTTATATTTTGAATTCATAGAGCGTCTAGAATTTAACATTGTTCTACGAGCTACGGAAATATAAGAAAGTTAGCTGACAGTAATCACAACAAAAGATTTTTAGCATAGAGTGTGTGTGGATACAATAATACAAATTTTTGAGACGCGATTTTCTGAGCCCACAACACTGCATTGCTTATTCGACGGATTTTGTAAACCACAGTTCTAATATATTTTCACATAACGACAACACTTGCTCCCGGAATCAAGTAAAAGGTAACTAATACGCGGAAAATTGCTTAAAATAACTCACACTTTTGTTGCGAACCGTTTTCTTGAGCCCAAATCGTTCGTTAGTAATGTCCCATTAACTTCTCCTTGCGGAAAAAATGAAATTTTAAGGAAAAGTTCAAATTTTGAAATAGTCGAAATTTAAAAAAAAAGTTAAAACTTCTAGAAAAAGTCTCAGTTTTGGAAAACGAACGAAATTTTTAGAAATTCGTTTTCTTTGGAAATAGAAATGAGTGCTATTTTTTTTTAATTGGGCTCGAAATTTCGATTCATTTTCAAAATCGATCTATTTTTTCTTAACTTCGACTTCATTTGACTGTTTTTCTCAAAAACAGATTTTCTATGGGAAAAATCGACTTTTTTCGTCAAGAGTACTATTTCAGAATTCTGTTTTTCCTTTCATTTTTCTGAGTTTGGCTTTTTTTGGAACTGTTTTAATCTCTGGGAAATATTGACTTTTATTCCAAAATTCAGCATTGTCGTAGTTTGGATATTTTCCCTTTTTTTTTGTTTATTTTGAAGCGAAAACTTCTTAAGCGCTTTGAACTACTTTCGATAAGAGGAAAACTTCATGGTTTCGCGTCGCCATCCTGTTAATTTCGTCACCATCGCGTTAATTTGCGTCACAAATCCGCTAATTTGCGTCACCATCACATTATTGCGCGTGACCATTACTCTATTGTGCGTGACCATCACGCTATTGTGCGTGACCATCACGCTATTGTGCGTGACCATCACGCTATTGTGCGTGACCATCACGCTATTGTACGTGCCCATCACGCTATTGTACGTGACCATCACGCTAGTTCTAGTAACCTTTATTCTCTAACCCACCACGTGGTTTTTTTTTCCATCTTTCGCAAAGTTTGGCTTTTTCTTGAAATGTTAACTTTTGTTTCATTTCGTTTCTCGAAATTTGGATATTTTCTAGTTTTTTGTTTCTTTTCTAAAGCGAAAACTTCTTAAGCGCGTTGAGCTACTTGATAATCGGGGAACTCATAGTTTCGTGTCACCATCAAGCTAGTTTGTGTCACCATCACGCTAATTATAGTTAACTTTTTACTCTAACAGTAACAGTATTACGTAGCTGTGAGTAAGACTCATAATCGGATTGAAAAACGCGTGGTCAGCTGCGGGGTTTGAACTCGCGACCTTCAATGTGTTCTTTTTCTTCTGTTTTTCTCAAATGTTGGCTTTTTTTTTGGAAATGTTAACTTTCATCTCAAAATTCAACATTTCCTATTTCTCGAGATACAGGTAAACATTTCAAATAAAAAGGTCTTTTAAGAAGTTCTATTATTTTCTTGAACTGTCGAGAGTATGCCATTTTAAATTCAATATTTTCTGTTTCTCCAAACTTCGATATTTTCCTTTTTTTTTCGAAATTAAACCAAAATTTTACTAAAAAGAGCAAACATTTGAAGAATTTTTTTCAGGAAAATTATTGATATATGTAGTTACTAGATAGATAGATAGATAGATAGATAGATAGATAGATAGATAGATAGATAGATAGATAGATAGATAGATAGATAGATAGATAGATAGATAGATAGATAGATAGATAGATAGATAGATAGATAGATAGATAGATAGATAGATAGATAGATAGATAGATAGATAGATAGATAGATAGATAGATAGATAGATAGATAGATAGATAGATAGATAGATAGATAGATAGATAGATAGATAGATAGATAGATAGATAGATAGATAGATAGATAGATAGATAGATAGATAGATAGATAGATAGATAGATAGATAGATAGATAGATAGATAGATAGATAGATAGATAGATAGATAGATAGATAGATAGATAGATAGATAGATAGATAGATAGATAGATAGATAGATAGATAGATAGATAGATAGATAGATAGATAGATAGATAGATAGATAGATAGATAGATAGATAGATAGATAGATAGATAGATAGATAGATAGATAGATAGATAGATAGATAGATAGATAGATAGATAGATAGATAGATAGATAGATAGATAGATAGATAGATAGATAGATAGATAGATAGATAGATAGATAGATAGATAGATAGATAGATAGATAGATAGATAGATAGATAGATAGATAGATAGATAGATAGATAGATAGATAGATAGATAGATAGATAGATAGATAGATAGATAGATAGATAGATAGATAGATAGATAGATAGATAGATAGATAGATAGATAGATAGATAGATAGATAGAGATAGATAGATTTTCTTAAACTGTTGAGAGCATGTCAGTTCAAATTCAACATATTCTATTTCTCCAAACATCGATATTTTACACACATTGAAAAAAAATCAGATTTTCGAGAAACTTTAAAGAATTTTAAAAAATAAAATTTTTATTCGAAATTTCAGTTTTAATGTCTCATTCCATTTCTGTTGAGTGTCTCATTTTGAAAAAAAGAACGAAATTTTCAAAAGCCGGAATTCGCTAAGAAGTTTAAATTTTGAATAACGTCGATGTTGAAAAAAAAGAAGAACGTCACTTCATGACAGTTCAGTGACGTTTTCAATAAATTTAAATATCACGTAGTCACATTTCAAAAACAGTTTAGAAAATTGTCAACAAACCAGAAAAATTTAAATATTTCCAAACTGTGCCGAAGAAATGGTAAATAAATTGAAAAAACATAATATTTCCGGTCAATAAGGGTCTACCATGAAGAATAATAAATATTTTGTTATAAAATAGTACATTTTCGAACGATTGAGTACTTCGTCTGCGACGTTTTTAAAGTTTAAACTTCTTAGGCGTTTTGGCCGATGCTCTAATGTTAACTGAAGAAACTGTTGGTAAAACGTGATGGTAACGCGTGGTGGTAACTCGAACCCATAAGTTTACCCCCTATTTAAAAAAAATGGTTTATTTTAATGGTGAAACATGATATGCACCGTTTGTGTTAAATGGATAGGTTTTTGCATTCCGCGCTAATGTCAAACGTAAAAAAAATTAACACATGGTAGTTACTAGAGCGTGAAATTTATTTCAAAGGTTGATATTAATTTATTAACTGCCAAGTGATAGATATGTGTTTAACTCTGTAGTCGTTACTTTCATATTAACTAATCAAAAAATATAATAATCTGTATACTTTTTCAGAGCTTATTAAAGTTAATGCTGCACGTATTTCATCATCAACATTTTTTAAACAATGTTGCATGATAAACTTCAATTTAGTTTATGATTTAGAAGTTTCTCCAACTCTATAACAATATATTTCAAATGTCTTCTGAACGGATTGATTAAAAATGTTAAGTAATGGATTTCTTTTATAATAAACGTTAAACGTAGTCACTTTTATTATCAAATGATCTCTAATAAGCTAGCAACAATGTTAAAAACTAATTAAATGACAGTATAATGATTAGGTTCTTTGTAGGGTCAAGAAATAAAACCAAGAGGAATTTAAAAACGAGTTTCTAAAGCAATAAAGTCAGCCAATTAAATTCTCACACTTGTTTACATTCAGTGTTCAGAAAGTTTATTAGCTATTCACTTTTCGACAACTGAAAATTATCAACGACATTAAATATCCGCGGTATACAATGAATCCGTTGTTTGGTCCTTTTTCATTGGTATTCATCGGTGGTGTATAGAAGAGCAACCGGTCGCAAAAGGATGTTAATTGCATGTTTTCTCGCCAGCGATTCAAACTAGGAATTAAACCTGACATGTGCTTGAATCGCTTCAGGATAATCCACAAAAAGCTGGAAGCATGACGAAAAAAAAAGTAACGTCGCTTGCAGTTGAACACATTTAACCTATGCGGGATAATTCCGTGCAGATATTACTAGAGCTTTCGTCCGTTTTTTTAAGTTCATGTGAATTGCATGACATATATTATTTTACGGATCAGCGAATTGTATTCCGCTTATTTATCGGTTATGCATCCGCAATACTCTTTGTGATAGCTATAAACCGCTGCAATAAGACCACAACTTGCAATAATATTAAATTTTCTTTGCATTGATAGCTTCTACTATTAGATGCTCGCTTAGATAATATGCACATTATTTCTGATTTCACCGCTTTACAGGAAGCAATTTTTATCAAGTATTGAGTATTTATTGATATGATTAACGTGATGGTAACGCGTCACCATTATACTGCTACATATTTTTTAAACTAAACATTTTGAGACATTTAAGTCACCTATGGGCATTAGGTTTCCTATTGATAATAAAACTAAGTGCGAATTTCGTTATAGGCGCTAACGAACTTAAAGGGACCATGAAAGGTGCCATGTCGAACACCGCGGCGGTCAGACGCGAAAATACCGCTTCGTCTGCGAACGTCTTAATGTGCAAACAATGGTGGAAAGTGTGTTGGATGTACGGTGATCAGGATAAGTATTATAGACAGCTGTACGGCAGAAAACCGATCAATGGTGGTAATTTCAAAGAGTTTCCTAAGCGTTATAGCGGCCAGAAGGACGTACCGTTAAATTCGATGTTCGACGTGGTCAACACGTGCAATAATAATAAAAGTGGTTTTAATAACGTGTCATGTGATGAAAGAGCACCATCTCGTGGAAACGCTAGCATCTCACCTGGACTTAGCTCGTTGGAATTACCTCAGGATATTGATGAGTAAGTTGTTTTTGTCGCTATAATTTACAACATGTAAGACGCTCGTACAGTAATAGTTTAGCCCAAAATTTTAAAGTAATCACGACATAACATCGTTCTTCACATATAGATTAAAAAATATTCTACAGTTCCCCAACTGGTCTCGAAAATTACAGAGACTTGTATCACGTAACGTCTCTATGCTTGCTCCCTGTTGTGATATTTCCAGGCACTCATTTTTTTACATCGTCACGCAGCCTTGAGGTCAACTTTCATTCGAAAAGAAATCACGAGTAATATTAAAGGTACCTTAATGACACACACAACCACGGTCAGCAAGATAAATTTGTGTGGCTGAAAGATATTAGCCCCGCGGCTGCATTTACAGTCGGCATTCCTTTATTACAGGAGCTGACAGCAGGCTCTCCTTCGAAATCGAATAATAAGATGAGTGGGCGTTATTTCTCCGACCAAAATCAAAATGTGGGTTCGTCCCTTTATTCTAAGCTAATCATTTTAAGGGAACTGCGGCAGTACCAGTACATTATTTTGAAATAAACTGCTGAACAAACAATTTTTTGGCCACTGTTTTCCAAACTTTACCCATTCTGGAATTTTTCCTAACGTTGAGTAACCCTCGCATAGTTTTAAAGAGTGTGTGAAGATGACAGAATGATGTTTTGTTCAAATTCGTTGATATTGTAACAAAATGTAGTTATAAAATTTAGTAAGGAATTTTCTAGAAAAATTTGATAATGGGGAGCGACCGCGATAATGAATTATACGGCAGATAAGGGTTCTAGATGTTTCCGTAAGTGATAAGTCTTATCTGTACGTCCATTCCAGAAACCGGAACGGCACCTATAATTATACGCGGTCGTCTTGCCCTCAGTTAGTTAATTAAACAGTGTTATTGAGTTAATTAGTCAGTGGAGAAGTTTCCAATTTTTTTCTTATTGATTAATTATAAATATTTAAGTACAATGATACAAATATATAAAAGAATCATTAAAATATCTAGAAATGAAAAAGTTATGGACCTTTGAAGTTACTCTTGTCAGAATACACGTGTAACGTTATTCGACCTAATCCACCCTAAGACCATTTATCAGTCAATAAAAAAATACGTGTCTCTTAAATTTCGATCCTCTAAAATATATCCAAAAGTTAGAAAAATCCACGAGCCCTTCTTCTTGCTCAGTGATTTTTGATGCGGCGATCTGGGACAGGTCCAATGACGTCACACACACAGACGGTCGCGCTAAAATATGTAAACTTCAATAATTTATTTCTCAGTCATTAACAGATTTCGAAAATTTTTTCAGTAATTTATTAGTTTTCATCTATATTTTAATTTCATTACATTAAACATAGTATTAACATCATGAAACTTCTCCATTGGCCAGTTAGTGAATTGTAGCTGTAGTGTTCCGGAATCAGTTTGGAAATAGAGTGGCTACAATTCACGAAGCATTAATCTTCGAACCGATAACATGCGAAATAGGTTCACTAGACAAAGAGACAAACAAACACACTTCCTCATTTATATGTCTGTCACCCTATACACATCAGGAAAGTCAAACACTGTCCATAGGGAGAATGCAGTGGCGGCTGTCCTTAAAGAGCGCACGCTCCTTGTGAAATGAGCGATCTATTCTTTTCTGTTTAATGTAAAAGACTTGGATTTATCACATTTTTAAACACAAAATAATGACATACTAATTAACTAATAATACTTGTGAATGACTTGGAATAAAATACACCAACGTTTGATTCTGTTATACTTATTAAATATTATAAGCAAATTGAAATAAGTTGGTGCGCGCAGAATTATGCACCTAGCGAGGGTGCCGTGTGATGCCTATCAACGGTCTTCACGGGATACGGAGAAATAAACTACAGAACACCACGTTAAAGCTAGCCCGGGGTACGCCGCTCCGCGCATGTGCGATATTGCCAAATGGTGAGTACAAGTCAGAGTTTGGAGTGTCTATTTACGTTTATGATGCTAAATGCGTAGGTCCCGGCGGATCTGATTGCAATTGCTAATTGTGCCGTTTACAGGCCTAACTTCCAATAGTACCGCTATTCACAAAGAGATAGCAGTACCCATTCTAGGGTCTAATTATTTATTTATAGATTTGGATTTAAACAATTTTGATGAGAAAGTAATGAACACTTTATTTCTTTAAAAGATCGTAGAGCGGATTTTGTTTTAAAAAATATTTTTTTATGTGTTTTTGTAGAGTTTAATTAGAACCTTGTAATAAAATATATTTTATTTTCAAATGCAGTTTTTATGAAATGGACATTATAAGAGGGTAATTAAATTTAATTCGTAAAAATACTATTAAATATCACACCTTTTGTGTAACTTTTGTTTCTCTTAAATTTAATATCTTGCTATGACACTGGAGTCACCTAAACTCTTAACTACTAATATTTTTGCATGTGCGCACCCCTGTCAGAAAGTTACCAGCCGCCACTGGGAGAATGTTAATGAGAGATTTAACATGAGAGCTAATAGTGGGATAGATGGGCGGCGCCTTGTATTTTCCTACACCGGTGTAACCAATTCAACGCACAGCGCAGCGATCAGTGCTGGTGGAGATTTCAGTAGTACATCATAGCTTCTAACGAGTTTTGTTACGGGATTACTACGGGCAGACAACAATTATAATCAAATTTGCGTACCACATGCTATTTGTTCTTTTAGTTCGTTGATTTAATCAACGTCTGGGGTAAAATAAAACTGATATCCTTTGATAACCAAAATAAATAAACGAGATTTCTTAAACAAAAGCAATAATAATTCTAATGAAGAATATAACACAATAACTCTTTAAACATTAGAATATAAGGAGTTCAAATAGGCCGCCAGACTGTGCTAAACAATATTCCAGTCTGTTGTAAAACGCTTGACGAGTTTTTTCTAACATCTAAACTGGAAGATACGAGCATGCTGCGTCAAAGTAGGGGAATACGTTCAGCGGCCGTAGAAAACTAGGGACAATTCTTAGCGTTTTACATGGACAATGAAAATTTTTCCTTATTTGTATACATAAATGAGGAAGTGTGTTTGTCAGTCTGCTTATCTGTACATAATATAACGACAGAAAAAGAACAGGAGGAAGAACGAAGACGACAAGGCGAAGAACGAAGACGACAAGAAAAAGAACAGGAGGAAGAACGAAGACGACAAGAAAAAGAACAGGAGGAAAAACGAAGACGACAAGAAAAAGATCAGGAGGAAGAACGAAGACGACAAGAAAAAGAACAGGAGGAAGAACAAAGACGACAAGAGAAAGAAGAAGATCAGAAAAAGGAATGCAGAAAAAACAAGAATTGCATAATCTATTAGCTAATATCACCGAAAAAATGGGAGTGCTGTGCAAGCTGATTCAGTTGTTTTACGTTTATCTACACGTTTAATTTTTGAGTCATCTGACGCTGTCCGGTGCAGCGCGCACCCCCACCAAACTCTTCCCATACTCCTAAGGATACGCCTACCACGCGTTGTGGAAAAAAAAACAACATTCCTAGATGTATGGCATTTATATTTTGAATTCATAGAGCGTCTAGAATTTAACATTGTTCTACGAGCTACGAAGAGATAAGAAAGTTCGCTGACAGTAATCGCAGCAAAATATTTTTAGCATAGACTGTACGCGTGGATACAATAATACAAAGTTCTGAGACGCGATTTTCTGAGCTCACAACACTGCATTGCTTATTCGACGTACTTTGTAAAATACAGTTCTGATATATTATCACATAACGTCAACACTTGCTCCCGGAGTCAAGTAAAAGGTACGCTGAGAATTACTTAAAATAACTCACATTTTTGTTGCGAACCGTTTTCTTGAGTCCAAATCGTTCGTTAGTAATGTCCTTGCGAAAAAAAATGAAATTTTAAGAAAAAGTTCAAAATAGTCGAAATTTAAAAAAAGAAAAGTGAAAACTTTTAGAAAAAGTCTCAGTTTTGAAAAAGGAACGAAATTTTCAGAAATTCGTTTCCTTTGGTAATAGAAATGAGTGTTATTTTTTTTAATTGGGCTCGAAATTTCGATTCATTTTCAAATTCGATCTATTTTTTCTAAACTTCGACTTCATTCGACTTTTTTTTTCTCAAAAACAGATCTTCTATGGGAAAATTTGACTTTTTTCGTCAAAAGCACTATTTCAGTTCTTTCTTTCAATTTTCTGGGTTTGGCTTTTTCTGGAAATGTTTTAATCTCTGGGAAATATTGACTTTTATTCCAAAGTTCAACATTGTCGTAGTTTGGATATTTTTCTTTCTTTTTTTTGTTTATTTTGAAGCGAAAACTTCCTAAACCCTTTGAATATTACTTAAAATAACTAACATTTTTGTTGCGAACCGTTTTCTTGAGCCCAAGTCGTTCGTTATTAATCATCATTCTGCGATCTTCACGAATTCTTTAAAGCCGTGCAAGCTGATTAAGTTAATATTCTTATATTTATCCAAACAATTAATTTTTAAAATTTGAATTAAATAATAAACGAAATTTTGAGTATCATTATTCTATTTTTTTTTAATTTATTTAACATTTCTTCGGCCCAGTTTGGAAATATTTAATTTTTTTTCCAAACTGGGCCGAAGAAATGTTAAATAAATTGAAAAAAAACATAATATTTCCGGACAATAAGGGTCTACCATGAAGAATATCATTATTCTACTCAAAATCCTGCAATTTCCAAAGATGGCTAGAGAAATCGAAATTTAGAAGAAAAGATCAAAATTTCGAAAATAAGATCAAAATTTCGAAGAAAAGATCAAAATTTCGAAGAAAAGATCAAAATGTCGAAGAAAAGATCAAAATGTCGAAGAAAAGATCAAAATGTCGAAGAAAAGATCAAAATTTCGAAGAAAGAATCAAAATTTCAAAGAAAAGATCATAATGTCTAAGAAAAGATCATAATGTCTAAGAAAAAGGATCAAAATTTCGGGTAAAACTTGATTCTCTTTTAGCAAAATATCGAAAATCTTTAAAAAATTTTAATTTTGACAACTCGATGATGAAATCTAGAAATTTTGGAAAAAAATTCGAAATTTTAGGAAAAAACTGGGAATTTCGAGAAAAAATCGTTTCGAATCGTATTTGAAATTTCCGAAAAACATCTTTAAAATTCGTTATCCAATTTCAAATTCTATTTACAAATAATGTTTGGAAAAAAATTTGAAATTTCGAAAATTTCAAATTTTTAAACTTGAAGTTGAATTTTGTATCAAAAAAACTAACCGTGTGCCCGATGATAATGTTTTGAAACGCCAAAATCTTCCCACCCGTCCGTCTCTTCTCAAACCAAGTTCTTTTAAAAGCACGATTTTTCTTAGGACGTATCAATCTGACAAGATCTAAATTTGATCAGACTTTGCCAAAAATTAATACGCTTAAAAAGTGACACTTTTTTCATAGAGAATTTCGTCCCTTATTTTACCCCCGCATTGAGAAATAAATTTCTAAAAATGCTGACATAATTAATATTTATTTACAAACAGAAATCAGAACACCAATTTTCATACACTAAATTCATGTTAGTTTCACCGAGTCTTATTTGGAAAATATTTAAATTTTTCAATTTTGATCTCTATTGACTCGTCCTGAAATAAACCAAGAGAGCTGATTTTAATGCATAGACCAATAGGTTTGAACATTTATTAGATTCGAATTTTGGAAACCAAATACCGGTTTCGATCTTGTTAGATCTCGCCAGTTTGGTATATCTAACTCGAATGCTAACAAATGTTCCGACAAGTAAGTACTAAAACAGTCACAGACCTCAAGCGAGTGACTCTTAGTACTACCACCTATTGGTCCATAGAGAAACTATGCCCATCGCCAACAATGTCGTATTAAGTAGTATTTTTTTCTAATTACATTTCAATTCGAAAGAAGCAGTTCTCTAGTTAATAAAACTCTAAACACTGACTGACAGACAAAGCATTGTCTAAACCGGTCTCGAAGCATAAAATTTTGCACAGTATTTCGCCATAGAACGTAGGTGAGCACTAAGAAAAGATTTTTCGAAATTCAGCCCCTCAGGGGGTGAAAATGTGTATCAAATTTTATATGTCATGAATCAATCTTCGAGTTGCATGCTGTTAACAAATAAAACAAATGATTATATTTAAAGTCGTTTATAGACGTTAGACGTTTTACTTTATCCAATTTTGTATTTGTTCAACTATAATTTCATTTACTTTTAAATATTTTGTTTTTGTATGCAAAAATGCAAAATAATAACGTATCAATTCACGACATAGATTTGAAGAGAAAGCAGTTGCTTCGTTGTTGTTAAAAAGGATAATATTGCAAGCGACCAAAGAACAAAGATTCCCTGCATTGTCGCCTTTTTAATTGATCAGGTTAAACACCTTTTAGTAATAGAATCTTAACTTTGCAGCAGTCTGATTGTGATTGTTCGCCATATAAAGGTATCCTAGAAGTACTATGTTTTATAAGACTTGGTCGCTTTAAATTCATTCACGTAGAGCAAAGCGTTACGGTTAGACTATCAGTCCACTCGAGCTTGACTAGATTCAGAAAATGACAGATAATACTATCTCGGTGGATTTTCATAAACGTTATTTCTTAGTAAGACGTATACTTTGTCTTACTAAATGACCACCGTGCTGAATTTATCGATGTTCGTTGGCCACAATGGTCGACTTCACGGTCGGGTACAGAAGCTATTTGATTAACTTCGGTATTTTATTAAGGAAGAAAGTTGGTAAACTTCCTTGCTTTGAAATTAATACTTTTTTGATTTGAATATCCAAAGAAAAATGTCTTCTCTAGTCAGATTATGTACAGTTACAAACGAGCAATTTAGCAGAACTGTTTGACCATATGTTTTATGAGGTGGACTTTTTAAACCTGTATTTACAATAAAGACGTCTGCATTAAATATGCATTAGATATGACATAAAAAATTAGAGATAATTTTGTGAAAGTTGAAACTTGTTGAAAATATTGGAAATAATTTACACTTCGGTGGTTTTCTCCTAAGTGAATTAGTTATCAATTCAAAGCAATTTACATTATTTAGTAAATAAAAATGCATTCTGTCGATTCCTTTACATTTCACGGCACTCCAGTCACGTTCAGATCCATTATAATAATCATCTAACAGGAACAAGCACGTTCTCAATAATTCCGTATTCCATTTCGATCCTTGATAATTGATAATGTTCCTTGTATTCAATTGGTTGGCATTGTATCCTATCCTGCGATGATCATTAGATTACATCGCTTTGTAGCAATTTCGCATTGCTATTTTATCACAATCACGATTTTCATTAGATTGTGGCATAAGAAAACCCTTTTTTTTCAATTCTGAACACTTATTACTTATAGCAAACAAAATTCCAGTCGTCTACCAATGAAGTAATTGAAATGAAAATGTTTTAAACATTTCCAATAGATCGACGACTTATTTTATATAAACTAACAAAAAATAAACAATCATGTAGATTTGTAGCTCATATCTGTAACTCAGTTATGGAAAAATATGCCGAGGCTAGGATCGTGGCATTGGATATCTCAAAGGCCTTCGACAGAGTCTGGTACCGATCTCTTCTCGCCAAATTAACATCTAATGGTCTTAATTTGGCGAGAAGATATCGGTGCCACAGAAACATTTTATGGTCTTCCTCTTGGACTCTGCCATTCGATATCCAATTTTCTCCCTGACAGATCTCTTCAAGTCGTCGTCGATGGCATTTCATCCGAGACATTTGCGATTACTGCAGGGGTGCCTCAGGGATCCTGTCTCCTACTCTGCTTCTGTTGCACATAAACGATCTCTTAGCTGCAACTTCCAATCCTATATACAGCTACGCAGATGATAGTAGCCTAGTGTCATCTTTTTTCTCCGACAAACCATTATCTGTCGCTGCTTCAGATCGACTAAGGGAACAACAGAAAGACTATTAATCGGGATCTCGAAATCATTTTAGAATGGGGTAAGAAAAATTTGATCGATTTTCGACGCTTCAAAAACTCAGGCCGCAGTTTTCTCTAAGAAAACATCAAGGGATAATGCAACAAACATACTAATGGGCGGTAAAATCCTTCCGATGCGATCTAATCTATCTATCCTAGGAGTGAATGCGAGCACTAACTTCTCTTGGGACGATCATATGCGCGCCATTGCCAAATTCACCTCTCAGAAGCTAAGCTTTTGTTTTAGAGCTAAAAATTACTTCACATCTCATCAGCTACTCAGACTACACAAAGCTCAAGTTAGGCCAACACTAACCAATACTGTTCTCACGTTTGGAGTTCAGCTCCAAAGCACACTTTAGCTCTCTTGGATTCTATTCAAAGAAGAGCTATTCGCCTAATTGATGACGAGAGTTTGGCCGATTCTCTCGAAACACTAGAGCCCAGGTGGACGGTTGGGTGACTTGTCTCTTTTCTACAAGGATTATCATGGAAGATACTTACAGGAACTAATAGGATTGATCCCCCCAAGAGCAAGATTCTTGAGGCATACAAGACAGCCGAGGACAGGAAATTCCTGTGCGGTCCAGCTTGACACAGTGAAGACTTCTTTCTACGGAGACTCTTTTTTCTATAGAACTTCCAAGCTATGGAACGTGTTATCGAAAGTAATTTTCAACCTATCTTTATTTAAGAAGGCTTCTATCCTTTTTTCCGCATCCTATTTCCAGTGCTTTGAAGGCATAATGGGGTTCAATTTTTGAAGATAACCAAGGACCAGTCCATCTTACCGAAAAAAAGTACTGTCATGGAAGATGCTCGCAGGATTGATCCCCCCAAGGGCAAGATACTTGAGGCATACAAGACAGTCGGAGATAGCAAATTCCTGTGCGATCCAGCTTGACGCAGGAAGGACTTCTGTCTATGAAGGCTCTTTTTTTCTATCGAATTTCCAAGCTATGGAACGCGTTATCGAAAGGAATTTTCCCCAAAAATTACAACCATATTCTTGTTTAAGGAGATGGTTTATCGCCACCTATCATTGTTTCCGCATTCTAGTCGCAGTGCTTTGAAGGCGTAATAGGGTTACCCTTGGCGAGTAAATTAAATTAAAAAAAAAGTAAAACACATTAATATTAGAGCATGGAGCGTCACCATCACGCTAATATTAAGCGATGGTGACGCTAATGTTGCCTAATGGTGACGCTTCATGCTCCAATATTAACGTAAGATTTTCCCTATTAAAAATCGCGCCCAACACGCGCGCGCCTAAAGACGTTTTCACTTCAAGAACCAATTGTATGTTGTAATTCCACTTGGAGACTGATAAAATTTCACAACAATCGCTCAGCTTTCGTTTTTTATCTCACTGATTGGACTCGACGTGTCATTAGTTGCAGTAATTTCTAGATATTCCATTGAATGGATTATTATTAGAATTAGGTAATGCTCTCTTAAACCAGCTCTCGTGTAAACGTCACAATAGGTTATGGCTACACCATCTTACGTTTAATTTTTTCGAGCGCATGATGGATTACCGCATTTAGAGTTGTTAACAGGTACAACTCCTAATTTGTTTTAAAGAAATCCACACTGCTTCTTCGGTTAAGCAATCGGGTAACAAACTAACGAAAGGCAACGAAAGTTGAACTTGTTAAGATCTCTACTCGGTGTGACCGTTCCCACGGAAAATGCTTTCTGAATTAACTTTAAAAACTCCACATAAAAACGTGTTGCGATAGTAATCAGGGTAACCTGCGGACCGTTCTGTTTAAAAACTCGTCCATTAAGTATAAATGAAACATAATTTACATTATTGCGCATTAGGCGATTTCACAAAGTGATGCACGGTTAAGCGTTTTTGAGGGAATTTTCACATGGGTACCAGTCAGATGACGAGGGCTAGTTAGAGCGAGTTACTAACGCACAGACCAATCGGTTTCGACTATTTATCAGATTCGGAGTTTGGTCTATGCATCAGAATTATAATCTTCTGGGACCTTCCTAAAGAGCAATCGCTTTGCTAAGAGTTTGTGGTTGAACTGTTGGTAGTTCGGCTACCTATGATCCGCTATACACGCTTAGGGGGCTGCATTACTGTTGTCTCGGTTGCATTCTACTTGCATACGACACTTGGAGTTGTCCACAGTTTCCTTATAGATCAATAGGTGGTGAAATAGAAATCATACGAGGGATAGCATTTACTTGCCAGAAGATTTGTTAATTGAGTTGGACATATCAAACTGAGGAGATCTAATAAAATCGAAATCATGTGTTCGATCTCCCAACTCGCATTCTGGTAAATGTTCAAACCTATTGGTCTGTGTGCATTGAATCTAGTCTTCTGAGGCTTTCCTAAAAAGCAAGCGCTTTGCTAAGCGTTTGTGGTTCAACTGTTGGTTGTTCGCTTACCTATAATCCACTATACACGCTTAGAAGGCTACATACTGTAATCTAGGTTACCTTCTACTTGCAAAGAATGAGTTAATTAATATATTATATAAATTCTACCTTTAGGTTGCAGAAACAGTTTAGGGAAATATAAATTTTTGTTTCTTAAATTTTCACGTTAATTGTGTAATGGTAAGCATATATATGACATAATGCTCTTGATAGAGCAATGCAGTTGCTTTATCATTCCATTTCATGATGCAGATATTGCATTAAATTATCAATTTCAGCAAATTCGTTCGACAAATGCTTCATCACCGTTTTAATTACATCCAAAGAGGTAAGAAGGTTAGTAGTCTAAGCGGAAATTAGAAGCTATACAAAACTGCACATAAGCCACTTTACTCGATTGCTTTAATGTCATTAAGGCGGCGGTCTGGTACTCTTAAAACGTCGAAATTCTTCGCTTGCCATTTTACAAACTACGTCAATACTATCGCTTAGAATTAAATGAAATTTGGTAATAATGTTTAGAAATGCTTAAGAATTCTGGCTTTGGAAGCAGATCTTTGATTTTTGTCTTAGTATTCCCACAAATGGGCGTACAATTTGTATCCTTTTTTGCCTGTTTTCAGAAGCGAATATCTCGGAAACTAAACTGAATTTGAAAAAAGTACTTCCAAAGCGCGAATTCGACATTTTTGCTTCATAAGTTCTCCAAATTTGAAAACAAAATATTAAAAAATAAAGGCACCATTTGTAAAATGGGAAAGTGGTGTTTGGCATAAAAATTGCGCTTAGATTTCGGTTGCCCTCACTCAGATGAGGCAGGGTACGGAGACGGACGTGATGCGGAGCAGAGAAATTTTTGCCCCTTCCCCAATACGTTATCAACGAACGAAGTATCTTCGGCTTACACAGCTCATATTTCTTTATCTAAGCACGGCAGATATATCATAATAATAATAATAAACAACATTAAAACATTTGTTCTACCAGAGTTTGAGAGTAAAATGAATTGTTTAGTATTTGTAGCTTACAATCATTTACTGAATATTTAGTGGTTTTTGTTTTGATATATTTAGAAGAATATTTTTTCTCTCCTAATTAACATTTTTATATTACTCTTTGGAAAAATATAAATTGTTTAGGTAAATAAATGCTACGACAGATTTAAGCAAAAAAAAATTCGATTTTATATTATTTAAATTGGAAATGTTATATTCTGCTAGCATCACTTGTAATCGAAAATCGACCAATTATATCTGCAAACAACGAAATTGTTTTTCACATAATTAATTAATAGGTATTTAGATGCAGATATTTAGTCCTTATCTTGACGATAGGAGAAAATGCGTGGGAAAATAAAAATTTCAGCTCTGAAAATTTTGAATTCCTCGAAAATTTTGGCTTTTTTCAAAATTTCGATAGTTTTTTGAAAATCTACTTTTTTTTTGAAAATCTCAACTTTTTTCACAATTTCGACATCTAGAAACTTTGGACTGTTTTTGAAAATTATGAATTGTTTTGAGGAATATGATTTTTATGATAATTTCGACTTTTCCTTATTTAGTTTTGAAAATTTCGACCACTCACTAAATATTTCGACTTTTCTTGAGAATTGCTATTTTTTGATGCATATTTTCAACTTTTTTTCAAAATCTCTAGTTTTTATTGAAGAATTTGACATTTTTAATTTCTATTTTTTTAATGATTTCGACTTGGACATTTTAAAATTTTCACTTATTTCAAATTCTCATTAAAAAAAAACAAAATTTTGACTTAATTAGAAAATTGTAACCATTTCGAAATTTTCCCTTTTTCTAAAATAGTGCTATTTTTGGAATTTCCTAAATTTGTCAAAATTTCAACTTTTTCATCAAATTTTTATTTTGCTGTAGATCTCGACTTCCTTTAAAAAATTTTGCTTTTTTATGATAATTTCGACATTTTAAAAAGGTGTACAAACGAATAATTCCGACGAGGTCAACATTTTCGAAAATTCGAATTATTAGAAAAAAAGTCGAACTTATTAGAAAACCGAAACAAAAATGGTAACATTCCAAAACTCACGAATTTAAAAAAAAGGCAAAAATTTTGTGGAAATTTAGAAAAAAGTTATCCCAAAGTCAAATTTTTCGAAAAAAGTTGGAATTTTGAGAGTAAAACCGAAGTGCTAACAAAGAAGAATTTTTAGAGAAAATTCGCAATTTCGAGAAAAGACTATGCTTCCGTATCTTTGTACAAAAGTTTATGTTAATTTTAAAGGAATTAACAGTAAACAAAAGCGTAAAAGAAAGCATTTTTAAGTCACCTATTTCTAACTATGTACCTTACCTGCTTAGAGAACTGAAAGAAGGAATACGTGTCAAAGAATTTTTTTATAAGTTTGCAATTCGGTAGCCCAATTTCAAGCTTTTCTCTCGAAATTTTGAATTTAAAGTTTAAACTATTCGAAGTTCCCCAGAGATTTTGAAATTTTATGGAAAATCTCCACAAGAATATCGAATATTTCAATTTAAAATCAAAGTTTTGTGACTAATGGGAACTCGAGCACTTCCTTACATAAATCACATTTTTTAAAAATTTATTTTTCAAAAATTTCAGTTCAAATATAAAATCGTTCTTTGTATCATAATTCAAAGAGAACAGTTAGAATTTTTTTTAAAATGTTGACTATTTTTTCAAAATTTCCATTTTAGATCTGAAATTGTTTTTTTTTATTTGGAATTACAATTCTAGAAAGAAAAATTAAATTTTTAGCTTTTACTTTCCAGTCAAAATGAAAATAACAAAAAAAAAACTTATTTTTTAAATTTTAAAGTAAACCAACATTTCAGATAAAAGTCGAAAAAAATTATTTGGAAAAAATTCATGCAACGTCTATTTTAATTTCAAAATTCCGTGAAAAATTTTTAAATTTCTGGCATAATTTTGTTCAAGGTTTTTTCCAGAATTTCGATTTCTCAAATTCCGGAACCTAAATTCGAGTTTAAGAAAATATGAATTCTAAATTCGAACTTAAGAAAATAAATAACTAAAAATGAATAAAAATTGACATTTGTAAAATGGAAATTTCAGAAATCTTGTAATTTCGACTTTTTTTCTAGAAATTCTATTTTAAAGTCCAAGATTTAAGAAAATAATTTGAAATTTCCAATTTAAACTTTCTGATTTTTTTTCAGAATTTATTTAAATATATCCTTGTTTAAGTATAACATTTTCACTCATTTCTCATTTCTCGAAATTTTGTTTTTAAAAGTCTAAATTTTAACAGACTCTTTAAGTAACATAAAATTTTGACATTTTAGTCGAAGTTTACAATTTTTCTCAATTTTAGTGGAACAGACTGGTCCTTGGTTATCTTCAAAAATTGAAATACATAAATTGTCCCCTGAAACCAAGAAAGATTAAAAATACAACAACGGTTACTGGCTAACGCGTTTCGACAGCCAAGCTATCATCTTTAGAGAGATAGTGACTGAAACCAAGAAAGATTAAAAAAACACAACAAAGGTTACTGGCTAACGCGTTTCGACAACCAAGCTATCATTTTCAGAGAGATACTGAAGATGATAGATTAGCTGTGGAAACGCGTTAGCCAGTAACCTTTGTTGTGTTTCTTTAATCTTTCTTGGTTTCAGGGGACAATTTTTGTATTTCAATTTTTCTCAAACTCTCGACTTCATAACCTCAACATTTTGAACTTGTTTCTTGGAATTTCGATTTTAGTCTGAAAATTTTGACTTTATTCTCCACATTTTGTTTCTGAAGTCGAAATTAAAGAATAGTTTCTATTTTTTTGAAAAATTTGAAAAGGTTCTAAACAAAATTTCGAATTTTTTTGAAAAATTTTGAATATCTTTTTGAAATTTTAATTTGTAATTTTAAACTCGAAATTTTCACTTCTTTCACAAAATTTTGGTCTTAAAGTTGAATAGTCGAGTTAGATCTTAACATATTAAAGTTGTTTACTGAAATTTCGACTTAAATAACGAAATTTCAATTCTAATGCCTACAATT
The DNA here is from genome assembly GCA_028583605.1 of Dastarcus helophoroides. Taxonomy (NCBI): domain Eukaryota; kingdom Metazoa; phylum Arthropoda; class Insecta; order Coleoptera; family Bothrideridae; genus Dastarcus; species Dastarcus helophoroides. Next base: position 41,181,302 of record CM053330.1, on the reverse strand, counting down.
AAGAAAAAAATAGTAATTTCAAGTGAACACTTGAAACTGTAGATTTCGAAAAAGTTTCCAATTTTAAAAAATGTTAAGGTTTCACGTTATTCTTAAATTCCGTATTTAATTAAAAAATAAATACTTTTTTGTAACTCTGGAATAACATAATTAGAATTATGAGTTCTGAAAAAAGTCTACAATTCTTCACGGGCAAAATTTCGAATTTAAACTTGCGATTTTGTTAAAATAATTCAAAATTTGTATAAAATGGAAATTAGTAGATACAAAATCGAGAATGTTCAAAGAATCTTCTCGGAATTTAAAAAAAAAGGTCCATATAGAAAAAACAAATTGGGCAATTAAGACTCACTTTCACAAATAGAGGAAAAAAACCCTTTCAGGAAAATTAAGAATAGAAAAATAAACGTTAAATGTCTAAATACAAAATTTAACATAAAAACGAAATTTTGAGATAAAATCGATATTTATGAGTTACATCATGCTAAGAAAATCTACCGCACGGCCCTGAAGTCGAATTGGTAAAAAGTCAAATTTCGATAAATAAATCAAAAATTTCCGAAGAAAATAGTTTTCGGGAAACTTTCGTTTTTTTTTTGTTAAAATTTCAACAATCCAAATATCAAAAAAAGTTAAAATTTTCAAAAATTATTTGTTAATTCTGTTTTAATTGTTTATTAAAGCGCGACAAAAAAATAGTAATTTAAGAAACAGGTCAAAATCTTCATTTGGAAGTTTGCAAACAAATATGAATACTAAACCAACTGCTATCAGCAACATCCACATTTCCTTAAGGTATCCAAATGGATCCAGTTACACAGTATCATATATCGGTAAAGTGAGGATATGAAAGATTGCGAATTCGAACCACGTAAACCGAACTTCTTACTCAATTCCCCTTCGAAACCCCTTCCGTCTCTATTCTCCTAACCCCCCTCAACAGAGCATTTAAATCCGAGAGCCAAATCGTACTTGGCGATTTACCAGACCCCCGCCTTAAGGAACATCTTAATGAACTTGGAGCGTCAAATTAGTTGCAAAATATACATGGCCGAATTCACTGCATTTGTGCAGTCCAGTTTGACACAGTTAGGACTTCTATCTGCGGAGACTCTTTTTTATAGAACTTCCAATCCATGGAACTCGTTACTAGGAGGAATTTTCACCAAAAATTACAGCGTTACGCGCTTTTATCGGTTCGAATTGATTAACACGTGAATTGAATAATACGCACTTTATTTTCAAACTCAACTCGGATCACTACAACTGAATAATGAACTCACTTATTTACTTCTAACTACTAACTCACTAACTACACTGACTTTAACTAACTGACTCGAGGGAAAGGCGACCGCCTTATATAGTTTTGGCTTCCAGGTTCTAGAACAATTCGGCAGATAAGGCTTATCGTTTACCGAAATTTCGCGAACGCTTATCTGCCGTTTGTTTCGTTATCGCGGCCGCTTTCCCCTTATCAGATCTTTCTAGAAACTTTTCTTATGCACTAAATTCTACAATTTATATTTCGTTACACTGTAATGTACCTACCCTACCCACTTGGGTCCAGATCATTCTAAGTACCAAAGTTGTTACATCTGTTTTATCTAAATTACTTATTCTTATTGTGTGTTAGACGTTTCTGCCACTTGTAAGATCTAACTAAAGAACAAGCGGAAACCCCGTTGCGAAAAAGGATCAGGGTGTAAAATGTATGTATTGTATTTAGAATTAGAATGGTCAGTCTGGTCAAACCTTTATTAGAAGTAAGTTTATTATAAGGAGCATTTAAAAGTATTAATATATTATAGTACACAAAATCAATCTTTTTAATTATATTTACTAAATCACGTCCGAGGTATCTACGACGGAAAATCCATTACAAAAAAAAGTGGTATCAGAAGTGCTGGATTTTCTAAATTTCTACAAATCTCCAATCGTGTACCCACATCGATTCCAAATTTACTACTCTACCAATTCTACTACAAGGATCGAACAACATTTAAGAAGAATACACCTGTTCAACAAACTGTAAGTTGAATTTTTCTTTAAACGAACTCTCTGTCCTCATTGTCATCGACTTCACCATGGCCACAAGCTTTAACCGAAAATTAAGGAGCATTTAAAAGTATTAATATATTATAGCTACACAATATCAATCTCTTTAATTATATTTACTAAATCACGTCCGAGGTATCTACCGACGGAAAATCCGTTACAACACTATCCTTGTTTAAGAAGGCTGTTCATCACCATCTATCCTTGTTTCTGCGTCATACTTGCAGTGCTTTGAAGGCATAATGGGGTTACCATTTGCGAGTGGGTTAAAGTTAAAAAAATAAAAATTTAGTTTAGCTCTGAACACTTAGTTTAATTGTTCAGAGCTGAGGATGAGTGCTTTTCTGAAATAAAAACTTCTTTAGGCACGTTGAGCGCTTTTTGGGGGGATTTCGCATGACCATCACCCTAATGTGACGTTACCAACGTGCTCTAATGTTGACAGTCCTAACTATGATGCTTTAGAATTAAAAATGTGTGTTGGCACCGGAGATTGAACCCGCGACCTATTACGCGAAAATCGAATTTGCTACAATTTGTGTCACCGTATACTGACAGTTTTAAAATCTAATATCCATACACCCACTAACTACAGTATATTAGGTTAAATTGACGACGTGGAAAGTTCAATGTGTGTATACTGTACACTGTTTAAACTGCGTTTTAGTTTAATAATTAATGTCATTCGTATATAACATTTCATTCGTAATAATAACAATTCGTATACAACAATTCTTCGTAATTCATAATTCTTCATAACAATGAAAAATAGTTTCAAATATACAGACTAGTAACAAATAGGATTTACACAGGAGAAGCCCTCTAAATAAAAGCTCGATTATCGATGTTTAAAGCCAGCATCATTTCTTTGAAAGATAATTGCTTTGCCTGTAACAGATTTTTGCTGTCACTTTCTCGTATCCATACCAAGTTCTAAATAGTCTTCACGAAGAGAGAGTGGAAAAGCAGTATAGAAAGGAAGAATTTACACGGTATGCTATTTAGCTCATGTTTTATCCATTTCACTGGCATCGAAGTTATTTCAAATTCAGACTTAGTATCTGAACGAACAAGACGGAGGTCACGAGGTTGATATATACCTCTTTAGAGGAACTGGCTTACCTGCCGAGTTCTATGCCAAGAATTTCCTCGATCATTATAATATCGGACTTTGAAAAATTGTTATTACTTAGTAATCGCATAGAGTTCGTTTTGAAAAATTATTTCTTTGCGTATAATGAACCTTAAGTCAGTGTGTCTGTTATGTGTATTTTTTTCATGTCAACGAATCGTTAGATGGATGTGCGTCACAGTGGGTGCTTGTTGTGTATTGGCTCGTCGTTCCACGTTCTTTCTTTAACTATGACTTTAGTGGTTTTTCAAAGTCAGTTGTATACAATTTTAACACTACAATAGAAGGAATTTTAACCATAAAGATCATGTCATATATGCGTAGCTTTAAACTTATTCTTACTTCTACTTTATTGACAAGACTAACACGTCTACGTTTCTACGAAAAACAAATTGCCAAAATTGCTTTTTTTAATCTTCAGTGTTACAATATATGAATTAAATTGACTACGTGAACAATATACACATCAGGAAAAACAAACACTGTCCATAGGGAGAATCTTAATGAGAGGTTTAACATTGAGAGCTAATAGTGGGATAGATGGGCGGTGCCTTGTATTCTCCTACACCGGTGTAAACAATTCAACGCAGAGCGCAGTGCTGGTGGAGATTTCAGTAGCTTCTAACATGTTTTGTTACGGAATTACTACTGGCAGGCAACAGTTTTTGCGTACCACATGTTGTTTGTTCTTTTAGTCCGTTGATTTAATCAACGTCTGAGGTAAAATAAGACTGATATTCTTTGATAATCAAAATAAATAAAGAAGATATCCTAAACAAAATTAATAATAATTTTTATGAAGAATATAACATAATAACTCTTTAAACATAACAATATAAGGAGTTTAAATAAGCAGCTAGACTGGGCTAAATAATATCTCTGTCTGTTGTAAAACTCTCGACGAGTTTTTTCTAACATCTAAACTGGAAGATACGAGCATGCTGCGTCACAGTAGGGGAATACATTCAGCGGCCCTAGAAAACTATGGAAGCGACAATTCTTAGCGTTTTACATGGACAATGAAAATTTTTCCTTATCCGTTTAAGTTAAATTGACCACTTGAAAAGTTTAATGTGTTAATACTGTGTATTGTTTAAAATGTGTTTTAGTTTAATTATTATTTTAATTGTTCAACTGTAGAATCACTGTGCAGTACAACAGTAAGTATCATGTGTAAATATTTTTATATAGAAAAGTGATTAACAAAAGCAAAACACATATTTTCAAATATTTCAAATGCTCGTATCATTTAAAAAACTCCCCCCTTTTTGTCTGTCCAGTTATATAAGTGCTTCTGTGTTTCGTACAAATCTCGCGATCGATTTTAAACCAACTTCCCTATAAGCTAGAGACTTGAAACTTTAAACGTAGTTTAGAACAAGATAACAATGCACTATTTTAATAAAATTATGTCTTCAGTCTTCATACCTAATTTTTTTTCTTAATAGAAACATCGACCTTCTGCGAAGGTTGCACTGTATATTCAAAATCAGTTGTTTCAGCACCTCAACCAAGATTACTTTAGAAGTTCTTCATATTTTCGACATAATTAAAAATGATGTTGTCCTACATATGATATGAAATAATGTGGCCCATTTAATCTGATAGAATATCAACTCCAAACAAGAGACCAGACGCAGGCAGCCAGCCATCGATATTAAATAACAATCCTAAAGCGTGTTTAGCCTCTTTAAACGACCGATATCAGTATTCTGCATCTGATTCATTTGATTGTCTATCTAATTTACTCGCCCGTGATTATCTTCGAGGAAAAATCCAAACCAATCATTACTTATGCATATGGATACCTTCTGTACGAGAAATTAACATAAGAACGCGAGCCCCGGGGCCTTGATGCTTCACGACGAAGATGCCACGGTCTTCAGTGGCGTACGGAAGCTCCAGATGCAGATTAATCCCGACGCAATCTGCAAATACCTGTGTCAAGATTTACCTGATAATGTCATTTGTCAACTGTCGTGTTTTGCGAATTTTATCGCGGAATTTTTTACCTCCTTGAAACGGGTTTTTTTTTTTGGAACGGCATTTGCGACTTAATTAGCTCTGATAGCTTAACTGGGCTATTTAATTTCAGACAGAAAAATAGTTAGTACCTAATTACGAAGACAATTAAAGTTTGCGGATGTGCATGTGTTTGTGTTTGTGTAGTAACAATTTTTAATTTGGATAATGAATGTCTAATCTCAAGATATTCTAAGAAGTACTTAAAACACAAGCAAAGGGAGCTAGCAGTTACATTGTTTAAAATATATAAAGCAAGAGACGTGGTTACTCAAAAAATTACAACAGAAATTGTTCAATGACTTATCTTTTTTTTAAGTGAAAATTTCTTTAGACGCATCAACGATTTTGGATAGGGGTAAACTTATGATTTCGCGTTACCATCACATGCTACCATCACGCGTTACTAACATGCTCTAATGTTAACAGCATATTGTACTATTAACAGTATATTGCACTGTTAACTGCATACATGCTCTAATGTTAACAGTATATTGCACTGTTAACATTATATTGCACTGTTAACAGTATATTGCACTATTAACAGTATACTGCACTGGTAAATTAGAGCATGTTGGTAACGCAAATTAGCGTGATGGTGACGCGATTTTTGTCAGGAATTGGCGTGGTTCAAAATATCTCTCTATTTTTCTTTACGCGAAATTATTTTTAGATTTCAAGAAATTACACAATTGATTCATACTCGAATTATCGCAAAAGTCGGCAGTTACCCAAGCATTGTTGCACATCGACATATTTTGTACATTTTAAAGTGGATAAGAGGCGACAGCAGTTAACACAAGTATTTAGGACGTACGATATGCAAACTCATTGAACAACTTCGCCGCTTACTACCATAATAAGAGAAGATCCAAACAAATTATACAAATGAAAGTAAATAGTAGATGCAAGTGCGATGAAAAAACGTTAAGTTAACCTGTCAGGACTGTTACTTCTTGATTGTATTGACTTATCGTGTTATGACAAAATAAATATTGTACGTTGCAATGGTAAGAATATTTGAACATGTTTATCTTTCAGCTTTCAGAGGGTACCACAGGAAGCCAATACAATGTCTTGTTAAGTATTTTGACAAAACGTTACCTAATTAATATGCTGCTAATTTTATCCAATGCTTACTCTATATTGTTAGAAATATAAAAGAAAATACACGCGTACCGATATCAAATTATATTTCGCTTCAATAATTAATGAAATATCGCCAAATAACATGTGAGCAGCGTGTTATCCGAGAGCCTCGAATTGAATGACAACATCAACTTTTTAATCTCCTTGCAAAAAAAGGTACCAAAAGTACGCTTCAGCGATAACGTCGTTGTCCTCTTCAATTCAGGCGACCGGCGGCGGCTCCAGCAACACAAACATCCGATAACAAAACTATTATAATCGGCTCTTTTCTAACAATATTTATAACACCAACTCAGGCACGTAGCCAGGGGGGGGTCCAAGGGGTCCGGACCCTCCCCGAAATGAATATTCCCCAAAAAATTTACGATGATACGAATTGAAATATCAGTAGAAAAACGGCTGATTGTATATTTAAGCATGTAAATAATTTTCGAAATTGCCAACTATTGAGCTTATGATAAGCAAAATAGCCATGTAGACATTTTAATAAAAATTGACAATGAACTCAAGGCTTCCCAATACAAGCACCCTTTTACAATTTAATATTGACACTTAGCAGTAGACTACGTTCAGTAATTTCAATTTTTTTTTACCCCAAATTTCGACTTTCTTGACATATGTATGCATGGAGTAGAATTTTCGAGAAAAAAGTCGAAATTTTGAGTTTAAAGTCAACATTTTACAAAAGCATAGGAAGGCATTGTTTAAAAAAAATTATATTTAGAAATTTCGACATATTACAAAAGCGTAAAAAGGACACTGATTATAAAAAAAATGTTTAGGGATATCGACATTTTTGTCAAAAATTCGGTTTTTTTTAAATTTCGATTTTTTTTTCTCGAAATTTCGGCTTTAAACTCGAAATTTCGGCTTTAAACTCGAAATTTCGACTTAACACTCGAAAATTCGACTTTTTTCTCAAAAATTTCGAGACATTTCTACTTTCTTCTTAAAATTCCGAGACCAATGTCGAAATTTCGACTTTAATATCGAATTTTTTTTCGAAATTTCGAGAATAAGTCAAAATTTCTACACTATGATCAAATTAGGAAGATGACAGTTGCGTCCCACCACTCCTCTTTCCCAACAATCTTGACAGTTTGCAGTAGGGTGCGTTCAATAATTGCTATTTTTAATTAGCAAATTTTGATCTTTTTTTTTTGGAAATTTCGAGATGAAAATTGAAAATTCGAATAAAAAATCGAAACCTCGTGATTAAGATCAAAATTTTGAGAAAAAAGTCGGAATTTGAGAAAAAAAGCCGAAATTTCGAGAAAAAGGTCGAAATTTGGAGAAAAAAAGTCGAAGTTTGAGAAAAACGTAAGTCGAAATTCCGAGAAAAAAGTCGAAATTTGAGAAAAAGGTCGAAATTTCTAAAAAAATAGTCGACATTTTGAGTTTAAAGCCCGAAATTTCGAGAAAAATGTCGAAATTTCGATATTAAGGTTAAAATTTCGAGAGAAAAAGTCGATATTTGAGAAAAAGTCTAAAATTGAGAAAAAAAAACGAAATTTCGAGAAAAAAGTCGAACTTTTCAGATTAAGGCCGAAATTTCGAGAAAAAAGTCGAAATTTGAAAATAACGTCGACATTTCGACAAAAAGTCGAAATTTCGAAATATTTCGAGAAAAAATTCGAAATTTGAGAATAATGTGGAAATTTCTAGAAAAAAGTGAAAACTTCGAAATATTTTGAGCAAAAAAGACGAAGTTTCGAGAAAAAAAGTAGAAATTTGCGAAAAAAATCGAAATTTCGATAAAGGAAGGTCGAAATTTCGATAAAATAAGGTCAAAATTTTGAGTATAAAGTCGAAATTTTGAGAGAAATGTCGAAATTTCGATATTAAGGTCAAAATTTCGAGAAAAAAGTCAATATTTGAGGGAAAAGTCTAAAATTGAGAAAAAAAAACAAAATTTCGAGAAAAAATTGAACTTTTCAGATTAAGGCCGAAATTTCAAGAAAAAAGTCGGAATTTGAAAATAACGTCGAAATTTCGAGAAAAAGTAGAAATTTCGAAATATTTTGAGCAAAAAGACGAAATTTCGAGAAAAAAGTCTAAATTTTCGAAAAATATCGAAATTTCGATAAAGAAAGGTCGAAATTTCGATAAAAAAAGGTCAAAATTTTGAGTATAAAGTCGAAATTTTGAGAAAAATGTCGAAATTTCGATATTAAGGTCAAAATTTTGAGAAAAAAGTCAATATTTGAGAAAAAAGTCGATATTTGAGAAAAAAGTCGAAAATTGAGAAAAAAAAACGAAATTTCAAGAAAAAAGTCGAACTTTTCAGATTAAGGTTGAAATTTCGAGAAAACAGTCGAAATCTCGAGAAAAAGTTGAACTTTCTAGAAAAAAAGTCGAAGTTTGAGAAAAACGAAGTCGAAATTCCGAGAAAAAAGTCGAAATTTGAGAAAAAAGTCGAAATTTCTAGAAAAATAGTGACATTTTGATTTTAAAGCCTAAATTTCGAGAAAAATGTCGAAATTTCGATATTAAGGTTAAGATTTCAAAAAAAAAGTCGATATTTATTTGAGAAAAAAGTCTAAAATTGAGAGAAATAAGTCGAACTTTTCAGATTAAGGCCGAAATTTCGACGAAAAAGTCGAAATTTGAAAATAACGTCGAAATTTCGAGAAAAACTTGAAATTTCGAAATATTTCAAGCAAAAATTCGAAATTTGAGAAGAACGTCGAAATTTCGAGAAAAAGTAGAAATTTCGAAATATTTCGAGCAAAAGACGAAATTTCGAGAAAAAAAGTCGAAATTTGCGAAAATAGTCGAAATTTCGATAAAAAAAGGTCGAAATTTTGAGTGTAAAGTCGAAATTTTGAGAGAAATGTCGAAATTTCGATATTAAGGGTAATATTTCGAGAAAGAAGTCGAAATTTGAGAAAAAAAAAACGAAATTTCGAGAAAAAGGGCAAAATTTCCAGAAAAAAATCAAATTTTGGGAAAAAAGTCAAAATTTCGAGAAAAAAGTCGAAACTTTAAGAAATAAAATCGAAATTTAAGAAAAAAATCTAAATTTCGAGAAAAAAGTCGAAATTTCGAGCTTAAAATCGAAATTTGAGAAAAAAAGTTGAAATTTCTAAAAATGACATTTTTTAAATCGATGTCTTTTCTACGCCGTTGTAACATTTCGAAAAAGTGGAAATATTCAGAAAAAAGTTAAAATTTCCAAAAAGAGTCGAAATTTTGAGAAAAAAGTCTAAATTTGAGAAAAAAGTCGAAGTTTGAGAAAAAAGTCGAAATTTCCAAACACATTTTTTTTTAATCGATGTCCTTTCTACGCCCTTGTAAGATTTTCGATTTAAAAACTGAAATTTCAACTTTTTTTTAGAAATTTCGACTTTAAACACCAAATTTCGACGTTTTTTTTTTTCAACATTTTCACATTAAAGTCGAAACTTTGACTTTAATCTCGGGATTTAAAGAAGAAAAATTTAACATTCCGTGATAATTTTTTTTTCAAATTGATGTTCTTTCTACGCTCTTGTAATTTTTACTTCAAAAAAAAAGTCGATTCTTGATCGGTGATAAGTTAAATACGTAAACTCAAAATAGATATTAGGAAATTTTTCTTTGGTAAGTTTCACGTATTTATTTGTCAAATTTATATAATGTTAAGGTCACTAGATTTTATTCTTCACTTTTACTAATTAACAAAATGAAAAAAAAAATAAAATAAAATAAAAGAAACGAATACATAAAAGTAATTGATGTATCTTCTTATATTTTCTAAAGAGTATTTTCTGGAAATTTTGATTATTTTTTCAAAATTCCGAGTTAATATTGAAAATTCCAAGTTATTTTCTTCCATTCTACGTCTCTATAAGCATATAGTCGACACGTATAAACGTATAAACAATTTTTTGCCGAATTCTGCTGTCTTTTTCTCAGAAATGTTTTATTTTTGAGTGATTTTGTGTATAAATATCGATGTTTTTGCAAAAGTTTAGCTCTCTTTTAGAGACTTTGATTGTAATTTGTGATTATATATTTTTTTAAATTTCGAGCTTCCAGAAATATCTTTCACAAATGTTTTACTTAAAACTTAAATTAGTTTCTAAAATTTGCAATTATTAATATTATTATTTTCGCGATTTATTTTGGAGGGAAAAACTTAAACTAAATATTGGCTGCAAATATAACGGAAATTACACTATTTTTTAGGTGCAGTTTCATAAATTTTCTATACATTCCAACGTTTTTCGAAATTTCGATTATTTTTAGAAATTTTCGAAATATCAACTTCTTTTGTAAAATTCTTTCCACTTTCTTTTAAATTTTGATTCAAATTCAACATTTCGACTCTTTTGATAAACATATTTATACGTATTTTGACTTTATTTTCAAAATATTCATTTTAGTTTAGTTTCAAGTTTGGACTTTTAATTTTTCTTTTATTTAAACAAAATTTTCAGTTAATATTCTAACTATTGATATTTTTGAGATTTAATTTTCATCTAACATTTTGAAATAATTTAAAAATATCTACATTTTTATTTTGTCATTTCGACTTTAAGATCGAAATTTCTAAAAAATGATTTTATAAATTTCGTTTTTCTAAAAATTTTCTTTTCAGCTAGGCTCGAAACATTTTTTATAATGTTAGCGTTTTTTTTGTTTAAAATTTTAATTTTTTCTAAAGATCTTTATTTTACAATTTCAGTTTTTTATTTTTTTTTCTAAATTTTTTGCTTTACACTAAAAATTGTGTTTTTTTTTCAAATTTTAATCCTAGTCACGAAATTACTACTTCTTAAAACAAATTTCGAGTTTAAACCCAAAAGTTTTGCTTCATCAGATAACTTTCGGTTTTTTCTCAATATTTAAATTTTTTCTGAATATTTCGGTAAACTCAACATTTTGAGTTTTAAAAAATGTACCTTAAACTTCGACGGTTTTGGATTTTTAATGATAAAGTTCTTTTCATTTTCATCTTTTTAATTTTTCGTCCAAATTTCCGCTTTTCCTGAAGATTTTTAAAATAAATTCAAAGTTTCGACAAAAATCAAAATACAAATTAAAATGGAAGCTTCTATTGAATTTTTTTTATTTCATCTTTAATATCTAATATTCCTAATTTCGTCTTTGATCTCAAATATTATGCTTCTCTGAAAAGTTCAAAAATCAGTTATTTTGAAAAAATTACTGGATAATTCTAAAAAAATTTTTAAAATTTAAATTTAAAAGATTTAAATATCGAGACTGAAATCGAACGTTCGAGTTTCGAATTATAGTCCAAATTTCGAAGTTAAGATTAGAAATTTTATGCAAAAATAAAAAATGAGCAATAAGTAAAAGACCAAGACGTTTATTGATTTAACAAGTCAGCTTTATCTTTAAATTTTGCAATATTGCTTTTTTCGAAGAAGTTTCTGTGTCTCTAACATAAAAAAAGGGGGGGAGTAGGACCCCCCCCCGAACGAAAATCCTGGCTACGTGCCTGCACCAACTGATCATAGAAGGAGGATAGTGCACGATCGCAGAAAACTGTGTCGAAAAAAATCTAGAGAGTAGGCGGTACGTTCTCGTGATATCAGGAGTCATGGATTTCTACAACCAACGACTCAAAAGTGATACAGCAGCCCGCAAAACCTTGAGATCATTTATTGCCTCACGCAAGAGATGGATGATAATTTGCTCAATTCAATAAATCGTCATTAGCCATTCTAAATTAGTCTTACTATAAACTAGCAATTTGTTGGTATTGAACTCGAGCACCACTCGATATTTTACGGGCCATAAATAAAACTAATTTCGCATTCATACATGACATATGTTATATGATTAAATGCTGTAAATTTCCGGTAAATCATTTAACTTTTCTTCATAGCCACTCCGATAGCCATAGACTTCAAAGCTAAAGTAAGCTAGTCTAGCTAAAAATAAGGAGAGCTTTTATATGTCAAAGCTATCCGCACGAGTATAAATAAGTAAAGGTTGAAACTCAGGAAACCAAAAGAATACACAGCTTTAATTAGGAGCGCTCAAAGGAAATATTCTTTAAATTTATGACGTTCGCGTAATAAAATGCCGTCCCATTACATGGAAAATGAATCTTTAAATTAATTTGGGCTTTGTAAGGTACCGAAATATTAAAAAGGATAATAAACTTGAAAGTTTGATTGGGGGTTTTATGACACATCATGAAACTCTAAATTTATGGTCTATAAACGAGTCACATTTTTTTGTATGTTTAATGTAATAAAGGTGGGTAATTTAAAAGTGCCCACACCAGATGAATTTCATCATCGTTTCATAATTTGATAGATAATTTGGGGTGTAGAATTTAACAGACATCAACGCATTTTATATTTAAGAAAAACGTTTAAATTAAAACCTAGAATGCTCTAATAGTGCCACGTTTATGTGACAAAAATAATACCCTATGTTGCCTGATCAGGGTTTGAATTTCTAAAAATACTTTCTCGATTTTGCTCTTCGTTTTCGCCAGTATGCTTTCCCCAGTATGTGATGAAGCTATTAAATAAAATGGGAATTAATGCCACCAAATTTCGATGAAAAATTCTCTCCTGTCGTCAACTAACAATGGGGGAAAGGAGATCTTATTTGTTACAGGCTGGGAATCGTACGCCCCCAGTGGGAACATACTTTACTAACTTACTTAATTCCAAAGAAGGTTTCACCCCTGAGATTCAAATCGATACTGAGTATCGATTTGAATCTCAATGTAGATGACGTCGATGCATCTTTTGCTAATCTTTTTAGATTAGTACGCCTGAAAATGCCAGTTCTGCTGGCGAAATACGTATCGCGTAATTATGTATTTAATTGCCGATGTGGTAAAGGGGTGAAACCTTCTTTGGAATTAATCACAAGCCACAGTGTTTTGTTCAGTGTTTTAGTGAACTTACTTAATAACAAAACAGTGCAAGGTAAAAATTACAATTTCGAATACGTAAACTGAAAACTGGTCAATGATACAATTTTTAGCTTACGTGTTTGAACTTATGTCTATTAATTTTATCTAACATTTCTGCAACTCGGTTTGAAGATATTTAAATTTTTAATAATTAAAGTTGACTATATTCTGAAGCATTTTTTTAAAATATGACTACTACCAATAAACATCTACCATCAAGTTTAAACTTATTTAAACAATATGGTGATCCTGAATTTTTATGAAAATAGCCCAATAACATAGTTTTCTTGTTACAAAAACTGCTAGTTTACAAGTTTAATCTTAATCAAAGTCTTATTAATTTGGCTTTAAAAAAACAATAATTAGTAACTGTCATCAAAAGAGGGAGCGAGAAATAAATACCTGTGCGCGTCTGATTAGATTGGAATCAGCAACGAAGCCGCGTTTGTAAAATATTTAATAAAATAACCCTTTCACCAATTATTACATCACTGGTTTAGTTGGGAAATCTTTGGTACGTATTCCTTCATTTAACTGGTCGCCGAGTGCAGCACCAAGTACGTATTTATCATCCATTGTGTCACAAATCACTTAAATAAACACTATTAGCTCGTTGGCTTCGAAAATGATGCTCAATATCCATAGTTGAAACATCAAGAGTCAAATACGAAAATAACTGCCTACGCGATGGACGTGCGTTATCGAAATTGCTTGATAACGATTTATGGTGCGGATTTAAAGGCACCTAAGCTATTGGTAACGTATACATTGCAGTTATATTGGAAGACACACACTCTACATACTTTGTCATTCGATTCTAAGCACGAGAAAAGCACGATATTTGGTTGTTCGAGGTTCAATTTTAGCTAAATTTAACTTTCAAACTAAGGAAAATTAAGAAACATTGCCATTGGCCCCTACTAAAACTGTTTACCTTGATTAGGGTAACCAATGTTACACACAAACACGTTTTAATGACAGTTTCAATTATTGGAATTTCATATTTTCATTCACATATCTATTATGTCCCAAAGCATGTAAATAAATACCATTCACTTCTAGATTCAAAAATGATGCAAAATGTTGTGAAACACCAAGCATCAAACACGAAAATAACTTCCTAATCGAAGGATGCGCGTTACTGAAATTGCTTGATAACCTTTTATGGTGCAGATTTAAAGGTATCTAAGCTATCGGTAACGTATACATTCTAGTTACATCGGAATCCACAATCTACGTACTTTGATATTCGATTCTAAACACGAGCAAAGCACGATATTTGGTTGTTCGAGATTTAATTTGGGCTAAATTTTAGTTTCAAACTAAGAAACATTGCCAATTTTTGTCACTGTGGTCCCTACTAATACTATTTACCTTGATTAAGGTAACGAATAATATACACAGACATGTTTTAGTGACAGTTTCATTTATTGAGGTTTCCCAACTTCATCCACAAATACATTATGTCCCAAAGCACATAAATAAGCACAATTTACTTGTTAGCTTCAAAAATAATGCCGCATATTCATAATTGAAATATTAAGCGTCAAACACGAAAATAAACGATAACGATTTATGACGCAAATTTAAACATATATATTGTAGTTATATTAAGACACACTCTACATACTTTGACATTTGATTCTAAATACAAATAAAGCACGATATTTGGTTGTTTAAGGTTTAATTTGAGCTGAATTTCAGATTCAAACTAAGAAAAACTATAGTATATTGCGCCTGGGGCCCCTACTAATACCATTTTGGCCCTTACTAATACTACTTACCTTGCTTAGGGTAACCAATGTTATATACAAACACGTTTTAATGACAGTTTAATTATTGAAATTTTGAAATTTCTTAACTTCATCCACATACCTATTATGTCCCAAAGCACATAAATAACACCATTTACTTGTTAACTTCGAAAATGATGCAGAATATTCATAGATGAAACATGAAGCGTCAAACATGAAAATAACTGCCTACTCGGTGGATGCTTGTTACTGTAATTGCCTGATAACGATTTATGATGCAAATTTAAACATACATATTGTAGTTATATTAAAAGACACACTCTACGTACTTTGACTTTTGATTTTAAATACGAACAAAGCACGATATTTGGTTGTTCAAGGTTTAATTTGAGCTAAATATCAAATTCAAACTGAGAAAAACTAACGAATTTTGCGCTTGTGGCCCCCTACTAATACTATTTACCTTAGCTGGGGTAACCAGTGTTATATGCAAAAACGTTTTAATGACAGTTCAATTATTGAAATTTTACAACTTCATCCACATATCTATTATGTCCCAAAGCACATAAAAAATATTATTTACTTGTTAACTTCGAAAATGATGCAGAATATTCATAGATGAAACATCAAGCGTCAAACATGAAAATAACTGCCTACTCGGTGGATGCTTCTTACTGAAATTGCCTGATAAAGATTTATGATGCAAATTTAAGCATACATATTGTAGTTATATTAAAAGACACAGTCTACGTACTTTGACATTTGATTCTAAATACGAACAAAGCACGATATTTAATGTTCAAGGTTTAATTTGAGCTAAATATCAGATTCAAACTAAGAAAAACTAAGGAATATTGCGCCTGGGGCCCCTACTAATACTATTTTGGCCCTTACTAATATAACTTACATTGATTAAGGTAACCAATGTTATATACAAACACGTTTTAATGACAGTCCAATTATTGAAATTTCTTAACTTTATCCACATATCTATTATGTCCCAAAGCACATAAATAACAAAATTCACTTGTTAGCTTCAAAAATGATGCAGAATATTCATAGATGAAACATCAAGCGTCAAACACGAAAATAACTGTCTACTCGATGGACGCGCGTTACTGAAACGGCTTGATAACGAATTATGGTGCAGATCTAAACGCATATAAGCTATTGGTGACGGATACGTTGTAATTATGAAGACACACTCTACGTACTTTTACATTCGATTCTAAGTACGAACAAAGCATGATATTTGGTTGTTCAAAGTATACTTTGAGCTAAATTTCAGTTTTAAAGTAAAAAAACTAAGGAACATTGTGTCTGTGGCCGTTACTAATACTATTTACCTTGATTAGGGTAACCAACCTTAAACACAAACATGTTTTAATGACAGTTCAGTTATCGAAATTTCGTAACTTCATCCATTATCCATTATGTTCCAAAGCACATCAATAAACACCCTTCACTTGTTAACTTTGAAAACGGAGCAGAATATTCATAACTAAAACATCAAGCGTCAAAGACGAAAATAACTGCTTACTCGATGGACGTGGGTTATTGAAATGCCTTGATATATGGTGCAAACTTAAACGCTTCTAAACTATTTAACGCATTCATATTCATAATTGAAACATCAAGCGTCAAACACGAAAATAACTGTCTACTCGATGGATGCGCGTTACTGAAACGGCTTGATAACGAATTATGGTGCGAATTATTAAACGCATCTAAGCTATCAGTAACGTATATATACTACTTACCTTGATTAGGGTAACCAATTTTATACACAAACATGTTTTAATGACAGTTAAGTTATTGAAATTTCGTAACTTCATTCACTATCCATTATGTCCCAAAGCACATCAATAAACACCCTTCACCATTATTTTTGGAACACCTAAACAGTTTACATTCCTCTATTAGCTTCACTGTGGAAATCGAAAACAATGGTTCTCTTCCTTTTCTTGACGTACTGGTCACTCGTTTACCAAACGGTCGCGTTTCTCATTCCGTTTATCGAAAACCCACCCATACTAATCGTTATTTGCATGCAGAGTCCCGTCATCACCCTTCCCAAAAACGTTCCGTCATAAATTCACTGGTTTCACGAGCTGTAGCAATTTCACAACCAATAAATCTTTCAGACGAGTTGAACAATATTCGTTTCAACCTCCGCAACAATGGTTACAAATCGCACGACATTGAAACTGTCATTAAACGACATCTTCACCCTACCCCTCGTCCTTCACAAAATTCAATAGTTTCTTCTAAAGCCTTTCTTCCTTATGTTCGCGGAGTAACAGATCAAATCGGAAAATTATTGAGAAAACACAACATTAAACCCACTTTTTCATCATCCTCAAAGATCCAACAGCTCCTTCCATCTCCCAAAGATAAAATTTCATCCTTTTGTTCTAATGGCGTGTATAGGGTTCCTTGTTCTTGTGGTTCAGTGTACATCGGAGAAACGGGGCGATCATTTAAGACGCGAATATCCGAGCACCAAAGGTGTCTTAGGTCTGGTTTATTTTCGCAGTCAGCCATTGCCGAACATCAACATGAGACCGGACATAAGATTCTCTTCGATAATATTTCAATTATATCCAATATTCCCAATTACTATAATAGGAAGATACGCGAGGCCATCGAAATCCAAAAATTCCCCAATAACATCAACAGAGACGAAGGTTACATGTTTTCCTCCATCTGGAAACCAACCATCGGAAATCTTCGGAAGTGATCGCACAGACGCGTGGTATATTAAAGTTTCCCTTTCCCTCTTTCCTGTCAGAAGAGTTTCGCCTCTGGTATGGTGGACATACTGAGTTACCGTGCTCTTCTGCCTAAACTTTCTTTTGTACCAAGTTTCAATTCAGAAGAGTTTCGCCTCTGGTATGGTGGACATACTGAGTTACCGTGCTCTTCTGTCTAGACTTTCTTATCCTTTGTACCAATTTTCAATTCAGAAGAGTTTCGCCTCTGGTATGGTGGACATACTGAGTTACCGTGCTCTGATGCTTTGAAATTGGCCTTTTATTTTTATTTTTCTTTTTTGCATAGTCCCTCATTTCATCTATTTTTCTTTCTTTGTTCCTGAAGAAGCCCCCTACGATGGTGGGCGAAAGTCGAACACTTTTAGTAGTTCTTTAACACGGTCCAATCCCGGAAGAAGTATATCCTGTACTGACTCTGGCCGTGGAAGCCTTCGTTATCATACCCTTCACTTGTTAACTTGTATGTATGTATAGAAACACCATTTACTCGTACGCTTCGAAAAGGATGCGGAATATTCATAACTAAAACATCAAGCGTTAAACACGAAAATAACTGCTTACTCGATGGACGTGGGTTACTGAAATGGCTTGGTAACGATTTATGGTACAGATTTAAATGCATAGTTAGTTAGAACATTGCGTCTATGGCCCTTACTAATACTATTTACCTTGATTGGATTAACCAATGTTATACACAAACATGTTTTAGTGGCAGTTCACTTATTGAAATTTCCTAACTTCATCCACTATTCATTATGTCCCAAAGCGCATACAAAAACACCTTGCACTTGTTAACTTTGAAAATCATGCGGAATATTCATAACTAAAACATCAAGCGTCAAACACGAAAATAACTGCTCACTCGATGGACGTGGTTAACTGAAATGGCTTGATAACGATTTATGGTGCGGATTTAAACACACCTAAGCTATCTAACGTATACATTCCAGTTATATTGGAAGATACACTCTACCTACTTTGACATTCGGTTCTAAACACGAGAAAAGCTCGATATTCGATTGTTCGAGTTTTAATTTGAGTCAAATTCCAACTTCGAACTAGGAAAAACTAAAGAAAATTGCCAATGTTTGTCACTGTGGCCCCTACTACAAAGTACTATTTACCTTGATTAAGGTAACCGATATTATACACAAACGTTTTGATGACAGTTTCGATTATTGAAATTTCACAAATTCATCCACGTACCTATTATGTTCCAAAGCATATATATATAAACACATTTACTTGTATGCTTCAAAAAGGATGCAGGATATTTATAATTAAAACGCGTCAAACACGAAAATAACTCCCTAATCGATGGATGCGAGTTACTGAAATGGCTTGATAACGAATTATGGTGCAAATTTAAATGCATTTAAGCATTTAATACATTGTAGTTATACCGGAAGACACACTCTATGTACTTTGACATTCGATTCTAAACACGAACAAAGCACGATATTCGGTGTTTCGGGTTCCATTTGAAACAAATTTCAGTTTTAAACTAAAGAAAACTAAGAAAAATTGCCAATTTTTGGCATTGTGGCCCCTACTAATACTACTTACCTTGATTAGGGTAACCATACAAACATGTTTTAAAAACAGTTTCAATTATTGAAATTTCATAACTTAATCCACATATCTATTATGTCCCAAGGCACCTAAGTAAACACCATTGACTTGTTAGCTTCGAAAATGACGCTGAATATTCATAGTTTAAAAATCAAGCGTCAAACACGAAAATAATTGCCTACTAGATGGACGCGCCTTACTGAAAACGCTTGTTAACGATTGATGGTGCATCTAAGCTATTGATAACGTATATAGTGTAGTTATATCGAAAGACACACCCTACGTACCTGGACATTCGATTTTAAACACGAGCAGAGCGCGATATTTTGTTTTTCGCGGTTTAATTCGCGTTAAATTTCAGTTTCAAACCAAGAAAAACTAGAGAACATTGCCAAATTTGGCCACTGCGGCCCTTACTAATACTATTTTCCTTGATAAAGGATAACGAATGTTATCACTAAAAATATTTTAATAACAAACAGTTACAATTATTGAAATTTCAATGTCTGCATCCACATATATGGTACATATATTTTGTTCTTACCGTACGTTACAATAAAGAGATTAAGTGCACTGTTACGGTAGAGCGATTTTGAAAAATACAATATATCTGTTGCATATGGCCGATAAAACGGTTATGAATTATTTAGTTTACAACTTATACAAAGAAGTTTCGCTATACACATTGAATGTAAATTGCCTTCTGCTGTGCGGTAGCTGCAATATTAACATAATATTATCCCACAATTATGCCTGCGGAATAATGCAAGAAATAAAACCTATTCATGCTCATAGAGAAAAATGCAGATTTTATAAATTTTTCTTCATCGGTATGAGCACGACATAACTCGACCAACGCGCTACTACTTACAAGACGTCTCTACTTACATGTTAGTTATTTGTATAATAATTCTTGGAATTAATAGAGTGCGTAGAATAATTAAAGTTGGTCGCCATGGATCATATATTTATCGATATGGGGCAGATAAACCCCAGCTGAGCGAGTAGTAGAGTTTGGATGACATGTTGCTTTATTTATGCTAATGTTTTCATGCTTACAACTTTAATTTCATGTCGAGCGTTTTATCTGCAAGCATATTCTGCATGAAATATAGCGAAGTCTATTTCTCCCATAAATTCACATTATTGTTTCATCGCAAAGTAAATAAAGGACAAATTCAAGTATGATAGTTTTTGGATTATATTAACCTAAAAGATTCAGCAAAGAAGATTATTGCAAGAAAAAATGAATAATTCGAAATTTGTTGATTGCAGAATAATGTTTTGTTCAAATTCGTTGATTTGTGTATTTTTGGCTGCCGACGAGTCACTAGCTATTGGGTATCCCTATCGCTAGATGATGCTGTCGACGTTGTCAAATACCGCATTTACGTAGAAAATGAAAAACGTTACTCTTTCTGAACATAAAATTAGTTTGGGAGTATTTGAAACAGTTTTTAAGATAAAACACATCCAACTAACGGTCTCGCCTTGGAAAGTACACTATACCAATTTTCGTCGAAATATCATCAGTAAGTGAGCCGCGAAAAGCGGACAAACAGACAAACACACGTTCACATTTATATATTAGTTAAGATGTTTCTGGCACTATTTAGTGGACTCGGTACGTAACGGGTTTACTAAGTAACGCAAGATGCCTGAGCAAATTTGTAATTAGTTAAATCCATGTATTGCGTGTTTCATCTCATCTTTACCCAAAAAGAAAACAGTGTCTTATAGAACGAAAATACCACATGACATGCATCTGCGTGTAATTTCAGGTACTTGATTAAAAAACAAACTTATATCATTAGTGTATTATAAGCAGCTTATTGTTGTGAACTGATGAAGTATAACTCGTAGGTGTAAACTAATCAACTAATCATAATATACACGGCAACATACCATTACATGGTAATGGCCTAAGTTATCCCAAGATTTTATTTGATTGCCTTTGACATATTAAAGTTATTTATTACTACTACAACGTAGCAGTATTTCATACAGATGGGGTGTCTTGGACCATAATGTCATCCATTTTAAAACAGGATAGAAAAAGATGAATATGATGAGAATACATGGTTAAAATTTCTTGATGTGGGTATATTTAAGTTGGAATAAAATATTTTCAAATCATAATTTAAACCCCCTATCGGGCTGTCATTAACTTCAAGCGACGTGAACATCCTGACATCGCTAGATAAGGCCACAGTTATGCCACAACTTGCAATCGACAGTCGAGAGGAACAAAACATTATTTAAGTTATAACCAAAAATAAATGAAGTGCATATCGTTAAGCGGTTTGGTTTGGGAGAAAGTCGTTGAATTATTTGCATTTTGGTATAAAAATATTTGCGTCTTTGATATAAAAATAGGCCAATTGCAGAAAAAATTGAATGAGACGTTTTATTTTTGTATGAATGTACTTCTGTTTTTGTTCTACTTTCTGCACGAATACATTTTACATTACTGGATAAATTAAGGAACAAACTTTTTAAATCTGATTAATAGTATGTTGATAGAAATTAAGAGAAGAGGGTGAAAGGTGGAGATTTTTTGATAACCGTTAGGTAAGGATTTTCTCAACTAAAACGTTACCCGTGATAGGTGACAACCCTTTATTATTAAAACTGGTATTACGACACCAAGGGCTGTACTCTCTCGCATGAAAATGGTAGCTGTTACATTTTTGTGAGGGAAAATGTTGACCTCCCGAAGGATGTAAATCAAGTACCCTGCGAACTCCATGTTAAGAGAGGTATTAAACGGTAGAGATTCTTTCAAAACCGTTACGATGCGTTTACACTAGACACTTTATTCCGTACATTTTTTGTTTAAGATAAGAGTCAACTATCCGGAGAGAAGTTATCCGAAACTAATTTACACAGCTGAGAGTATCGGATACCTTCTCTCGGAATAGTTAACTCTTAATATATTTTATGTCAGAAAGAAATACAGAGAAGTGTCTAATGTAAACGCACTCTTAGATAACGACTTTTAAAACTGGTAACTTTTTAGTGCAGAAATAAAAACTTTACCTATACAAATCCCAAACTTAACCCTTCTATATTAGGTCTGGTACTATCGACTCCAAGGGCTGTACTCTCCCGTATGAAATCAGCACCTGCCACGTTTTCGCGAGGGAAAATATTGATCTCCCGCAAGATACAAACCAAGCTACCAGCCGCTCAGCCCCCATATCTATCAAAACTTTAACAAATCAACCAAAAATCGAAAAATGATTATAGCAGAAATATCCAAAATTTCTAATATAGTATTTCTAAAAAAATATAAAAAATTACTGCTTCGCTGGCGCTGGCAATTTTTTATTAAAGCGCAAATCGTTTAACAACTTCTCTGGAGAAGTTGCTAGATGATTTGCGTTTTAATAAAAAATTGGTCGATAGCGATAACGAATTGCAGAAGAAACTGAATGTTAAATCGCGAGCTGCAGAATGTTTTGAAAAGAACTGAATTCAAATCTCATAAGAGAAATATTTTCCGATAACTATTACGAACGTTTTGATTGTGAATCTATGAGAAAAGCAGGTGATACTGGCGGAAATTTGTTGTTAACTCGCGAACCACAGAATATTTGTTGTTTCAAAATATATTTTAGACTACTTCTTTTATTATTTATTATTTTATCGCTTGAATAAGTTATTAAAAATTCTTATAAATGGTCATATTTAAAATATACGTAAACGAATTTGCGATCGGTTGCCACAGATATAATTGGTACAAAGGAGAATTTCCAGCATACGTTAAAAGCAATAATGAAGTATATTAAATACGTGAGATAGCAAGTAGATGCTGCTTATTTCAAGTGAACAAATTAAGACAAAGCTAGTAGGAGTAAACCGCTCTTGAAAGGTATAAAACCTCAAAGTTCCATTTCAGCAGCAGGAGAAACGATCCCATAACTACCCCTAAACCGTAAGTCAGTCTTCGCCGACTTTGTTGATACCTAACTCTAACCGCCACTTATCTAAATGGCTTTCGGAGACAAAGAGCTTTCAAATTGGCCGTGAATTCTTTCAGACGACTTTAGTAAATGTCCCGCTTTCGATAACTGCGCCAACGAAATCCCGAATCGATATATCTCATGCATAGAATGTTTGAAGGAAAATGAAGGCTCTTTGATCAAATTCGAACGTTCTTTGATCCTTGAATCCCGATACATTTAATAAATTGAGATGATATTTTGCGCTAGCGTTATATCTCTTGAGACTCTTGAGCTACGCCAGTTCTAGATTCCACAAGTGGATGAATTTTTTTATGTTTAACTGTTTTAAATCGAGTTCATATCCAATCATTATATTTTCAAAAAAAGTCACATACTCATCAGAATGATAAAAATGGGCTGCTACATTCCCTAATAAAGTACTCGGTGTATGTGTATATGTATATGGAAAGAAAATTTTGAAACACATCATACTTGATATCTTTTTTCGGCGATATTTTAATGTTTATTTTTCTGGCAATATCATTAGAAATTTCTTTAATTTCTGTTATATTCTTTTTTCGTTCTTTTTTTGTTGATCTGTTGAAGTGTTGATAGATATGTAGGGTGAAGCGGCAAGTAGCTTGATTTATATCTTACGGGATTTACCCTCGCGAAAACGTGTCAGGTACCGGGAGAGTACAGCCCTTGATGTCGATAATACCGGTCTTTATAAGAAAGGGTTAGGTTAGAAGTTTATGTAGGTAGCGTTTTTGTTTTTGAGCTAAAAAGTGATCAATTTTGTGGAAAAATTATTACTTAACGGAAATCAATGAATTCCTACCGTTTATCCCCTTTCTTAATTTGGAGCGGCGGGTAGCTTGATTTATATCTTCCGGAAGATCGACATTTTCTCTCGCGAAAGGTGTTGGGTACCACTTTCATGCGAGAGAGTACAGCCCTTGTCGTCGGCAATGCTAACCTATAACAAGAAAGGGTTATCAGATTACGATTTCGTATGTTAGCTATAAAGTGACCATGTTTGTGGGCAAATCATTACCTAACGGTTATCAAAGAATCCTCTTAATTTGTCAACCTACTAGTCATTAGATTTATAAAGTTTACTAATTTATCTAGTTCTAAATGTATAACGTATGCAGAAGCAAAACAAATAAGAGGTACATTCTTTAAAAAATAAAAAATTCTCCAAATTATCTCCATTTGCATTAATACCAATGTATTGGGAGATGTCACTGAAAGGATGCAGACCCGGAACTTTCAAGATAAATAATCTTTTCTCCATGAAACCTCAAAATCTGACGTATATGTATATACAGTACGTATATAAGTGTTCGATTTGAACCACCATTCCACATGGCGATTGTGTAAGCCAAATGTTTAAGCTATCGAATCGGCGCGGCGTATTTATAACTCGTTTTAGTCCGTTACTCAAGCGGACAACAACGAGTCTCATAATCCTAGGTCATAAGGATAGAAAATGGAGACTTATCCCTTTGGTAAAGTAAATGCCGCCTCGCTACGATGAGAGAAACTTGAGATTGGGTTATCTCGGATCGCTAAGCCGCCTTGGCGTCTGCAAACTCATAAAGCAGCGCAACACAAGAAAGGATCCTATTGACTGCATTATCAATATGCAAAGTACAAGAAGAGTAAATGTTATCGCTATCGCTAAAGGAATGGTTGTTCATATTTATTTTCCGATTCGATTCGATAAGCCGGCGGACATTCGCGTTTTTTCAGTCAATAAGTAATAGGATCGTCCAGTCAAAGGGACATTTTTGATAATGACGCAATTCTTTGCTACTTTATGAGATACATAAGGAGCCAACTTTAAATAAAAATCTGCTTTTAAAAGAAAGTCTCCTAATTGGGTTATGCCAATATTATTTGCTAGTTTAAGTTTTCACTTCTGTGGGCAGTCTCCATGACTGTCTGGTTTATTAAATTTATTTTTTTAATAACGTATGTAAAATCTGCTTTAATCCAATCCATACCCTCTGGACACGACACAGACAGTTCAAAAATTTTACACCATCATTTCTAGATTTCTTATTTTTATAGCTCATTTTTTAATAACTGATATTTCTAACCCTTACTTTGTGGATTTCTTCAATATTCATAACTTTATTAACAATTAAAACAACATTTCATTTTCAATATCAAGTTGTTGTTTTAATCGTTAATAATGCTTAATCGTTACTCATTTTTCTGTCATTTTATTAAAAATTGATTGCATTTTATTTGCTAATTTTATTGGTATAGAAAACCAAATATTTTGTTCGTTCTCGTTATGTTCAGCGTATGGTTAATAGTAATAGACCGCGAGTATGTGCACAGCTATATGTGAGATGACTAGTAGCTAACACGTCGGATCATTGGTACGCACGTACAGTTGATCTTTGTTATAGTCAACGCGGATCAAGTGCGGAAGGTATATAAGGAGTTATTTCAAACGATGGTAATTGAAATAGCATTCCATAGATACATATGTCTTACCACTTGTTGAACTTGTCGCGTCTAGAAACGGAATCTGCTAATTAATTATTAACTAGGCGAGAATGTACTGTCACAGGTGAATTGTTTGTTATTCATGTTGTTAGAAACACACAGGACACTGTTTCTGATTTTATGTAATGAAGTAAAAAGAAAGAAAGAATAATTTCCTTAGACTTTACTTCAGTTAGTGTACTGAAGATAGATCTCCAGAACAAGATAATAACAAAGGTAGTTTCAACAAGTATTAGTGCAAATGGGGATTATTTAGTGAATTTTTCATTTTTGAACGAATGTACTTTCCTTATA
This sequence comes from Dastarcus helophoroides, assembly GCA_028583605.1. Lineage (NCBI taxonomy): Eukaryota > Metazoa > Arthropoda > Insecta > Coleoptera > Bothrideridae > Dastarcus > Dastarcus helophoroides. Next base: position 41,155,191 of record CM053330.1, on the reverse strand, counting down.
CTAGTTCTACATGAATACGTTCTACATTTACAACTGGGTAAATTATTACCGAACTTTTTAAATTTGATTAGTAGTACTTTGACGGAAATTAAGATAGCGGGGTGAAAGATGGAAACTCTTTGATAACCGTTAGGTAACAATTTTTTCAATAAAAACGTTACTTGTAGGTAGTTTACAACCCTTTTTTATTAGAACTGGCATTTGCGACACCAAGGGCTGTACTACCTCGCATGAAAGCAGTACTTATCATGTTTTTGTGAGAGAAAATGTTGACCTTCGTTTTAGTTCTGCACGAATACATTCTACATTTACAACTGGATAAATTAGTAAACAAACTTTTTTAGTAGAACTGGCATTTGCGACCCCAAGGGCTGTACTACCTCGCATGAAAGCAGCTCTTATCATGTTTTTGTGAGAGAAAATGTTGACCTTTGTTTTAGTTCTGCACGAATACATTCTACATTTACAACTGGAATAAATTAGTAAACAAACTTTTTTATTAGAACTGACATTTGCGACACCAAGGGCTGTACTACCTCGCATGAAAGCAGCTCTTATCATGTTTTTGTGAGAGAAAATGTTGACCTTTGTTTTAGTTCGGCACGAATACATTCTACATTTATAACTGGACAAATTAGTAAACAAACTTTTTAAAAAATTGAAATACAGAAGTTGTCTTCTGAAACCAAGAAAGATTAAAAAACAAAAAAACAACGCGTTTCGACAGCCAAGCTGTCATCTTCAGAGAGAAACGTTTTCTCTGTTTCTCTCTGTTTCTCTCTGAAGATGACAGCTGGGCTGTCGAAACGCGTTAGAGCAGCCTTTGTTGTGTTTTTTAATCTTTCTTGTTTTCAGGGAACAAGTTCTGTATTTAAATTTTTGAAGATAACCAAGGACCAGTCCGTTCCATCAAACTTTTTAAATCTGATGAGTAGTAGGTTGACAAATTAAAAGGGGGCTACTTTAATAACTGTTAGGTAACGATTTTCCCACAAAAATTGTGTTCAGCTCACATATAAAAATGTAATCTGTACAAACCCCTGAAAATACTTTCTTGTTATGATGAGCATTACCGAAACCAAGGGCTGTACTCGCATGCGTAACGATTTTTCTACCAAAGTGATCACTTTTAGCTCAAAAACGAAAACGTTGCCTATATAAACCCCTAATCTAACCTTTACTGATATCAAGGGTTGTACTCTCTCGCATGAAAGTGATATATGTCACGTTTGAGAGTAAGTGTTGATCTCTCGCAAGATATAAATTAAGCTAATCGCCCGCCGCCCCAAATTAAGAGAGGCAGTGAACGGTAGGAATTTATTGATAACCGTTAGGTAGCAATTTTCCCAAAAAAGTGATCACTTTTTAGTTTAAAAACCAAAACGTTACCTATACAAACCTCTAACCTAACCCTCACCGACATCAAGGGCTGTACTCTCTCGAATGAAAGCGATACGTGTCACGATTTTATAAGAGTAAGTATTGCTTCCCGCAAGATATAAATCAAGCTATCCGCCCGCCGCTCCAAATCAAGAGAGGGGGTAAACAGTAGGGATTCTTTGATAACCGTTAGATAGCGATTTTCACATACCTCTAACCTAACCCTCACCGACATCAAGGGCTGTACTCTCTCGAATGAAAGCGATACGTGTCACGATTTTATAAGAGTAAGTATTGCTTCCCGCAAGATATAAATCAAGCTATCCGCCCGCCGCTCCAAATCAAGAGAGGGGGTAAACAGTAGGGATTCTTTGATAACCGTTAGATAGCGATTTTCTCATAAAAGTGATCACTTTTTAGTTCAAAAACAAAAACGTTACCTATACAGACCCCTCACCTAACTCTTACCGACACCAAGGGCGCTGCTCTCTCGCACAAAAGCGTTACGTGTTACGTTTTTGTGAGGATAAATGTTGACCTTTCGCAAGATACAACGCAAGCTACTTACCCCTCCAGATTAAGAGAGAGAGAACGGTAGGGATTTTTTGATTAAGAAAGGGAGTGAACGGTAGGGATTCTTTGATAACCGTTATGTAGCGATTTTCCCACAAAAGTGATCACTTTTTAGGTCAAAAACGAAAACGTTACCTCTACAAAATCCTAACCTAACTCTTTCTTATTAGGACTGGTACTGCCGACACCAAGGGCTGTACTCTCTCGCATGAAATCGCTATCGGACCCAGTTTTCGCGTGGGAAAATATCGATCTCTCTCAAGATAAAATTTAGCTACCCGCCACTTCGCCCTGCATATCTATCAACAGATCAACAAATAAAGAACGAAGAAAGAATATATGGGAAATTAACGAAATTTCTAATAATATTTCCAGAAAAATAAACAAAAAGATCGCTGAAATAAGATACCAAATATGATGTGTTTTTCACTTAATATTTTCTTTGGTTTATTGATGAAAAATCGCAATGTGGAATGGAAATTTTATTGTGGATAATCTAAAACCGTCTTAAGATATTTGACAACTGTTCCTCCGGATTCATCTGCGCATCAACCGGACACATAAAATCTTTAGAAAAATGTTTGGAATTTCTAAGTCTACCCAACGCTTTGAACATTTCTTCCGTATACGTATCACTTTCTCCCGAGGGATGTGTTATCTTTTTACACATGTTTGCAACCGACATTATCCAGAATATCTGTTTGGAAGTGTAAACCACGCCAGGTAAAGTTTTTGGACCACCGTGACTCTTTAGATAATCCTGATAGGCCAAATAAGCCAATTCTGATCCGACGTGATCGGCTAGAATTTCTTGATATTTGGTTTTGACGGGCTGTGAAAAATCAAACGTGAATAATTTCACAAATGTTTTGATATGATTTACCTCAGAGAAATCAACAGCTGACGTATAGTTGATGAATTCTTGTTGAAGACAACTGTTGTTATAACCCATCGCTTTTAAAAATACGTCGTTGTCCAAAACATTGAAGGCTGTATCCTCAGATGAATTTCGAATGTTCACCAGTACCAATCCAAATTTTTGTCCGATAATGGTACCCAAGCCACCGTAGTTCATGTAGGCTGGACCATTTTGAATATACAGTGGAGGCTGGAGAACTGAGGAAGGTATAACTGAAAACGTCAAATGTTATCAGTCCTCGTGATTTTGTTTTTAATAAATTATGTATTTCTGTCAGTGGTCCGCGTCCAATGGAAATTAAAGCATCCTTTATTCTTATTGTTAATATTGTTTATTATTATTGTTAAAACAAAGCTTGTTTACTGATGATAGTGAATCAGAATTTTTGGTTTCTTTTTTATGCGAGATGTTTTCTTTCGACCAACAATCTTGAGTTTTGTGAATCTAGAAGTCAACTGAAATTTGTTAAACTACGTGCTGTTTACTGTCGGTATTTTTTCTGCCTGACCCTCAGATAGTTTGGTTTTGGTCTAGGGGAGTGTTTCCCTGTGGTACAGATCTGCAAGGGTACGGGGCGGGGGTACGTGCTGCACCGGATGACTTCAGATCGCTCAAAAGTTAAAAATTCATTGTTTGGATAAACGTAACAAAACTTACTTAAGCAGCTCGCACAGCTTTAAGGAGTTTGTGCAGATTGCAGAATGATGTTTTGTTCAAATTCGCAATTGGCGGCTTCAGATGATTCAAAAATAAAAAGGTAATTGTTTAGACGTAACAAAATTAATTAATCAGCTTGCACAGCTTTAAAGAATTCCTGCAGAATACAGAATGGTGTTTTGTTCAAATTCGTTGATACGTTCAGCAGACTGACGGACACACTTCCTCATTTATACATTAGTTAGGATGTAATAACTATGGGTACTTAATGTCACGAAATAGAACAAATGTCGAAAGTTTGGGAAACACTAATCTATGAAAAAAGGAGCACTCAAATATTCCTGCAAGTGCACTAAAAAGTTAAATGTTTGAGCTGATACCTTAGGAAATTCCGTCGTCGGAACAACGAAAACTTAACAATTGACAAATTAACATCCTCCGATAATAAATCCGGTTGTTTGAGTACTGGAAATTAATTTTGTGGATGCCTCATATTTTATATTTTCGATTTCTTCTTCTGTTTGTTGTCACATTGTTTGGTTGAAACGACCAAAGATATAAAACTAGATGCAATTATTTTTATATTAGGAAATTCCGTCGTCGGGACAACGAAAACCTAACAATCGACAAATTAACATTCTCCGATAATAAATCCGGTTGTTTGAGTACTGGAAATTAATTTTGTGGATGCCTCATATTTTATATTTTCGATTTCTTCTTCTGTTTGTTGTCACATTGTTTGGTTGAAACGACCAAAGAGATAAAATTAGATGCAATTATTTTTATATTAGGAAATTCCGTCGTCGGGACAACGAAAACCTAACAATCGACAAATTAACATCCTCCGAAAATAAATCCGTTTGGTTGAGCACTGGAAATTAATTTTGTGGATGCCTCATATTTTATTTTTTCGAATTCTTGTTCTATTTGTTGTCACATCGTTTGGGTGAAACGACCAAAGATATAAAACTAGATGCAATTATTTTTATATTAGTTTCAAGTATGTGTATCTCGGCCAAATTAAGCCTGATATTGCCGTTAAACGTTAGGTTCGACCTCGGAGGAGATTTGGAAGGTAACCGTCTTTTAATTTGACACGGAAAATGTGGTAGAATGACAGTTATTTTAGTGTAAATTGCCCAAAGCTTTTATTTCTACATTTAAATATAAAGCTGTAAATGACGAAGGGATGCTTGTACTTACACATTGTGTGAAGCGGTTTTAGGTATTTTACATCGACATCAACGATCGGTTCATTTAGAGTATGTAGGGCGTTTTCGGTCGAATTATAAAGGATTCTTCGAAAGTCGTTGTCAATATTTAACTTATTTAACGAATTAATCATTTTGATTAAGTCATAGTTAAACAGTGATTGCTACAAAATAAAATCATGAGTCTACATAAATGGAACTTGCATTGAAAATTTTTTACCGTTAATAAACCACTATCACTTTGAAATTGATCGATATCAAATACATGTTCTGTGCCTCCAACTATGATGTTGATGTTTTTAACGATTTCAGCTCCTGCATCTTTTATTGGGTCGTCACTAGACCATTGGGAGGCGTCCAACTTCTTAAGTAGTTGTTGTTTAATTCCTTCGGCCATGGATGCTACTTCTTTGATATTTTTAGGATCACTATTCTTTCGAATGTATTCGACTTCGGCCACATTTCTAAAACTAATAGAACTCCAAATAAACATCAAGAATCGCCAACTGCAATTATAAATTGATCAGATTTGTCTATGAATACATTTCATGAAAGAATTGTATTTCGAACGTTACGTTGGAAGATTAACTACAAAGCGGCTGTGATCGAAAATACGATGTAACTAAAAGGTACAAAGGTCACCACTTTTAATGCTTACATTATAGTTGGCACCATAGCGAATTTTAGCAGGCGCCCTCGGCGTGACATGCGTTTAGGTATGTTAAACTTACTGCGGGTTACAATAAAGCCCACAAAAAATTGTACCACTTTATCGATTTAAATTTCAATGAAAACCAACTTACAGATTTCTTGCTTTTCTTAAACAAACTTCCGATCTTGTTTCTTCTTTTTTAAATTTCCTTTCAGCTGGTTCGTACTTAAGAAAATGCAGGTATCTCTCCCGTATATTATCCGATAAGTAATCTATGTATTCCTCCAGTATTTTCCAAATTACGAAGCTTACTATATGTCGTTTATCTTTTCGGTTAATTAACAATTCGAGATCTCGTAGATAGCTTTCCGAAGCGAATATAATGAGACTGTCTTCTTTGAGATCGACTACTTCGTTCAAGATTTCATTTAGAAACTCCAACCAACGTATTTTCGGGTATCTCGCTTGTAATTCGGTGATGGTTATCTTGGGCACCTCATTCAAATTTGTCACTCTATTTTTTGCTTTCTCTGCAATCTGAACAAAAATGTGCGGATTTCTATAGAACCGTAACGATTTCCTTACCTTGGCCAATTCGTTTTCGATTTGTAACATCGAGTTGATTTCTCCACTGATTCCACGAGCGTTTAATCCCAACATGTTGGAGATATCCGCAATTAAGTCCACGTAACGTTGTATTGTATCCGAATTTTTGACGCTGAGATCTTCCGGGGGTCCAATCTGAAAACAAACGTCGTTAATTGTTTATGACATATTAATATCGAGTACCCAAGAATCGAATTGAATTATCTGAATTATCGTATTGAAGCGCACGTTGGGTGGGAAAAGCCCCCCCATATGTTTTGACTAATAAATAAATCGTTTGAAATGTACGTAATTGTTGCTCGGAGTGCCGATAGATGTGAAAATCAGACTACCGTTAATAATTTACGACATTTCAACTTTTGATGCCACAATTAATTTGAATATTCAAAAAATGCTATCTCCTAGTTTTCCTTAAGTTTTCACTTCTATCGACAGTCCCCAGGAGTGACCTATTTTTTTAATTATTATCTAGACTTCCACATTATGGTAATGATTGCATCTGATTAGTTATCGAACCACCAATATATTTGAATATCGTTCTTTGATTAATACCTTAGCTGCGTTTTATTATCTTACCAACAGATAAATTTTTCCGTCTGCATCATCCCGATGTGTGGCAATTTTCAGAAACCTGTTGAAGGGCAAACCGTGTCTTCGACAATTTACCATTATCTTTCTCCAATCGAAGCCGAAGTCCTTCCAATTACTGCCCCTCAACAAAGGCCAGCCGCCTATAAAATCTATCGCTGCTAAAAAGGCTGCGTTCTGATCGTTTTCTGCGTCCGTCGGCTTGGCACATGTTTGATAGAAATGTCTCTGAAGTTGCAAAGAGTAGGGTAACATCAACTGGATCCAGCGAATTATTTTTAATGATTTCATTGATGCGATGTTTCACTGTTTCCGCCAGTAATGTCCTAGATGAGTGGTGGTGTTTTTCTATGGCTTTTTCAGCAAACGAACCGCACGCAAAATCATAGAAATTATCGCATGGGTCTATGGATGGTTTTACGTAATCGATGATAGTGCTCGCAGCCTTTGTGCAGTCTTCTGAGTTGCAAACAGTTTCTTCTGCAAAAAAGCAAATCATCACACAAAAAAAAACGAATTTTTAAAAAAATACTAGATTTTAAATGAAACAACTCAGAATTTGTAACTTACAATGTGCAAATTTCGGAAGAAGCCTAACTTAATCTCGTTTTTCGAGAGAAAGGTTGAAGTTACAAAAGACAAAGTTTTCTCAAAAAGCAATCAATCCGGATACAGCAGAATCCAGAAGTCAATTTTAGATTCGAAATTTGAGGAACAAATTTAAAATTTCATGTCTTAGCTGGAAAATTTAAGAAACAGATCAAAAGATCGCGAACAAATTTCAAAATATTTAAAATTTTGCCAGTTGTCTAGTTTACAAATATCACGTAGTTGGAAGTTTCAAACGGTGTTAATTTTGAGAAAAATTTGAAATGTACATATTATATAAAAGAAATTCGGGTTTCAACAGGGAGAAAACAGGGTCAAAATATCGACTTTAAACATGAAATTTTGAGCCAAGAACGAATGGGGCTCGCGTGTGGTCTGTGAACTCGAACAATTAGCGTTCGTACCAATTACTACAGTGAACGGTCATCAAATGTCGTACTTATGTACAAATTTGAAATATTATCCAAATTCCCTTGTATTATAATTGAAAAATCGTCGTCTATTTTCAAACACACACTTTTTTCGACAATCAGTCGAAGTATTTATAGAACTGGTGACTACGTTGATAGTATCTCTACTAAAAAGCATTCATTCGCAATGATTGATGACTAACACAGTTTATGAATTCGCCTTGCTAAAATGTCCGATTTCAACCGCAATTACTGCGCTACTTGCAATTTAATAAACCTATGCTAACTTTGAAAATCTTCATCCTAATAAAATAATATAAAAGACAAATTTCATCTGCATTCTATCCACCAGGACATACTTAAAAATAATTCGTAGTTGATTCTCAAAACGATGTTTAAATGCATATGTCTTCCAAAAAAAAGAAATCTCACATCAATTTGTTATGACAATACAATTTAGATTTTCCGAGGCCAATGATCTATGGTACTTACCACTTGCCCTAACTAGAATGTAGATGAAAAAGCCAATGACCAAAACGGTTAAAATCACAACCGCAATCACTAATCTCTTTTCGAATCTATTTCTCTTGTGCCACCAGGATATTAGATCACCTCCCACGGGCATAATTAAATTATAACTGGGCTTAAACTAAATCAAATAACTAAAAATACTAACGCGTGCCTTGAACATTGAATGCTCAATGAACAGATGCAGTTTTAATGTCATGTCCAAGAAATTTTATAATTATGATCTTTATTGGTGTTAATTGAGTCATGATGTAACTTCGGTGGTGTAGGAAAGATAATTATGTGCTTGGATGATACCACAGCTCTTACAGAGCCATTATTGGAACAATTCCGGCGAGTTTAAACCCACCTAAAATGTAATTTACATGAGACAGTAGCTAAATGAAATAAACGACGAATATCTGCATGAATTCCAATAAAACTTAACTGAAACAGAAAGCATATTTACAATGAGCGCTTAATAATTTACTATTATTTTTTTTACAATTTGATGTATTTAAGATTATCAGAATCCTAGTGGAAGAATCATAGAAGTAGCTTCAAACGAATAGTGAAGTTTTTTTTTGAAATATACATATTTTTCCCTATTTCAACACTCTCAACTTCTTAATTATGTTATACATATAATAATTATATTGTTTTTTATCATAATCCTTCCATAATTTTTCTCGGACATTATTCCGATTTAATATTACTCATTCAGATCATTAAACTTGAATAGAAGACTAGATATTAACTCTTCTGACACGCAAGTGAAATTTCCTGAGACCTAAAGCAACTGATAAAATTATGCATATCATAAACAAGCCTAAGGTATGATTATGATTATTGTTCTTTTATATGTATATTTCCTTTGCATTCCTGCTACAACTAAGAGAACTCTTCCTGGAATTACGTGGCATCTCATATGATTAATTTTCCGTTAGACTGTGGCAAGACCAACTTCAAAGAAATTTTGCTTCAGTTTAACATTTCCATGAAGATGTGGCTTCTGCATTCCGTTCTTAAATGTTGTTATGCGTTACCGGCACGATAAAAATACATCCTGGATTTAAAATGCAAGAAGTATTTTTATGAACTTTATTCCGATTACATCGAATTTATGAATGAATTACTTGGTGCATCTTAAAGATTGACCTTCGGTTCCAAAAACGATATATTTATGTTCTAACGATTACTTGCGTAAATGTTAAATAATTTTTGGATACTGACCATTTCCATTTTAACAATTTTTCACATTTTTCTTCAGTAGCTTTATTTCCGTCATTATCACAGTCTTCTCGTTGTCTTTTTATTTCTCTGTAATTGTATGCATTAAATTCGTTTTCTAGGTCGTCTCTTTGAAGCTCAACTAATCAATGAGTTTGTCATACTACACGAAATTTGCAACATTCGATTATCATCTCTTATGCCACAAACGCATAAAAAAGCACGATTAACTTGTTACCTTCGAATGAATGCAAAAAAACAAAATTGACACATCAAGCGTCAAGCACGAAAATAACTGCCGATCCGATGGACACCCCATAAAACTTCAGATTTCGCTTAAAAGTTAAAATTTTTAGATTTCAAAAGCAATAATTTAGTAATTTTGCCAACAAAACTAAAATCTTCCCTTAAACTATTGTCAGGTATTTTATAAATATGATGACATTACAGAAAAGGAACCACTCTTTTATCCATTCGTGACAAATTGCATAAACACGACTTTCTTTTTAGCTCAAGAAAATAATGCAGAATATTTAAAATTGAACGATCGAGCGTAAAGCGTGAAAATAACTACTGATTCGATGGACGCCCCATCGTGAATCTCGGGGATTTCACTCCCGATTCGATGGACGCCCTATCACGAAACTCGAGATTTCACTAAGAGGTTAACATTTTTAGATTTTGAAGGCGATAATTCAGTAATTTTTCTAACAAAACTTCGTCTTCGTTCAAGCTGTTGCCGGGAATTTTATAAATATAATGACATTACACGAAAAATGCTACAATGTTTATCGTCTATTATGTCACAAATCGCATAAACACGATTCACTTTTTAGCTCAATAAAATAATGCAGAATATTTAAAATTGAACGATCGAGAGTAAAGCACGAAAATAACTCCCGATTCGATGGATGCCCCATCATGAAACTCGAGATTTCACTGAGAGGTTAAAATTTTTAGATTTTGGAGGCGATTATTCAGTAATTTCGCCAACAAAACTTCGTCTTCGTTCAAGCTGTTGCCGGGCATTTTATAAATATAATGACATTACACGAAAAATGCTACAATGTTTATCGTCTATTATGCCACAAATCGCATAAACACGATTCACTTTTCAGCTCAAGAAAATAATGCAGAATATTTAAAATTGAACGATCGAGAGTAAAGCACGAAAATAACTCCCGATTCGAAGGATGCCCCATCATGAAACTCGAGATTTCACTGAGAGGTTAAAATTTTTAGATTTTGGAGGCGATTATTCAGTAATTTCGCCAACAAAACTTCGTCTTCGTTCAAGCTGTTGCCGGGCATTTTATAAATATAATGACATTACACATTACAATGTTGATCGTTTATTATGTCACAAATCGCATAAACACGATTCACTTTTTAGCTCAATACAATAATGCAGAATATTAAAAATTGAACGATCGAGCGTAAAACACGAAAATAACTACCGATTCGATGGACGCCCCATCGTGAAACTCGAGATTTCAGTGAGAGGTTAACATTTTTAGATTTTGGAGGCGATTACTAGTAATTTCGCCAACAAAACTTCGTCTTCGTTCAAGCTGTTGCCGGGCATTTTATAAATATAATGACATTACACGAAAAGTGCTACAATGTTGATCGTTTATTATGTCACAAATCGCATAAACACGATTCACTTTTTAGCTCAAGAAAATAATGCAGAATATTTAAAATTGAACGATCGAGAGTAAAGCACGAAAATAACTTCCGATTCGATGGATGCCCCATCATGAAACTCGAGATTTCACTGAGAGGTTAAAATTTTTAGATTTTGGAGGCGATTATTCAGTAATTTCGCCAACAAAACTTCCTCTTCGTTCAAGCTGTTGCCGGGCATTTTATAAATATAATGACATTACACGAAAAGTGCTACAATGTTTATCGTCTATTATGTCACAAATCGCATAAACACGATTCACTTTTCAGCTCAAGAAAATAATGCAGAATATTTAAAATTGAACGATCGAGCGTAAAACACGAAAATAACTCCCGATTCGATGGACGCCCCATCACGAAGCTCGAGATTTCACTAAGAGGTTAAAATTTTTAGATTTTGAAGGCAATAATTCAGTAATTTTTCCAACAAAACTTCGTCTTCGTTCAAGCTGTCGGGCATTTTATAAATATAATGACATTACACGAAAAGTGCTACAATGTTTATCGTCTATTATGTCACAAATCGCATAAACACGATTCACTTTTTAGCTCAAGAAAATAATGCAGAATATTTAAAATTGAACGATCGAGCGTAAAGCACGAAAATAACTCCCGATTCGATGGACGCCCCATCACGAAACTCGAGATTACACTAAGAGATTAAAATGTTTATATTTTGAAGGCGATTATTCAGTAATTTCGCCAACAAAACCTCGTCTTCGTTCAAGCTTTTGCCGGGAACTTTTACAAATATGATGACATTAAAAAAAGTTCAACCCTTTAACATGATGTTTAAATAAATTTAAATATTAGGTAGTCATATTTCAAAAAACTGTTTTGGAATATTGTCCACAAACAATAAAAATTTAAGTATTTCCAAACTGGACCGAAGAAATGTTAAATAAAATTAATAAACATAATTATTTCTGATCAATCAGAGTTCACCATAAAGAATAAACCTTTATCATGCATTATGCCACAAATCGCATAAACACGATTTACTTCTTAGGGTAAAAAAATAGTGCAGAATATTCAAAATTGAAAGATAAAGCGTAAAATACGAAAATAATTGACAATACGATGGATGCAACATCTTGAAACTGGAAATTTCACGTAGAGGTTTAAAACTTTTAGATTTCGAAGGCGATAATTCAGTAATTTCGCCAACAAAACTAAAGTTTTCGTTTAAGCTGTTGTCAGGATTTTACCAATATGATGACATTATGCCAAAAATCCAATACTTTTCGTCACCTGCTACGATGTTTATCGTCTATTATGCCACAAATTGCATAAACACGATTCACTTCTGGGCTTAAGAAAATAGTGCAGAGAATTCAAAATTGAACGATCAAGCGTAAAACTCACCAACAAAACTAAAGTCTTCTTTAAGCCGTTGCCTGGCATTTTACAAATATGATGACAATACACAAAATGTGCAACAATTTATCATCTATTATGTCACGAATCGCATAAACACGGTTCACTTTATAGCTTAAGAAAATAGTGCTGAATATTTAAAATTGAACGATCAACCGCAAAGCACGAAAATAACTGCCGACCCGATGGACGACGCATATTGAAACTTGAGACTTTACTTAGAGGTTAAAATTTTTAGGTTTCCAAGGTAAAAATTCAGTGATTTTATAACTGTTAACTTTATTTACGATAAACACAACAAGATATATCATCGGCGGTTATACCAGCAATTTGTTACGCCATTGTTATGCTTAAAAGCTCCATGGATCATGGACTCCTACGAATATTTCGTCAAAATTGAAAGATCAAGCGTAAAGCACGAAAATAACTGCCGATACGATGGACGCCCCACCTTGAAACTAGCGATTTCAATTAGAGGTTAACATTTTTAGATTTTGAAGGCGATAATTTAGTAATTTCGCCAACTAAACTATTCATTTAAAGTGTTGCCGGGCATTTTACAAATATGATAATATTATACGACAGGTGCAACACATTTTATTGTCCATTATGTCACAAATCGCATAAACACGATGCACTTCTTAGCTTAAGAAAATAGTGCGAAAAATTCAAAATTGAACGATCAAGCGTAAAGCACGAAAATAACTGCCACCCCGATGGATGACACATCTTAAAACTCGAGATTTTACTTAGAGGTTAAAATGTTTAGATTTTGAAGGCAATAATTCAGTAATTTCGCCAACAAAACCTCGTCTTCGTTCAAGCTGTTGCCGGGCATTTTACAAACATGATGACATTAAACAAAACTTCAACCCTTTATTATCCATTATGCCACAAATCGCATAAACACGATTTACTTCTTTGGTTAAGAAAATAGTGCAGAATACTCAAAATTAAAAGATAAAGCGTAAAACATGAAAATAATTGGCGATACGATGGACGCAACATCTTGAAACTGGAAACTTCACGTAAAGGTTAAAAACTGTTAGATTTCGAAGGCGATAATTCAGTAATTTCGCCAACAAAACTAAAGTTTTCGTTTAAGCTAATGTCGGGATTTTACAAATATGATGACATTACACAAAAAATCCAATACTTTTCGTCACCTGCTACAATGTTTATCGTCTATTATATCACAAATCTCATAAACACGACTCACTTCTTGGTTTAAGAAAATAGCGCAGAGAACTCAAAATTGAACGATCAAGCGTAAAACACGAAAATAACTGCCGATACCACCTTGAAACTTGCGATTTCACTTAGAGGTTAAAATTTTTAGATTTTAAAGGCAATAATTTAGTAATTTCGCCAACTAAACTATACATTTAAAGTGTTGCCGGGCATTTGACAAATATGGTAACATTATACGACAGGTGCAACACATTTTATCGTCCATTATGTCACAAATTGCATAAACACGATGCACTTCTTAGCTTAAGAAAATAGTGCAGAAAATTCGAAATTGAACGATTAAGCGTAAAGCACGAAAATAACTGCCGATCCGATGGACGCCCCACTTTGAAACTCGAGATATTACTTGAGTTTAACATTTTTAGATTTCAAAAGCAATTTCGCCAACTAAACCATTCATTTAAAGTGCTGCCGGACATTTTACAAATATGATGACATTACAAGAAATGTCATATCATTAATTATGCCACAAAGACGATTCAATTTTTAGCTTAAGAGAATAGCGCAGAATATTCAAAATTGAAAGATCAAGCGTAAAGCACGAAAATAACTACTGACCCGATGGACGACGTATCTTGAAACTCGCTACTGAAGCTATATCGATGATTTACGAAACAGATCTAAACAGATCTTTGTCCAATTGATAACTTCATCTCGGTAACGTACGTTGTAAGTATAATGGACGCTCGAAAGACACTCTCTAGGTACTTTGACATTCGATTCTAAATACGAGCAAGGCACTTGCACGGTTGGTACATGCGGATGCCGATGCGTGGTTTTATAATAAGAACCATTACTACAGAACTATAATAGGATCAACAGGCATATTCTAATTATACATAATTTTTTATTTACTGAAACCACTACTCTCTAAAAAAAGATTTTGTTTTGCACTTGTAGATAATAAAATGTATTTCTTAAATCTTTTTAGCATTACAACGAGTAAAATAATATGCATGTTGTTTTGGGCTTTCTAATTTTATAGAGATTTTATTTCAGATTATTTTTTATTATTATCATTTCAGATGAAGTAATTGTTTGTCAATAGGACAAATAAGTACGTTATCTCATTATTTATGATGTCAGTCGTAGCTTTAAATTTGTTGAGAGTCATATGCTTTGAATAAAAATGCAAATTCGAAAAATATGTTTATTGATTTTTTTATTTTTTTACGTATTAATACTAGAGAAAAGTCTATCACAAAATTTGGCATTTTATTTTTTGGTTCATATAACCACCCTCTTCGCAATAAAAATCTTTGGCGAAATACTTTGAATTTTTCAAAGGCGCTACAACTCTGAACGTAAGACTGAACAAGTCATCCATCTGATGCAAATGTGTACTTGAACATTTAACTCGAGAGGCTTCAATCCAAAATATTTGATTGGGTGACAAATCCAATCCAGAAATCATATACTCCACACCATGTTTCCTAGTCCATTCCGAATATGCTCCATACGAAACTTCAGTTGCGAGGAAGTTCGACATGATTTCCTGAATTATGGCAGTCTTGTTGATCTGAAATTATGTTTCTGTCGTATACAATTTTTGTTGTAAATGGCAAAATAACCTACAAATTCTTTTGAAGAATGAAATCGTTCGTACTGCTTTTCAAGGCAGCGGCTTTTATTGTAGGCTGCCTGGTGAGTAGTTTGGCTCCACCATCCACCGGAGCTGAATCCATGCAAAATCTCGTGGGCTACTGACGTAGCCAAGGTGGCGTAGTTTATAAAATTGGGTCTGCTAGGGCTATACAATCTCTCTATCTCCAACAGAGGTATTACTACAATTTATAAATAAACTAAACATTATTAATAAATATTTTAATCACACCGAGAGTATTGGAATCCTCATCGTAGGATATAGTTCTGGTTTTGATAAGATTGCCCTCTGGAGATTTTGGAGCAATTTGAACGTATATTTGTCGCAAGATTTCATCTGATTTAATAATATTGTATTCAGTGACCATGTTTACGATGTTAGTTGATGAAAAATAGAACTGAAATAAGTACATACGATGCAATTAATTTAGAAAAAATGTCCGTAATAAATAGCTACCTTTACATCGTTTGTGTCGTGTTTACGGTAGAATTCTTCAGTACCGGCAACTATTTCTTGTAACGACTTTATTCTATCAATAGAAACTTTCTTAGATTCTTCATCTATCCAGTCGCTGTCGTTAATTTTTTTAATCAGAGATTTCTTAGTATCTCCTGTAAGCTCCTGAATTTTAATCCTTTTTTGGTCATCCATATACCGTTTAATTAGGGTCGCTTCGGCCACATTTGGAAACCTGTAACGTTGAGAACAGATCAACTTATAATGTTCAAAATATTTAAAGTTAAAAACATAATTTTTTTAAAAAATTAACCTTTCTTATCTAATTTATTGATTAAACGTGATGGCTTTTAAAAATTGAAATACAAATCTTGTCCCTTGAAACCAAGAAAGATTAAAAAACACAACAAAGCTTGCTCTAACTCGTTTTGAACATTTTTGATTTTTGGATATTTCGAAAAAGTGATAATTTCTATATTCGAGTTAAAACTCGAGAAACGTTTGAAATTTCGACTTGTTTCTAAATTGAGGGATTAAACGCAAAATGTTCATTGTTTTAAGTCAAAATTTGAATCGCTTACCTTTTTTTTACGTCATCGAAACAGAATTCGTATCTACTGTGATACGTATTTTTGCCATACAACTTGAGTTCATAGTATCTGAATTGTCGCCTGATTCTTTCAGAAAGGTATGGAGCCAAATCAACCACTGTTCTCCACATCATAAAATCTACTGTTATTCTGAAAAGAAAGACAGTTTTCCTTAAAAAAATTAGAGAATCGTTAATTTGTTGAGAAAGAGATTCCTGCGTTTGTTAAGATAAGTTATCAAGATGAAGACACCTAACTATGCATTTACAACAGATTTGTTAGATCCCCTTTTTTAAGGGATACTTTGTTGGGGTAACTTTCAGTATTTTATCCTTAATTTTTCGTTTTTTACAAATTTCATAAAAATTTTGTGAAAATGCATACTAACCTTTGATTTTTCTGCAGCAATCTATTTAATCTCTTAAGAAAATTGTGACAATTTAGCATTACCAAATCAGTTTCTTTAAAATTCACATTCGCCAATTTATTAATGAAATCCAACCAGTTAATCTGAGGAGTAATTTCCTGAAGCATCCGGATCGGAACGATATTTCCATGCTCGTTACTTTCATTTTGAAAACATCTACCCTCCTGCAGAAATACCTTATTTAATTCCAGTTAATATTAAATTAAGATTTGACATCACCTTAAACAAAGTTTGTTCAAAGTCCACGATGCGAAGGACTTCATTGAACGATGTTTCTCTGGATGCTCCCAGAAGATGTACAACTGTTTTGCATCAGATCAATATACGATGTACTATTTGAAAAGAAACTTTCGTTTGAGGGAACATCTATCTAAAGGAAGACCTTTTTAGTCTAAAATAATTTCAATTTGCATAGCAACGTACCTTCAACAAATACAGATTAGTGTTGTTGTAATCGGGATATATGTCAAACTTCAAAAACCAATCAAACCTCAACCCTTTCTCCTTAAAGGCTAGAACGATATCCGTCCAACTGCCATACCGCTCCGGCCAAAGTTTCGACTTCGTAACAGGCCATCCTCCTAGACTTTCTATTATTTCCATAAGTGTTCTATCACCATCGAAGTCGATCTTACTTAAATTCATACACGACTTGTAGAAGAGTTTCTGGTTTTTAAGTACACTAGAATCCTCTTGATTTAGCGGTTCTTTAATGATGTCCTCTATAATATCTTCAATGCTTAAAACACGTGCGTCCATTTGGGAATCATTGGTTGGCTGTTTGGTGCAAACGTATTGATAAAAGTCGTTGCACGGTCTTCTTTTCGTGTCGAGGTAGCTGAGAATTCTGGTGGCTTCAGCTAAACATTCTGAAGTATCACAAGTTCTTTGGCCTAGGATTCAAAAAAATATCAGGTTTATGTCGATAAAATCAATATAAATCGGTCGCAATATCGAACCAGTATTTGAAAATAAAAAACATTTCGGTTCCATTGAGAGCACCCAACAAAATATCTGACGGACTCTGCGCCGTGTAAGATAAAAATGCTTTTACACATTATTATTATTATATTTTGTATTTCAGTATTTCAGTTTGATTTATTATAATTTTGGAGGAACGGACTGGTCCTTGGTTATCTTCAAAAATTTAAATACAAATCTTGTTCCCTGAAACCAAGAAAGATTAAGCATCTCTCTGAAGATGATAGATTGGCTATCAAAACGCGTTAGAAAAACCTCTGTTGTGTTTTTTTTAATCTTTCTTGGTTTCAGGGGACGAGATTTGTATTTCAATTTTTATAATTTTGGAGTTTCAACTGTTGAACATTTGTCCTTGGCTACTTAAAATTTTTAAACTCGGAAATTCGATTTTTTTTATATAAATGTTGAATTTTTTGTCTTGAAATTTAGATTATTTCAAATTTGATTTTTCCTTTCAAAATTTGGAATGTTCTTATTATAAGAAAATAAAATTACAAGTTTGAATTTGTGATTTTTAGAAAACAATTTTTGAAAAAAATTTTCGAAATTGCTCAACTAAATTTCTCGAACAAATTCTAGAAAATCGAAATTCTTAATAGAGTTGTTGCTACCTTTTTTTCCCAATGGCTACATGTTTCTTAAAATTCGTAATAAAAATTTGAAATCATATTTTTTTTATTTTTACTGAAAACCAGTTTACACTTTTTCTCCAATATTGATTTTTTTTCTCGATATTTTTACTTCAATCTCTTAATTTTAATTTGTTTTTCGAATTTCTAAGAAATTATAAATCAAACTCTCAAATACAGAATTTGTAAAATAAATTTTTCAAATTTGCATTTATAGACGAAATGGTGTAACATCATCTTTGAAATTTCCAGAAGAAATTCTAAATTTCTCGAAGAAATTCTAAATTTCTCGAAGAAATTCTAAATTTCTGGAAGAAATTCTAAATTTCTCGAAGAAATTCTAAATTTCTAGAAGAAACTCGAAATGTTGATTGTAAAAGCAAAAGAAAATATAGAAAATTCGATTGTAAAAGCAAAAAATTTTATCGAAAATTTCTATTGTGAAAGTGAAATTTCGATAAAAATTTCCGAAATTTCCATCAAAACTAGTTTTTGTTAATTTGATTAGTCGAAATTTTAAGATTAATATTAAAAGTTTAAAGATTTCAACTATAAACTAGTAATTTTAAGACAAAAAAAAAAGTAAAAATTTCTACACAATTCGTAACTCGTATTTCCACATTTAAGATTGAAATTTCGATAAAAAAATATTAAATTTTTCTAAAATATCGTGTTTAAAGTCAGAGATTTTCCTCATAGTTCGAGTTTAAACTTAAAACTTTTCGTCCTAATTCGAAATTTTTAGGTTAAAGTAGGTTCAGCTTCGTAATTTTAAAAATAAAATAAAAAATTTTAGCTAGATATTGACTTTAAAGTCAAAATATGAGGATTAATGAAGATGCTGAACTTAAGATAGAATTTGGAGATCGAAATCTAATTTTTTAATTTGGAATCGAACTTTTGAATTTAAAGAGCTTGTCGAAATTTTAAGGTTTCGTCTACAAACTGGAAATTCCGAGAAAAATGTCGAACGTGTTTGGGGAGGCTTCTAAATAAAAATGTTCTCGAAATGTTCGATCGATAGTCGAAATTTTGCATTTAATGTGTCAACAAAACGAAAGAATACCAAAATTCTCCAGAGTTTCTTTGTAAATTTTAAATCATTGGGCAAGGCAATGACTGTTAACAAATGTTTTCTGTTAAGGAGAGGCATAAAAAATAAGATTTTAAGATCAACTAGAAATATCTAGTGTGGCCAGTTTGAGAGAGGCGTATCCAAGGGACGTTCTTCAGTTTCTCAATAAGGTTGGGTGGCTGAATGAATGACCAAGGACACCTCAATCACGGGGATAGCACAATGGTCCCGGAAAGGGTGGCCTAAGTGCTGGCCTAAGTGCTGGCCTAAACTTTAGGCAACATACAACGAATCCAGAAAATCCAGAATCAAGAGAACATTAATTTTTGTTGGAACGTTAAATTTACGAGAATATTTTGATTTATAACTATTAAACTTGCTTGTTAGCATAACAACAGCTAAACAAATTGCTGGTATAACCGTCGATGATGCAGCAATGCAAAACCTGGTCCGGTGTTAGCAAATATTTATCGAAACATTGTGGAATTTTTAATATATGTTGCTTTTTAATCGTTAATAAAGTTTAATAGTTATGAATATTAAAGAATTCCACGAAGTAAGGGTTGGAAATGTCAATTATTTGGAGAACATTTAGCCTCACGCTATCTTATTTTACTTGACGTTGAGTTCATGCACCTTAGCACACGTGACCTCGAGATCACGCAACTAACATGTACTTGAGCTAGCGTAATCTTGAATCGAATGACTTTGGGTTTACGCAACCTTAAGTCGTCTGATCTCGAGCTAACGTGACCTTGAACACATGCGATTTTGAACTAACCTTATCCCGAACTCCGGTGACTTTGAACTCACGCGACCTCAAACTACATGGCCTTGAACACACGTAACTCTTAGATCATAATTTTGAATTTACGTAATCTTGAACGCAAGTGATTTTAGACTCATGTAATCTTGAATTTATGTGGCCTTGAGATCCTGTAACCTTGAATTTAAGTGAACTTGTGACTCACCACAGAGTACCTTAATCCTTGGCTTTAGGTGACCTTGAACGTATTATGTGATCTGAGATCTCTGAGATCATGGCCTTGAGTTTAGGTGATCTTGAACTCACGTGGTTTTAGTGTCGTGTGATCTTGAACTCGCATGGTTTTAGTGTCGTCTGATCTTGAACTCGCATGGTTTTAGACCAAGTGATTTTGATTAGGACCTTGAGATCGAGAAACGTTAAAATTACGTGACTTGAGCTATCGTGACCTTGAACTAACGTTATCCTGAACTCGGGTGATTTTGCGCTCGCGTGGCCTTGAGCTCACGTGACCCTGAAATCGTGGCCTTGATGTTACGTGATTTTTAAGTCACGTGGTCTCTTAGGCTTACGGAATATTGAATTCGTGTAACTTTAAGATCGAGTGATGTTGAATTCACGTAAATGAGCTAACGTGACCTTAAACTATCCTAAATTCGAGCGACCTTGAGCTCACGTGATTTTGATCTGACCCAACTTTAACTACACGTGATTTTAAGCTTACGTCAGTTTTAATTCACGTGACTTTCAGAACCGTGAGCTATCGTGACCTTGAACTAACATTAACCTGAACTCTGGTGATCTTGAGCTCGCGTGGCCTTGAACTCACGTGACCCTGAATTTGTGGCCTTGATATGTGATATTTAAGTCACGTGGTCTTAGGCTCGCGAAAGATTGAATTCGTGTAACTTTGAGATCGAGTATGTTGAATTTACGTGAATGAGCTAACGTGACCTTAAGCTAACCTAAATTCTGGCGACATTGAGCTCACGTGACTTTGATCTGACGCAACTTTGACTGCACGTGATTTTAAGCTTACGTGGCTTTTAACTCACGTGACTTTAAGATCGTGTGACCTTAAGCTCACGCGACTAGTAACTCACATGATTCTGAAATCTTCTGGCTTTGGGCTCACCTAATCATAATCCTGTGTGATCTTGAACATATGCGAACTTGATCCCATGTAACCTTGAATTTAAGCTAACTTCTGTCTTTGACCCCATGTTATCTTAATTCTTGTCTTTACGTGACTAACATTATCCTGAATTCAGGTGACCTTGAACTCACGCAACCCTAAACTACGTGACCTTGAACTCACGTGACTCTGAGATAATAACCTTGAGCTTACGTGATCTTAAACGCACGTGACCTTGAACTTATGTGACCTTGAACTTATGTGACCTTGAACTTATGTGACCTTGAGATCGAGTGACATTGAACTTAAGTGACTTTGAGTTAACGTGACTTTAAACTCACGTGACCTTGAACTAAGGTGACCTTAAACTAAGGTGACCTTGAACCAACGTGACCTTGAACTAACGTAAATTTGAACATACTTGACTTTGAGCTAACCTGAATTTGGATAACCTTGAGCTCACGTGACTTTGATCTGATGTACGTGACTTTGATCTGATGTGACCTTTACTACACGTGATCTTAAATCTAAGTGACTTTGCACTCACGTGACTCTGAGATGGTGTGGTCTTGAGCTCACGTGACTCTGAGATGGTGTGGTCTTGAGCTCACGTGACCCTAATGCCGTGTAATCTTGAACTTATCTGGCCTTAAGGTCATGTAGCCTTGAATTTAAGTGAACTTGTGACTTTGACCACAGGATACTTGATCCTTGTCTTTACGTGACACTGGACAGACGCAACCTTCAGCTGAGGTTATCTTGAAGTCAGGTGATCTCGACCTCATGCGATCTCAAGCTAGGTGGCATGAGCTCACGTGACTCTGAAATTGTGGTCTTGAACTCACATGATTCTGAAGTCATCGCCTTGAGCTTACGTGATCTTAAACTCACGCAGTCTTAGGCTCGTATGATCTTGAACTCACGCACTCTTAGGCTCGTGTGATCTTAAACTCATGCAACCTTGAGATCGAGTGACGAACTCACGTGACTTTCAACTAATGTGACCTTGAACACACGTGACTTTGAGCTAAGGGAATCTTGAACTCAGGTGATTTTGAGCTCACCTGATTTTGAACTAACGCAACTTTGAATGCACGTGATCTTACACTTACATGACTTTGAAGTTACGTAACTCTGAGATCGTGTGATCTTGAGCTCACGTTACCTTAATTCCCTGTGATCTTGAATGTATGTGACCTTGAGATCCTGTAACTTTGAATTTAAATGAACTTGTGACTTTCACCACAGAGTACCTTAATCCTTGTCCTTATGTGACCTTGAACGTATTATGTGATCTTACTTTGTATCATTTGAATTAATCTTAGACCCGCGTAACCTTGTTTTCGTAGATTTTTGAGATCCGGAAAGTGAAAAGGTTTTGAAGCAAAAGTCGAAATTCAAATTTTAGTAAAGTTTTTCAAATATTAAGACTTTGGTTAATTCAACGAATATTATCAAAATGTTACTGAAAATGTAGATATTTTTCTAAAATATTTCTTACCTTGAGCCCAAGTAACCTTAAGCTCACGTGACTTTGATATCATGAATTTGTGCTTACTTGAAAAAAATCTGGAAGTTTTCTTTTTGATGTCAAAATGTTGTTATTGTAGGAATTTCGATAAAAGATTCAAGCTTTCGTGGAAATTTGATTTACCAAGTTTCCACTAACAATAAATTATCGTATATTTAAGTTGCTTTCAGAAACTTTTTTGGATTTTTCAATAAAATTTCGACTTTTCTAAATTTTAAATTTGAATTGGAAATTTCATATCGACTTCAAATCAAAATTTTCTTGTTAACAATTCCGGGAAACGAGTTTAAAATTTTAGGGTAAAAGTTTTGACTTTTAATTCGAAATGTTAATACAAAACGAAATTTAAAACTTAAATTTTAAATTCGCAACTTTAAGGTCGACAAATGCAAAAAAGAAATCAAAGCTTGAATGAAAAAGTCGAGATTTCATTCTGAAACTTAACCTTAATAATTTGTTTCTTAAAATTTTGAATTTAAAAGGAAAATTTTAGAAACCACGTTAAAATTTTGGTTGTAAAAAATTATATACAAATTTAAGAAAAAGTGAATTTCGAAAAAAAAGTCGAAAGAGGATTAAATTTGAAATTTCAATCTTTTATTAAATTTTAGACTTTTAAATTAAAATATTCGAGATAAATAAAACCAAATTGCTAATTATTTTTCGAAATTTCGTTTTTGCTTTAAGATTCAAAATTTAAAATTAGAATTTCTATTTTTTTGTTGGTTTGGAAAGGGACTGATACTTTTGGTTATCTTCAAAAATTGAAATACAAATCTTGTCCCTCTGAAACCAAGAAAGATTAAACCCCAAAAAAAAGGGGGGCCCTTAAAGTTTAAAGCCCCAAACCCTTTGTTTTTTAAAACTTTCTTGGTTTCAGGGAAAAAATTTGTGATTTTTAGAAAACAATTTTTGAAAAAAATTTTCGAAATTGCTCAACTAAATTTCCCGAACGAATTCTAGAAAATCGAAATTCTTAATAGAGTTGTTGCTACCTTTTTTCCCAATGGCTACATGTTTCTTAAAATTCGTAATAAAAATTTGAAATCATATTTTTTTTATTTTTACTGAAAACCAGTTTACACTTTTTCTCCAATATTGATTTTTTTTTCTCGATATTTTTACTTCAATCTCTTAATTTTAATTTGTTTTTCGAATTTCTAAGAAATTATAAATCAAACTCTCAAATACAGAATTTGTAAAATAAATTTTTCAAATTTGCATTTATAGACGAAATGGTGTAACATCATCTTTGAAATTTCCAGAAGAAATTCTAAATTTCTCGAAGAAATTCTAAATTTCTCGAAGAAATTCTAAATTTCTGGAAGAAATTCTAAATTTCTCGAAGAAATTCTAAATTTCTAGAAGAAACTCGAAATGTTGATTGTAAAAGCAAAAGAAAATATAGAAAATTCGATTGTAAAAGCAAAAAATTTTATCGAAAATTTCTATTGTGAAAGTGAAATTTCGATAAAAATTTCCGAAATTTCCATCAAAACTAGTTTTTGTTAATTTGATTAGTCGAAATTTTAAGATTAATATTAAAAGTTTGAAGATTTCAACTATAAACTAGTAATTTTAAGACAAAAAAAAAGTAAAAATTTCTACACAATTCGTAACTCGTATTTCCACATTTAAGATTGAAATTTCGATAAAAAAATATTAAATTTTACAAAAGCAGTTTCCTAAAATATCGTGTTTAAAGTCAGAGATTTTCCTCATGGTTCGAGTTTAAACTTAAAACCTTTTCGTCCTAATTCGAAATTTTTAGGTTAAAGTAGGTTCAGCTTCGTAATTTCAAAAATAAAATAAAAAATTTTAGCTAGATACTGACTTTAAAGTCAAAATATGAGGATTAATGAAGATGCTGAACTTTAGATAGAATTTGGAGATCGAAATCTAATTTTTTAATTTGGAATCGAACTTTTGAATTTAAAGAGCTTGTCGAAATTTTAAGGTTTCGTCTACAAACTGGAAATTCCGAGAAAAATGTCGAACGTGTTTGGGGAGGCTTCTAAATAAAAATTTTCCAGAAATTTTCGGTCGATAGTCGAAATTTTGCATTTAATGTGTCAACAAAACGAAAGAATACCAAAATTCTCCAAAGTTTCTTTGTAAATTTTAAATCATTGGGCAAGGCAATGACTGTTAACAAATATTTTCTGTTAAGGAGAGGCATAAAAAATAAGATTTTAAGATCAACTAGAAATATCTAGGGTGGCCAGTTTGAGAGAGGCGCATCCAAGGGACGTTCTTCAGTTTCTCAACAAGGTTGGGTGGCTGAATGAATGACCAAGGACACCTCAATCACGGGGATAGCACGAATGGTCCCGGAAAGGGTGGCCTAAGTGCTGCCTAAGTGCTGGCCTAAACTTTAGGCAACCCACAACGAATCCAGAAAATCCAGAATCAAGAGAACATTAATTTCTGTTGGAACGTTAAATTTACGAGAATATTTTGATTTATAACTATTAAACTTGCTTGTTAGCATAACAACAGCTAAGCAAATTGCTGGTATAACCATCGATGATGCAGCAATGCAAAACCTGGTCCGGTGTTAGCAAATATTTATCGAAACATTGTGGAATTTTTAATATATGTTGCTTTTTAATCGTTAATAAAGTTTAATAGTTATGAATATTAAAGAATTCCACGAAGTAAGGGTTGGAAATGTCAATTATTTGGAGAACATTTAGCCTCACGCTATCTTATTTTACTTGACGTTGAGTTCATGCACCTTAGCACACGTGACCTCGAGATCACGCAACTCACATGTACTTGAGCTAGCATAATCTTGAACCGAATGACTTTGGGTTTAAGCAACCTTAAATGGTCTGATCTCAAGCTAACGTGACCTTGAATACATGCGATCTTGAACTAACATTATCCCGAACTCCGGTGACTTTGAACTCACGCGACCTCAAACTACATGGCCTTGAACACACGTAACTCTTAGATCATAATTTTGAATTTACGTAATCTTGAACGCAAGTGATTTTAGACTCATGTAATCTTGAATTTATGTGGCCTTGAGATCCTGTAACCTTGAATTTAAGTGAACTTGTGACTCACCACAGAGTACCTTAATCTTTGGCTTTAGGTGACCTTGAACGTATTATGTGATCTGAGATCTCTGAGATCATGGCCTTGAGTTTAGGTGATCTTAAACTCACGTGGTTTTAGTGTCGTGTGATCTTGAACTCGCATGGTTTTAGTGTCGTCTGATCTTGAACTCGCATGGTTTTAGACCAAGTGATTTTGATTAGGACCTTGAGATCGAGAAACGTTAAAATTACGTGACTTGAGCTATCGTGACCTTGAACTAACGTTATCCTGAACTCGGGTGATTTTGCGCTCGCGTGGCCTTGAGCTCACGTGACCCTGAAATCGTGGCCTTGATGTTACGTGATTTTTAAGTCACGTGGTCTCTTAGGCTTACGGAATATTGAATTCGTGTAACTTTAAGATCGAGTGATGTTGAATTCACGTAAATGAGCTAACGTGACCTTAAACTATCCTAAATTCGAGCGACCTTGAGCTCACGTGATTTTGATCTGACCCAACTTTAACTACACGTGATTTTAAGCTTACGTCAGTTTTAATTCACGTGACTTTCAGAACCGTGAGCTATCGTGACCTTGAACTAACATTAACCTGAACTCTGGTGATCTTGAGCTCGCGTGGCCTTGAACTCACGTGACCCTGAATTTGTGGCCTTGATATGTGATATTTAAGTCACGTGGTCTTAGGCTCGCGAAAGATTGAATTCGTGTAACTTTGAGATCGAGTATGTTGAATTTACGTGAATGAGCTAACGTGACCTTAAGCTAACCTAAATTCTGGCGACATTGAGCTCACGTGACTTTGATCTGACGCAACTTTGACTGCACGTGATTTTAAGCTTACGTGGCTTTTAACTCACGTGACTTTAAGATCGTGTGACCTTAAGCTCACGCGACTAGTAACTCACATGATTCTGAAATCTTCTGGCTTTGGGCTCACCTAATCATAATCCTGTGTGATCTTGAACATATGCGAACTTGATCCCATGTAACCTTGAATTTAAGCTAACTTCTGTCTTTGACCCCATGTTATCTTAATTCTTGTCTTTACGTGACTAACATTATCCTGAATTCAGGTGACCTTGAACTCACGCAACCCTAAACTACGTGACCTTGAACTCACGTGACTCTGAGATAATAACCTTGAGCTTACGTGATCTTAAACGCACGTGACCTTGAACTTATGTGACCTTGAACTTATGTGACCTTGAACTTATGTGACCTTGAGATCGAGTGACATTGAACTTAAGTGACTTTGAGTTAACGTGACTTACGTGACCTTGAACTAAGGTGACCTTAAACTAAGGTGACCTTGAACCAACGTGACCTTGAACTAACGTAAATTTGAACATACTTGACTTTGAGCTAACCTGAATTTGGATAACCTTGAGCTCACGTGACTTTGATCTGATGTACGTGACTTTGATCTGATGTGACCTTTACTACACGTGATCTTAAATCTAAGTGACTTTGCACTCACGTGACTCTGAGATGGTGTGGTCTTGAGCTCACGTGACTCTGAGATGGTGTGGTCTTGAGCTCACGTGACCCTAATGCCGTGTAATCTTGAACTTATCTGGCCTTAAGGTCATGTAGCCTTGAATTTAAGTGAACTTGTGACTTTGACCACAGGATACTTGATCCTTGTCTTTACGTGACACTGGACAGACGCAACCTTCAGCTGAGGTTATCTTGAAGTCAGGTGATCTCGACCTCATGCGATCTCAAGCTAGGTGGCATGAGCTCACGTGACTCTGAAATTGTGGTCTTGAACTCACATGATTCTGAAGTCATCGCCTTGAGCTTACGTGATCTTAAACTCACGCAGTCTTAGGCTCGTATGATCTTGAACTCACGCACTCTTAGGCTCGTGTGATCTTAAACTCATGCAACCTTGAGATCGAGTGACGAACTCACGTGACTTTCAACTAATGTGACCTTGAACACACGTGACTTTGAGCTAAGGGAATCTTGAACTCAGGTGATTTTGAGCTCACCTGATTTTGAACTAACGCAACTTTGAATGCACGTGATCTTACACTTACATGACTTTGAAGTTACGTAACTCTGAGATCGTGTGATCTTGAGCTCACGTTACCTTAATTCCCTGTGATCTTGAATGTATGTGACCTTGAGATCCTGTAACTTTGAATTTAAATGAACTTGTGACTTTCACCACAGAGTACCTTAATCCTTGTCCTTATGTGACCTTGAACGTATTATGTGATCTTACTTTGTATCATTTGAATTAATCTTAGACCCGCGTAACCTTGTTTTCGTAGATTTTTGAGATCCGGAAAGTGAAAAGGTTTTGAAGCAAAAGTCGAAATTCAAATTTTAGTAAAGTTTTTCAAATATTAAGACTTTGGTTAGTTCAACGAATATTATCAAAATGTTACTGAAAATGTAGATATTTTTCTAAAATATTTCTTACCTTGAACCCAAGTAACCTTAAGCTTACGTGACTTTGATATCATGAATTTGTGCTTACTTGAAAAAAATCTGGAAGTTTTCTTTTTGATGTCAAAATGTTGTTAATGTAGGAATTTCGATAAAAGATTCAAGCTTTCGTGGAAATTTGATTTACCAAGTTTCCACTAACAATAACTTATCGTATATTTAAGTTGCTTTTAGAAACTTTTTTGGATTTTTCAATAAAATTTCGATTTTTCTAAATTTTAAATTTGAAGTGGAAATTTCCTATCGACTTCAAATCAAAATTTTGTTGTTAATAATTCTGGGAAACGAGTTCTGAATTTTAGGATAAAAGAAATTTTGACTTTTAATTCGAAATTTTAATACAAAACAAAATTTAAAACTTAAATTTAAAACAAAATTTTAAATTCACAACTTTAAGGTCGACAAACGCAAAAAAGAAATCAAAGCTTGAATGAAAAAGTCAAGATTTCATTCTGAAACTTAACCTTAATAATTTGTTTCTTAAAATTTTGAATTTAAAAGGAAAATTTTAGAAACCACGTTAAAATTTTGGTTGTAAAAAATTATATACAAATTTAAAGAAAAAGTGAATTTCGAAAAAAAAGTCGAAAGAGGATTAAATTTGAAATTTCAATCTTTTATTAAATTTTAGACTTTTTAAATTAAAATATTCGAGATAAATAAAACCAAATTGCTAATTATTTTTCGAAATTTCGGTTTTTGCTTTAAGATTCAAAGTTTAAAATTAGAATTTCTATTTTTTTTGTTGTTGGAAGGGACTGATACTTGGTTATCTTCAAAAATTGAAATACAAATCTTGTCCTCTGAAACCAAGAAAGATTAAAAAGCACAAAAGAGGTTGCTCTAACGTGTTTCAATAGCCAACGCGTTAGAGCAACCTCTTTTTAATCTTTCTTGGTTTCAGGGAACAAGATTTGCATTTTCATTGTTTAGAATTTCTAGTTTTTTTTCTTAAAACTGCAATCTTAAAATTAGAAATATTAAACATAAATAATCCAAAACGAACTCAGAAATGTTTTCTAATTACAAATGTTGGAAACGATGGGCAACTTCCAAGCTTAACAGTCTTGACCAAAATTCAGGATTTTAACTAATGTTAGTAATATAAAGTACAGTAAAGTGGGGTATTACCTGCAGTTAAAATCAAGACAACAAATAGAGTAACAATCACAGAAATCACCAACAACAAAACCACCAATAAGCACTTTTCCAGCACACTTCTGTTCTTGCAGCACCCGTGGGATTGTTTTTCAGGTTTTTGAACTTGAAGTTTTTTCTTCATCGTACTTGTTCCTATTTGCGTCTGCGGGTGCTCTTGACTGCGTAATTAATGTAGAGAATTACGAACCGTGCCGTATCAATAACATTCAACGTTATTAAAATAGTCATATATTAATTGCAGTAAATGAACGTAGGTGGTTTTTAATTCATCGGTCAGTCTATGAGGATCGTCACCGTTTGATAATTTAGCAGCTATTTATTCGGACGCATAAATAACAATTTGTCCCAAGGTAGATAGGCAGTGACGCGATGACAAATTTTCACCAAGCAAATTAATTCATTCGAACGGTTGTATTTATCCCAAATAACGAATTTCGTACGCTTTAGCATCTAAATTTTAAATAAGGAATTGACGACCGGAATCTCCGATGAATCAAATTTGTAAAACTTAATAACTTTCTCGAATTCTTTACCAATATGTTATTGGAAGTT
The DNA here is from genome assembly GCA_028583605.1 of Dastarcus helophoroides. NCBI lineage: Eukaryota > Metazoa > Arthropoda > Insecta > Coleoptera > Bothrideridae > Dastarcus > Dastarcus helophoroides. The sequence continues at coordinate 41,125,107 of CM053330.1, read as the reverse complement.
ATTAATTTCATTCTCCATATGTTTTTACATAGAAATTGAGAACATGTTCGAATTTTTTACTATTTTATGGCGAAAATATTTCTGTAAACAATGCGAACGACTGCCATGAGAATACTTCCTTGTTTTGTTCTTTTTTTTAAATATCTTCTCAAGTAAAGATTTAATTAGATAAAATATTGGGGGCGCGTGATATTGACCAATGCAAGTCGTTGATCTAGCTTTAGTATGAAAGGGGGTAACGCAGAAAACCACCATGGCTGAAGCTTTTACAGGTAGATCCTCAAGTGTCATCACAAAGTACTAAAAATTTATCTACTATCGCCGGCTAGCGTTGGGAAAGAAGCAAAAGACTCATTGTTTCAAACTGGGAATCGATCTACCCCTGTGAAGTCCACTTTCTTAACTTGCACAATCTCTATAACAGACAAAATGATAATATTCTAAAATTTCATAAAGTGCAAATTCAATCAAACTTCTCTAAGATTCGTCGCAGCCATGTCACGGAACAAATGGGGATAACAGACGACGGCTGCATAAATCCTAAAGATGAGGCGCCAGATAGTTTCCTGTAGCCGCTGCCTACCTACCCTTCAATTGCAAAACTACCAAATTCTGGAACAAGATGCAGATAAGTCGCTCGAAACTGCATCCCAGCAAATAAGCTGACCAACATGACTGTCTTTGTCTGCATGTGTTTGTGTCTACCTACTGGAAAACTACCAAATCCTGGGACAGGATACAGAGAAGTTGCTCGAAACTTCATCCCACAAAATAAGCTGACCAACATGACTGTCTTTGTCTGCATATATCTGTGTCTATCTACTGGAAAACTACCAAATCCTGGGACAGGATGCAAAGAAGTTGCTCGAAACTTGATCCCACAAAATAAGCTGACCAACGTGACTGTCTGTGAGTGTGTCTACCTATGGGTGTCTGTATCTAATCACTCAAATTATCAAAAGACAATACGCTGAGGGAGAAACTCAAATAAAAGTCGATAAAAATTTAGAAATATCTAATAACTTACAAATCTCAAGAAACAGCAAACAGAATCCAGAAACTTTAACGTAATAATAACAACTCTAACATCACAATGAAGTCAGAAATGTTAAGTACCTATATCACAGTACAGTGGTTTGTGATGGCACTTGGAACTTTCAATTATCCTTGCCTACGTTTCTCTACCACGGAAAATTGCGGTAACAGTTTTTGGCGCCCAAGGTGGGGCCCCGAACCCACAACTTTGAGATCAAAGAGTCTGATGCTGTAATTTCAAAATCGTAACATTTTGTAAAATATTTCAAATTGAGTCTTATAAATTGTCAGGTTTTTTCCCCCTACTGGGTCTTTATTTGTTCTTCAACTGAGGATCTGATGTAGGCATTGTTAGTTAGTTTCTGCACTGGATTATTAATAATATCGGTAAAATTTTAAAAATCTATTTATAACGGATTACATTTATCTTTGGGATTCATGTAGCTATTTTCAGGGCACTGAAAATCTTTCGCAAAATACCTAGAATTCCTCATAGTACCAATAACTCTGTAAGATGGAATAGAATGTGAATCTTTCATAGCTGAAGCATCGTTAGAATCGGGCGAAGCTCGAAAACACATATACGTTGAAAACTGTATCCAAAAGAGCTGATTGGGTGTGTAATCCAACCCTGGCAGTTGCTGTTCTTCCTTGTTATGTTGTAACCATTGCTTATAAGCTTCATAAGCAAGATCAATTCCAACAAAGTCTGCCAAATTTTCGTATACAGTCAACGTACCGTTAAGCTACAAATCAAAAAAAGTATTTTCAGTACGTAAAAAACATTTTATTTGTTTATTATTTATTTCCTTCGAAATGTCTTTGCTTTTTTTCGAAATTTCCAGAATAAATTACAAAATTTGTTTCTGCACATTTCAATTTTATTAAGTTTGCTCTTTTGAATAGCTATTTACTTTATTCCTAAAATTTTGTTTATAAACATCAATTTTTAATAATTTGCAGATTTTTTCAAATTGACTTTTTTTGGACTGGAATTTGGTGTTATCGACTTCAGATAGCTTCGGTTTTGCTTTGATGATTACTAAAAATTGATCAAGAGTTCTCTACTTATAATATTAGAATCGATTTTAAGGAAATTTACCTCCACGTCATCTCATTTTACCCCCTTAGGGGCTAAATTTTAAAATGGGTCGAAGTCGAAAAATTCGAATATTTAAGCTTAGAGTCAGTATCTTATGATTAGGGTGATAATATCTTATGATTAGGATGACAATATTAGGATTTTTTTCATAAATTTTTTTCTTAGTATCCTTGACTGTTTTTGCAAATTTACTAGTTTAACCTTAAAATTTCAAGAAAAAACCTGAAAATTTTGAATTACAATGATCGAAAAGTTTTATACGAATAATTTTTCTCGCAAGTTTCACTTTGATTTTATCGTGAAACTTTGCCTATTCCAGAAGTTGATGGTCATAAGTATCAGATTTTAGTGTTTAAGCTTTATTTAATGAATTTCGAATATTTCTCAACATCTCCAGTTTTTTCTTCGAAATTTTGCATTAAAACCTGAATCTGATTCGTTTTGAATGTTCCCTTAATATGAACTGTTCTCAAAATACAGAGTTACAGAGAGTTGTAAAGTTAAAGTTTGAAATTCCTAAGCTTAAACATTGGATATTTTTTTAATAAAGTTTAAGATTAATTTCGAAATTTCTAAGGTAAAAAATTTAAAAAAGGGTTTTTTGCCCTATTTAAAGTTCAACCTTAAAATGTTAGATATTTCCCTCGAAGTCTCCTGTTTAGTTTTTTCAAAAAAAATTAACCTCTAAATGAAATCTCGAGTTTCAACATGCTTCGTCCATCGGGTCGGCAGTTATTTTCGTGCTTTACGTTTGATCTTTCAATTTTGAGTATTCTACACCATTTTCTTAAATTAAGAAATGAATTGTGTTCATGCGATTTGTGACATAATGGATGATAAATCATTGCACTTTCCGTGTAATGTCATCATTTTTGTAAAATGCCCGGCAACAGCTTAAACGGAGACTTTAGTTTGTTGGCGAAATTATTAAATTGTTGACTTCGAAATCTAAAAAATTCAACCTCTAGTAGTAACCTCTAGATAATCTCGAGTTTAAAAATGCGTGTCCATCGGATGGGCAGTTATTTTCGTGCTTTACGTTTGATCTTTCAATTTTGAGTATTCTGCACCATTTTCCTAAACTAATAAATGTTTATGCGATTTGTGACATAATGGATGATAAATTGTTGCACTTTCCGTGTAATGTCCGGCAATAGCTTAAACGAAGACGAAATTACTAAATTGTTGACTTTGAAATCTAAAAACTTTAACCTCTAGTATAACCTCTAGATAATCTCAAGCTTAAAAATGCGTCGTCCATCGGGTCCGTAGTTATTTTCGTGCTTTACGCTTGACCGTTTAATTTAGAATATCCCGCATAATGTTTTTAAGCTAAAGGGTAAATCGTATTTATACGATTTGTGACATGATGGGCGATAAAAAGGGTTGCACTTTTCGTATAACGTGACAAAATTATATTTGTAAGGTAGTTGGCAACAGCTTAAACACAGACTTTAGTTTTATTGGCGAAATTACTGAATAACTGACATTTTTAACCCTTATTGTGTCGAATTCTTCAGTATTCATAACTATTAAACTCTGTTAACGATTAATACAACAAAAATGTTGTAAATGTTGCTGCCATCCGAAATAAACATCTTGAAAAATCAATTAGAAACAGAACATAAACTTACATTCGCGACCACAGTAGAAACATTACACATTTGCCATAATACCAAAAAACTTAATTTCTTGGAAGCCATAGAAATTCACAAATATTTACAATCGAGACAATTTACACTTATGAACGAACAGCTAGATTTTCGAAACACACTTCTAATTGAAATTTTGGATGAGCATTCGCATTAAGAGGAATATTCGTAAAAATCTGTGATCCATGGCTAAAGAAACCACTGGCATAACCGCCGAAGATGCTAAAAAACGGAACCAGGTCCGGCCGTAGCATATATTTACAGAAACATCGTGAAATTTCCAATATCTCCTATTGTGTTTATCGTTAATAGAGTTTAACAGTTATAAAATTACTAAATTTTTACCTTCGAAATCTAAAAATTTTAACCTGTAAGTAAAATTTGGAGTTTTAAGATGGGGCGTCCATCGGGTTGGAAGTTATTTTCGTGCTTTGCGTCTGATCGTTCAATTTTGAAATGTTTTACATTATTTTCTTAAGCTGAGAAGTGGATCGTGTTTATCAGGTTTTTGACATAATAGGCGATAGAAGGTGTTGCTTTTTTCGAATAATATGACAAAATTATATTTGTAAAACGTGCTGCAATAACTTAAATGAAGACTTTGGTTTTGTTGGCAAAATTACTAAATCATTGTCTTCGAAATCTAAAAATTTTAACCTCAAAGTAAAATCTCGAGTTTTAAGATGTATGATCCATCGGGTTGGCAGTTATTTTCATGCTTTACGCTTGATCATTCAATTTTGAATATTGTGCACTACTTTGTTGAACTAAGAAGTGAATGATGTTTATGCAATTTGTGACATAATGGATACCAAAAAGAGTTACATTTTTCGTGTGCCCTTTTCATGTAATGTCATCACATTTGCAAAATGCCCGACAACAACTTAAACGAAGACTTTGACAAAATTACTAAATTATCGCCTTCGAAATCTAAAAATGCTAACATTAAGTGAAATCTCGAGTTTTAAGATGGGGCATCCATCGGGTTGGAAGTTATTTTCGTGCTTTACGCCTGATCGTTCAATTTTGAAATTTTTTACATTATTTTCTTAAGCTAAGAAGTGGATCGAGTTTATAAGATTTTTGACATAATAGGCGATAGAAAGTGTTGCTTTTTTCGTATAATATGACAAAATTATATTTGTAAAACGTGCTGCAATAACTTAAATGAAGACTTTGGTTTTGTTGGCAAAATTACTGAATCATTGTCTTCGAAATCTAAAAATGTTAACCTCCAAGTAAAATCCCGAGTTTTAAGATGTATGATCCATCGGGCTGGCAGTTATTTTCATGCTTTACGCTTGATCATTCAATTTTGAATATTGTGCACTACTTTGTTGAACTAAGAAGTGAATGATGTTTATGCAATTTGTGACATAATGGATACCAAAAAGAGTTACATTTTTCGTGTGCCCTTTTCATGTAATGTCATCATATTTGCAAAATGCCCGACAACAACTTAGACGAAGACTTTGACCAATTACTAAATTATTGCCTTCGAAATCTAAAAATGTTAACATCTAAGTGAAATCTCGAGTTTTAAGATGGGGCATCCATCGGGTTGGAAGTTATTTTCGTGCTTTACGGCTGATCGCCCAATTTTGAAATTTTTTACATTATTTTCTTAAGCTAAGAAGTAGATCGTGTTTATGAGATTTTTGACATAATGGGCTATAAAACGTGTTGCACTTTTACTATAATAGGACACAATCATATTTGTAAAACATTAGGCAATAGAGTCGTTCTTTTTGTGTAATGTTATCATATTTATAAAATGCCCGGCAGCAGCTTAAATTTTGTTGATAAAATTACTAAATTATTGCCTTCGAAATCTCTAAGTGAAACCTTGAGTTTCATGATGACACGTCCATCGAATCAGTAGTTATTTGCATGCTTTAGGCTTAATCTTTCAATGTTAAATATTTTGCAGTATTTACTTGAGCTAAGAAGTAAATGGTGTTTATGCAATTTGTGACGTAATGGACGATAGAAGGTGTTGCACTTTTTGTGTAATGTTATTATATTTGTAAAATGTACGGGAACAGCTTAAACCAAAACTAGTTTTGTTGGCAAAATTACTGAATTATTGTCTTCGAAATCTAAAAATGTTAATCTCCAAGTAAAATCTCGAGTTTTAAAATGCGTCATCCATCGGATTGGCAGTTATTTTCGTGCTTTACGCTTGATCGTTCAACTTTGAATATTGTGCATTATTTTGTTGATCTAAGAAGTGAATGGTGTTTATGCAATTTATGACATAATAGATGACAAAAAGAGTTACATTCTTCGTGTACTCTTTTTATGTTATATCATCATATTTGCAAAATGCCCGACAACAACTTAGACGAAGACTTTGACGAAATTACTAAATTATTGCCCTCGAAATCTAAAAATGTTAACATCTAAGTAAAATTTTGAGTTACATGATGGGGCGTCCATCGGGTCGGCAGTTATTTTCGTGTTTTACGCTTGATCTTTCAATTTTAAATATCCTGCTTTTTTTATTTAAGCTAAGAAGTGAATTGTGCTTATGGGATACGTAAACTAATGGGCGATCAAAGATTACTGAATTATTGCCTTCGAAATCTAAAAATGTTAACCTCTAAGTGAAATCTTGAGTTTCATAATGACACGTCCATCGAATCAGTAGTTATTTAGGTGCTTTAGGCTTGATCTTTCAATGTTAAATATTTTGCATTATTTTCTTGAGCTAAGAAGTGAATGACGTTTATGCAATTTGTGATGTAATGGACGATAGAAGATGTTGCACTTTTTGTGTAATGTCATTATATTTGTAAAATGTACGTCAACAACTTAAACCAAAACTAGTTTTGTTGGCAAAATTACTGAATTGTCTTCGAAATCTAAAAATGTTAATCTTCAAGTAAAATCTCGAGTTTTAAGATACGTCATCCATCGGGTTGGCAGTTATTTTCGTGCTTTACGCTTGATCGTTCAATTTTGAATATTGTGCACTATTTTGTTGATCTGAGAAGTGAATGGTGTTTATGCAATTTATGACATAATAGATGACAAAAAGAGTTACATTTTTCGTGTACTCTTTTCATGTTATATCATCATATTTGCAAAATGCCCGACAACATCTTAGACGAAGACTTTGACGAAATTACTAAATTATTGCCCTCGAAATCTAAAAATATTAACATCTAAGTAAAATTTTGAGTTACATGATGGGGCGTCCATCGGGTCGGCAGTTATTTTCGTGTTTTACGCTTAATCTTTCAATTTTAAATATCCTGCTTTTTTATTTAAGCTAAGAAGTGAATCGTGCTTATGGGATACGTAAACTAATGGCCGATCAAAGATTACTGAATTATTGCCTTCGAAATCTAAAAATGTTAACCTCTAAGTGAAATTTTGAGTACATGATGGGGCGTCCATCAGTTCGGCAGTTATTTTCGTATCTTACGCTTGATCTTTCAATTTTAAATATTCTGCTTTTTTTATTTAAGCTAAAAAGTGAATCGTCTTTATGAAAATTGTGATCTAATGGGCCATCAAAAGTGCTACACTTTTTTGTGCAATGTAAATGTGCAACGTGTCAAAATTATATATTTAAAATTCGCGGCAACAGCTTAAATGGAGACTCAACTTTTGTTGACGAAATTGCTAAATTATTGCTTTCGAAATCTAAAAATTTTAACTTTCAAGTGAAATTTTTAATTTTAAAATGCGTCATCCATCGGTTTGGCAGTTATTTTCGTGCTTAACTGCGCATATTCAAATTTGAAAAATCTAGCGTAATTTTTCAAATTTGAATATTTCTAGTTAATCGTTTTTATGTGACTTGTGACATAATGGACGATAAAAGTGCTACACTTTTCGTGTAATATGACAAAATCATATGCCATACAACAGATTAAATGATGACGTTAGAGTTTTTTTGACTAAATTATTGAATTATTGCCTTTGAAATTGAATATTAGGTCTCTATTAAAAGTCTACTCTTGGCCAGCATGCAAAAGGATAATATACTAAAAGAATCGTCATATAAAAAATGAAGCGTAATCTAGTTTGCATCCTTCTTTGTCTACTCCTAGTCCTAACTTTGCTGGCTTTGCCAAAAAAACCTATTCAATGATTTACAAATCAATTACTTTCCACTTTGACCTGATCGTTTTAGAAAATACAGCTGTTTGATGGAAGGACTGGTCCTTGGTTATCTTCAAAAATTGAAATACAGAACTTGTCCTCTGAAACCAAGAAAAATTAAAAAAACGCAACAAAGGTTGCTCTCACGCGTTTCGACAGCCAAGCTGTCATCTTCAGAGAGAAACAGTTTCTTTCTGAAGATGACAGCTTGGCTGTCGCAACGCGTTAGAGCAATCTCTGTTGTGTTTTTTAATCTTTCTTGGTTTCAGGGGGCAGGTTCTGTATTTCAATTTTTAAAATACAGCTGATAACGTGAAATAAACTACACCACTGGTGGAAACTGGTCGTACTAACCTGTGATTTGCCGAAATTCGAATAATCCTCCGAAAGGCATCTGATACGTTCTTGATATTTTTTTTCGGTTCTTACTGTCATCCATTCAAAAGGTTTTCCGTTGCGTAAATACGACGTTGTTCGCGAATCGAAACCATGAACCAATTCGTGCCCCAGTATGGAGCCAATGCCCCCATAATTCAAATAATTGGGTCTGTCGGTTGCATAGAAAATATCTTGCAACATGGAAGCGGGAACCACTGAAATATCCTCGTGTGTTATTTGTTACCAAAGTTGGCGTATTTGTATACTTATTGTGTTCCAATTTCTTGCGAATCTTGCATTGATGTTGATCCAGTCGGTAAATAAACTATTTAGTTCGTTGGATTTGTAATGTTTTGGACGAAACGTTACTTTGGTTTCATGCTTGTCGAGTTCCCTTATCATGTAGATTATATTATCAGATTCAAATTCAAACTAGAATTAAATGATAACCGTAGTAACATGGTAAGAATGATAACCATGGGCGTAGCTAGGATTTTTTCAAGTGGGACAAATTGAAGCAACAATATTTCTTGGGTGGGCATCTAATGCATTATAAGTACGATTTATGCATATGGTGATTTTTCTAAGATGAGAAATCATCTTTCTAGGGTGGGCACTACCCACACCGTGCCCCTTCCCTAGCTTCGCCAATGGGGGTAACTGTTTAATGCGTATGTACTACCTGATCGAAGCCCAATTGATTTATTAGTTGTTCCTCTTGGAAATACTCTTCGGGACCCCCTATTAACGACGTGAGGTTTTTAATTTTTTCTAAGGCATTTCTTCTTGTAGCGTCATCCATCCAATCGTTTTCTGTCACTCTGACTTTAATTCTGTTATATAAATTGTTTAAAATCTCCATTATATTCTTTCTAATTGGATGAGTTGCGTAAGTTCTGGCGTATAGAGCTTCGTTTAGTTTCTTAAACCTGAAAAACGCTTCAAACTAAAACAATCGTTTGAGCATTAAAGTGTCATAATTTAAAAAAAAATAGTTTGTATACCTATTGTGAAGTTGGGTTAGACAAAATTCTTCTTGTGAGATGAAATTGCGATTTCTCGTAGAGTCGACAATTTGGTATAAGTCTCTTATCTCTTTTGATAGGAATGGGCTGTATTTGTAGACTATTTTCCAAATGGCATAGTTGATGAGGGTCCTTAAATCAAAATGTATTGTTACATATACATTCCAACGGAATTTGACGTGTTTCTTGTATTTAAAAGTTTAACTCTTTCGGGACTACTTGAACATATATATCCCATGAGATTTTAATGTACTCTGCCGGATCAATTTAAACTCAAAATAGTGTGCCAATTGTATATGTTGGTATTTTTTGAACATATTTAGGTTCCCACCAACCAACAACCAATTGAAAGGGCTGAAAGCTATACATACCTTGGCAGTAATGTAAATAGTCAATGGGATCACTCACTGGAAATGAAACAACGTATAGCAAAAGCTAGAACAGCATTTATGAAAATGTCTTCAGAAGACCTGCCGCTGAAAATCAAGATCCTCGTACTGCAATGTTATACTTTTCCAGCTTTGCTCTACGGAGCGGAGGCTTGGACACTCCGAAGCGTCATTGAAAAAACTTGAAACGTTTGAGATGTGGTGCTATAGACACATCCTAAGAATCTCGTGGATCGACTATGTCAGGAATAACGCAGTCCTACGCAGAATGGGGAAAGAATGCGAAATTACCGCTACAATTAAGAAACGTAAGAGAAACGAACAACGATGTGGCCTTCTCCACCTAATACTACAAGGGAAAAGTGAGGACCAGGATGAAGACGAATCTCATGGCTTCAGAACTTAAGAAAATGGTCGAACATGACCACGAGTTGACTGTTCCGCGCAGCTACGAATAAAGTAAGAATAGCCATCCTAGTCGCCAACATTCGGAGAGAATAGGCCCCGCAAGAAGAAGAAGAATCTAGATTCTCTGAAAATCTGAATATGTTCCAAAGAGTAATTATTTTAGGTTAAAATTCACCCAAGAGAGAATATCAAAATCCCATGGCCCAGTGGTCTCCAAAGGTTTAAGCTGAGATTTGATAAATTTTGTTAGAATCGAAAATTTTTGTTTTAATTTCCAAAGCTGGAAATGTTTTTATATATTTTCTGTTTAATGTTGAGTAGTCCTTTTATTCAAACAATTTTAGTTGATCTAAACCCCAAATACAGTTTTGATTCGAGCAGTTAGAATTAATCAGTAAAAGTTATTACCTCATAGGTGTTCTTTCAATAAGCTTTGTGAGATTAGTAAGTTGGAAAACAACATTTGTTGCTATATGCGTATCATATGAGTTTTGAGAGCTCCGATATATTATTTATAAAATCTAACCATGATACATTACTCCAGAAATAATCGAAAGACATAATCGGTAGTGTTATTGTGGTGGCGTATTCCAAATCAGCATCTTTCTTCAAGACAAATCTTCGGAAGATCTGAAAAACAACAAAGAAAGTAGAAAAAAATTAGACTTTGTTCTATATTTTACTAAACAAACTGGTGCTCATTTTAATAACGATAGAGAAGGAACCACAATCTTAAAAAAATAAACTGTTTCCTAATTTTAAATGTAATGGAGACCAAACCAAATGCTATCTGTTACTAAATAAAAACTAGATTTAATTGTCATCACTTGGTCGACTTCAACGCGTCAAAAACTCAGGCCGCGGTTTTCTCTAAGAAAACATCAAAGGATAATGCAACAAACATACTAATGGAAGATAAAATCCTTCCACTGGGATTTAATCTATCCATCCTAGGAGTGAATGCGAGCACTAACTTCTCTTGGGGCGATCATGTGCGCGCCATTGCCAAATCCGCCTCTCAGAAGCTAGGCTTTCTTTTTAGAGCTAAAAAGTACTTCAGATCTCATCAGCTATTAACACTACACAAAGCTCAAGTTAGGCCAACACTAGCCAATACTGTTCTCATGTTTGGAGTTCAGCCACAAAGCACCTTTAGCTCTTTTGGATTCAATTCATAGAAGAGCGATTTCCTAATTGATGACGAGAGTTTGACCGATTCTCTCGAAACACTAGAGTACAGGCGGATGGTTGGTGACTTGTCTCTTTTCTACAAATGCTATCATGGAAGATGCTCGCAAGAACCAATAGGATTGGTCCCCCCAAGAGCAAGATTCTTGAGGTATTCAAGACAGTCGGAGACAGCAAGTTCCTGTGCGGTCCAGTTTGACACAGTGAGGACTTCTGTTTACGGAGACTCTTGTTTCTGTAGAACTTCCAAGCTGTGGAACGCGTTAACGGAAGGAATTTTCCCTAAATATTGCAACCTATCCCTGTTTAAGAAGGCGATTCATCGCCATCTATCCTTGTTTCCGCATCCTACTGGCAGTGCGTTGAAGGCATAATAGGGTTAACCTTTGTGAGTGGGTTAAACTTTAAACAAACAAAATTATAAAAAAAGTCCTAACAATTCCTAGAAAATTAGAAATTTTGAAGTTAGGAAAAAGATTGAGAAAAAGTAAACATTGACAGTTGGAATTTTTTATAAAAAAGTTAAAATGTCGATAAAACACTCAAGGTTTATAAAAACAAATCCCAAATCTTGGAATTGAAAATAGATTTTTAAAGAAAGACCCTGAACTGGAGTAAAATATAATTTTGGAACAAATATGTAAGCAGAATACATCTTAGACTACAGTACTGCGGCCTTCTAAGCGTGTATAGTGAATCTTAGGTAGCCGAACTACCAACAGTTGAACCATAAATGCTTAGCAAAGCGGTTGCTCTCTAGAAAAGTCCCAGAAGACTAGATTCTAATGCACGTACCAACAGGTTTGAACATTTATCAGATTCGGAGTTTGGAAACCAAAGATCGGTTGTTATTAGATCTCGTCAGTTTGGTATATCCAACTTGAATGATATATTTTACACGAATTGAAATACAAATCCTGTCCCCTGAATCCAAGAAAGATTAAAAAACACAACAAAGGTTGCTCTAACGCGTTTCGATAGACAAGCTATCTTCTTCATAGAGATACTTTCAGGGGACAAGATTTGTATTTCAATTTTTGAAGATAACAAGGACGAGTCCGTTCCACAAAACAAATATTTTACACGTTTAGAGGGCTTGCATACTGGAGTCTAGATTGCATTCTACTTTTATGCGGCACAGCTTCTCTATGGCCAGTAGGTGGCGGTACTTAGGAATTCTATAGCATTTACTAGCCGGAATATTTGTTAGCATTCAAGTTGGCTATACTAAACTGATGAGATCTAATAAGATCGAAACCGGTCTTTGGTTTCTAAATTCCAAATCTGATAAATATTCAAATCTATTGGTCAGTGCATTGGAAAAATTAGCTAAGTTAGGCAGGAATTTGTCAAGTTTAAAATCAATAAAGGGAAAAATAAAAGTTCTAGGCTCGGAATTTGAAGAAAAAAGTGGAAATATAAAAAAAAACGAATTTGAAAAAATAACAACTCAAAAACTGAAATACAAATCTTGTCCCCTGAAACCACGAAAGATTAGACAACAAAGGTTGCTCTAACGCGTTTCGATATCCAAGCTAAGAGATACTGATCTCTCTGAAGATGATAGCTTGATTATCGAAACGCGTTAGAGCAACCTTTGTTGTGTTTTCTAATCTTTCTTGGTTTCAGGGAATTTTAATTCTTGAAGATAATCCAGAACCAGTTCGTTGCACAAAAAAAAATAATTTAAAGTTAAAATTTTCCAATAAAGGTTGAAATTTTTAGATGAAAGTTAAATTAAAAAAAAAATTGACATTCCAAAGAAACAAATGCTAAATTGAGAATTTTTTAAAAATTTTAAAACTTAAAAAAAAGTCGAAAATATAGAGTATAGTTTACAAAAAGACAAAATTTCTAAAAATATTAAAAAAAAACAAAATTCGGGAAAAATCTAAATTTTTTGCAGACGAAATTTAAAAAAATAATCAAACATTTCAAACAACGAAAATTTGAAAAAATATTTAGATTTGAAAAATAATTGAAATTTTCGAAAAAGGTCGAAATTTAAAAAAAAATTAAATCGAAAAAGGTCTGGATTTTCAAAAAAGACAAAATTTTGAAAGTTGAAATGCTGAAAAAAAAATTCTAGTTTTCAAAAAAAAGAAAGTCGAAATTTTGAAAGCAGTTAAAAGTTTAAAAAATCTCGAAATATTTATAAAATGGTGGAATATTTAAAAAAGTGAAGATTTTCAAAGACAGCCGATATTTTTAAGAAAGCTGACATGTCGATACAAATAGTCAAACATTTGGAAAAAGGAGTTTTTTAACAAATGCTGAGATTTGAAAACACTCGCAATTAAAAAAAAAGTGGGAATTTTTTGAAGTTCTACTAATTAAACAAAAATTAACATTTTCAAAAGTGAAAAGTTTCATGAATCGAGATTTTGAAAAAAGGTCGCAATTTAAAAAAAAATCGTATTTTAACAGTCGAATATTTCGAAATAAGCCCAATTTTTTAAGTCGTACTACTTTTTAAAACAAAATTCAAATTTTGAAAAGTCAAGATTTTCAGAAAGACCCGAAATTTTTAGAAAAATGTGGATTTTGACGAAAAAGTCAAAAAAATAAAAATCTGACGGAACGGCATTTTTTTTTAAATCGGAAATTTTTTAAAAAGTCCATATTTTGGATTAAATGAGATTTAAACACAAAATCGAAATTTTCACAAGTGATAATTTTAAAAGGGTTTAAATTCTAAAAAATTAAATGCTTGCAGAAAGAAATTTTGAAACATTATTTAAATTTGAAAAAATGTCGAGATTCTACAGGATGACAGAAATTTTCAAAAAAATGGGAATATTTAAACAATTTTAACTTTTTCAAGTCAAAATTTTTAAAAAGTTTTAAAAAAATCTAATATTTTATAAAGGGCTAACATTTAAAAAATTCGAGACATCAAGAAGTCTACATTTTCAGAAAGATCGAAATTTCGAAACAATCGAAATTTTGAAATGGTGAAATTAAAAAAGTTCATTCGAAAACCTTGACATTTTCAAGAAAAGTGGGAGTTTTCAAAAGTACTGGAAATGTTGAAAAACATGTCCAAATTATCCAAAAAGTTCATTCCAAATTTCGAAAAATATTTAATTTAGAAAGAAATTTAAATTTTCAAAGAAATCGAAATTTTTAAAAAATGTTAAATTTTTGAAAATGAGTCTAAATTATGAAATAAAATGGAATTTTTGAAATAATATCTATCTTTTAAAAACTCGGTATTAAATAACAAAATTGAAAGTTAAAAAATAACATTTCCAAAGTGGTCGAAATTTTGAAAAAAAAATTTGTCCAAATTATCAGACAAGTCAATTCAAAATTTTTAAAAATCCAAATTTCAAAAAATTAAAATTTTGAAAGAAACTGAAATTTAAAAAAAAATTTTTAATTTTGAAACTGAGTCTAAATTTTGAAATAAAATGAAAATTTTGAAATAATTTCAATCTTTTAAAAACTCGGTACTAAATAAAAAAATTGAAAGTTAAAAAATAACAAAATTTCGAAAATTTTGGAAAAAAAATAGTTTTCAATATAGTTAATTATTTATAGTTTTTAAAATAGTCAAAATTTTTTAGACAAGTGGAAAATTTAAAAAATATTCGAATTTCTGAAGAAAACAAAGTTATGATTAAAGTCGAAATTTTGTAAAAATACAATCCTTTGAAAAACTACATATTGGCAAAGTCAAAATTTTCAAAAAATTTCGAGAAATAGTTAAAAATTTTGAACAAAGGTCGAAATTTTTAGAAAAGTAGAAGTTTCGAGATCAAAATTTTCAAGAAAAGCATTTTAAAATGATCGAATTTGCTCCAAAAAAAAAGAAAATTACAAAAAACTCCAAATTTTTAAAAAAGGTTGAAATTGGTTTGTGAGAATTTTCCAAAAATTTAAAATTAGGAAAAAATGAAAGTTTTCAATAGACACAATTGGAAAAGTAGAATTTTCCAAATAAGTCGAAAATTTGCAGATGACAAAATTTTGAAAAAAAAAATCGTTTAGTTAATTTTGTCAAAATTAGAAAAGTAGCAAAATTGTCAAATTTTCAAAAATCATTTGTTAAATTTTGAACAAAGGTCGAAATTTTTAGAAAAGTAGAAGTTTCGAGATCAAAATTTTCAAGAAAAGCATTTTAAAATGATCGAATTTGCTCCAAAAAAAAAAGAAAATTACAAAAAACTCCAAATTTTTAAAAAAGGTTGAAATTGGTTTGTGAGAATTTTCCAAAAATTTAAAATTAGGAAAAAATGAAAGTTTTCAATAGACACAATTGGAAAAGTAGAATTTTCCAAATAAGTCGAAAATTTGCAGATGACAAAATTTTGAAAAAAAAATCGTTTAGTTAATTTTGTCAAAATTAGAAAAGTAGCAAAATTGTCAAATTTTCAAAAATCATTTGTTAAATTTTGAACAAAGGTCGAAATTTTTAGAAAAGTAGAAGTTTCGAGATCAAAATTTTCAAGAAAAGCATTTTAGAATGATCGAATTTGCTCCAAAAAAAAAGAAAATTACAAAAAACTCCAAATTTTTAAAAAAGGTTGAAATTGGTTTGTAAGAATTTTCCAAAAATTTAAAATTAGGAAAAAATGAAAGTTTTCAATAGACACAATTGGAAAAGTAGAATTTTCCAAATAAGTCGAAAATTTGCAGATGACAAAATTTTGAAAAAAAAATCGTTTAGTTAATTTTGTCAAAATTAGAAAAGTAGCAAAATTGTCAAATTTTCAAAAATCATTTGTTAAGTTTAACATACCTAAACGCATATCACGCCGAGGGCGCTTCAATGAAATTTGCTACGATGCAAGAATACGAGAATTAAGATACCTCACATGATGATCTTTGTAACCTAGTTGCATCATGATTCTAGTTTTAGACCTTAAGTGTGCAATTTGTTTTTACAAGTAAGTCATGAAGAATAATAAGTCAAATATTTAAATAAAGAATTATTTTTATGTCCTTAAATAATGAATTATTTTAATATCCTTAAATAATGAATTATTTTTATGTCCTTAAATAATGAATTATTTTTATGTCCTTAAATAATGAATTATTTTTATTTTCAGGTAAGTGTTTCTGTTTTGGTTACAAAAGAGTGCAGCCCCAAGTTGTAAGTATTAATTTCCATACTCTTGTACAGTTTAGTGTTAACTTACCTTTGTTAATTCTCGTTCGAATGATATTATTTCCATTATTTCTCTGTTGTTAGTTGTTTGTTTATTACCAAGAATTGTAACGACTCGATTAATGAAATATTCATATAAACTATCCGTCTTATTTTCAATGGGTACTATATCGGGAAATGTTATCTAAAAAAATCATAAAATAATAATCATTAGGTAACTGTTTTTGCAATACCTTAAAGTAAAATTTATCTGCTTCATGGATATCGAATCTTAAGATACTATCAAATGGTAAACCAAGATTTTTCTCTGTCACTATAAATTCCCAAATGTCGCTGTATCTATTAATCCAGCTGTCACCCAATACCAAGGGCCATCCTCCCAGTTGTTCTATAAAATCCAACACGATTCGATTATTTTCCGCGTCCCAGTTCGAGGAATTTTTACACGAAGACAAAAATCGTTTTTCCTGTGTAATATAACTAGGTTGATCGGGAAGTTTCGCCAATAACGACAAATATTGGTTCTTCGTCCTTTGTATTTGATCCACTACTGGCGAAGACAATTTTTTTTTGTTCGACTGTAGGAAGTTGCCACAGGCGAATTGGTAGAAGTCATCGCATGGGTCCACTGTTTCATCTATGGACTCTTTTATTTGTTGGGCTGCTTGTATGCACGATAACGTGGTGCATATTTTATCTGTAAGAAATTAAACGGGTGAATTTGCTCGACATTGTTTTGAATTAGCGAATAAATATTTATGTTCAAAATGATAGACGAGCTGCCAAAAATAAACTACATATAAAAATTCAGATGTTTTTTTTTACATTTTGAGAAAGAGCGATACAGAAAGTGTTCTTAAATTTAACATTTGATTGAATAAATACATATTTGGAAAAAAATCATTACGCTCGTTAATTAAAAAAAGGTTTTTAAAAGTTAGAAACGGTTTTCTTAGTTAAGAAAATAATTGACATTTCTAATCCTTATTGTGAAATTTTTCTCTGAACAGCGAAACCAGGTCATGTCATAACAAATATTTATCGAAACATTGTGAAATTTTTAATATCTCTTGTTGTTTTAAACGTTAATCATATGAATTAGTTAAGAAGGTAAAAATATTTTAAATTTAATATAAAGCAGAATTATGAATACTTTGTTTTTTATTGGCTCTATTAAGATTTGGGAAAACTTCCTTTGTATAATTTTTGTGAAACGGACTGTTTCTTGGTTAGCTTAAAAAATTGAAATACAAATCTTGTTCCCCGAAACCAAGAAAGATTAAAAAACACAACAAAAGTTGTTCTAACGCGTTTCGACAGCCAAGCTATCATCTTTAGAGAGATATTGAGGATGAAGATGAAGAAAATAGCTTGACTATTCGAAACGCTTTAGAGCAATCTTTGTTGTGTTTTTTAATCTTTCTTGGTTTCAGGGAACAACATTTGTCTTTCAGTTCCTTTGTATACTTAAATATTTCCTGATATTTCTATAAAAATTAATTCTCGTATTTATTTTTGATAATAATTAATTATTCTAGAGCAGTAAACGTACAATTAGTGGTACATGAATCACTTACCTTGATTGCAACTTCGGACAATAATAATAGAGCTCAGAAATCCTAGTATGCACAAAAGGGTGATGAAAACTAACAAAATTATTTCAGTTTTGGTTAACCTACGCGGAACCCATCTGGTTTTGTTTTTACTCATTTCGAATGTGACGCGGAAATTATCCGTTTAAACGTAAATTAGCTTTAATGTTAAATAATCGCAAGGTCTTCCTTTAAAATTAACATAAACTGCTGCTAGAGTTCGTAGTTCAATTGTTGATAATATACACACACCGAATAATATAATTAATATTTTTTTTTTATCCGTTCAAATTAAAATGGGCGGTATCAGTGTAAATGTTACAATGGGTACAATAAACAAACGTACTTAGTTGATTGTTAAATGATTTAGTCAACCATAATCATTTCTTTTATAAAGCTAAATATCTAATTTGTTTCATTATTATCATCAAATGTATGATAATAATACAAACAGCGGGAATAACATCAATACTACGATAATATTTAGATTGGAGCACTGAACTACACACTGTGGCTTGTAATGCACAGACCAATAGGTCTGAACACTTATTAGCTTCGAAGTTTGGAAACCAAAGGCCGGTTTCCAGTTAGATATACCAAATTGACAAGATATAATAAGATCGAAACCGGTTGGTTTCCAAACTAACTTCGAATCTAATAAATGTTCAAACCTATCGGTCTGTGCATTAGAATCATTGTCTTCTAGGAACTTTCCCAGAGAGCAACCCCTTTGCTAGGTGGCAGTGTTTCAACTGTTGGTAGTTTAGCTATCTATGATTCACTATACTAGCCTGGAGGAGAGCATGAGATTGCAGTCTAGGTTGTATTCTACTTGCAAATTGTGGCTTGTGATTAGGTCCATATAAGGTGGCGATGCGGTCAAGGGGTGAAACCTATAGACTTATTATCTAGATTACTAACAAAATTATTCTTTTCAATATTTTATCCGTGTTGACTTCTGAAACAATGTGCAAGCAGTTTTCTTAAAACTTGAAATTGAATTTTCCACAATTTCTCAGTTTAATGGTACAACAATAATCACATTGAATGAATTAATAAAATATTCATTAACACGCAACAACACTGCAACGTATAAAAATGTAAAACTAAATAATACTGGGCATGATAGAAAGAAAATAATTATTTATATACTCGACATTTTTTCAATGGATTCATGCGTGAGTTTAACGAACATCCAAAGTCTTTGGCAAAATACAAGGAATTTTTTGTTGCTGCATTAACCCTAAATCTTCCTGCTGCGTGGTCTTGGACGTCACTAAGCAAGGCAGTCAGAATTTTCTGTAACTTAGTATTTTCAACATTCTTTTCGCAAAGCCATATATTACTATGTATCCAAAATAATTGGTTTGCACTATAGGGCAAGTTAGGCAAAGATTCTTCCTCACAACCATTATCTATCCACTTTCTATAAGCACGATATGTGATATCAGTGCTAACAAAATCTGCCACATTTTCTTCCAAAGTAACAGAACCATTAACCTAAAACATGAAAGTTTTTCAGTGGACCCTTGAAATATTTTGATATAAATATTTGTGCCAACTTTTTTTTCTTTCATTTCTAGTTAATATTGAAAATCTACTTACCCGCAGTTGATGTTCATCTTTCATAAATCTTTCATAATCTTTCTTGACACAACTAACCACAGACGAATAAAGATAAGGCGTAAACTTTCCCCACCAGTCGTATACAGGTAAAATTTTTCAACATAAAATATCTTCCACTTTCTTGTAAACCGTGCATTATTTCGTGACTTATTATTCTCCCCAGAGTACCAAAATTGAAGGTCATGGGGTAGTTTTTGTTGAAGATTATATCATCCTGAAGAAGAGGTGCTGGTAAAACTGAAAGCAAGCAATCATATTGGCAAAGCTCAAGAAATAATATTGCCTTTGATTAATTGTTATTTTTTAGAACTATACATTTCGGAAAAATAGGCACTTGAGTATTCTTGAAAATATACTGACAAATTGAACGCTTGAGATATGTAGAAACTCCTCCATTGACGCATTTTCCATCCGGAATTAAATAATCAGGCTATTTGGGCATTGAACATTAATTTTGTGGATAATTTCTTTGTTATTTTAGTACAGGATATACTTCTTCCGGGATTGGACCGTGTCAAAGAACTACCAAAAGTGTTCGACGTTTCGCCCACCATCGTAGGGGGCTTCTTCAGGAACAAAGAAAGAAAAATAGATGAAATTAGGGAATATGCAAAAAAGAAAAATAAAAATAAAAGGCCAATTTCAAAACATCAGAGCACGGTAACTCAGTATGTCCACCATACCAGAGGCGAAACTCTTCTGAATTGAAACTTGGTACAAAGGAAAGTTTAGGCAGAAGACCACGGTAACTCAGTATGTCCACCATACCAGAGGCGAAACTCTTCTGACAGGAAAGAGGGAAAGGGAAACTTTATATACCACGCGTCTGTGCGATCACTTCCGAAGATTTCCGATGGTTGGTTTCCAAGTGGAGGAAAACTGTTGATGTTATTGGGGAATTTTTGGATTTCGATGGCCTCGCGTATCTTCCTATTATAGTAATTGGGAATATTTGATATAATTGAAATATTATCGAAGAGAATCTTATGTCCGGTCTCATGTTGATGTTCGGCAATGGCTGACTGCGAAAATAAACCAGACCTAAGACACCTTTGGTGCTCGGATATTCGCGTCTTAAATGATCGCCCCGTTTCTCCGATGTACACTGAACCACAAGAACAAGGAACCCTATACATGCCATTAGAACAAAAGGATGAAATTTTATCTTTGGGAGATGGAAGGAGCTGTTGGATCTTTGAGGATGATGAAAAAGTGGGTTTAATGTTGTGTTTTCTCAATAATAATGGTGGGCGAAACGTCGAACACTTTTGGTAGTTCTTTGACACGGTCCAATCCCGGAAGAAGTATATCCTGTACTGACTCTGGCCGTGGAAGCCTTCGTTATCTTTGTTATTTTATTAATTAGGATCTTTCTTCAGCGATTCTTCATAGGAGGTAAATCGTTTCGCGTTACCATCACGCTAAGTTGCTCTAATGTTAACAGTTATATATTGTTACGGGCTTATCGATTTGATTGATGACACTTGATGGATTATACCCAATTTATTATTGAACTAAACTCGGGAAGACTTCAACCGAATAATTAACCCACTTATTGATTTCTAATTACTAACTCGCCAACTTCGCGGACTCTAACTGACTCTAACCAACTCACTCGAGGGAAAGCTGACCGCCTTATATAGTTTTGGCTCCCGGCTTCTAGAACTTTTCTGCAGATAAGGCTTATCGTTTGCCGAAATTTCTGGAACGCTTATCTGCCGTTTGTTTCGTTATCGCGGCCGCTTTCCCCCTATCAGATCTTTCTAGAAACTTTTCTTTCGCACTAAATTCTATTTCATCTATTTACATTGCCTTACAATATGTATATACAGTTACATATTAGTAAAGCGTGATGATAACGTGTGATGCTAAGGCGAATTCATCACGCTAAGTTGCTTTACTGACGCTCTAATGTTAGCAGTTATATACATACAGTTAAATATTAGTAACACGTGATGGTAACGTAAAACCATCACGCTAAGTGGCGTTACCAACACTCTAATATTAATAGTAGATCTTGTTAACAACGTATGATGGCGACGCGTGATGGTAACTCGAAGTCATCACGCTAAGTTGCGTTACCGACCCTCTAATGTTAACAGTTATACACATACATTTACATATTAGTAACGCGTGATGGTGACGCGTAATGGTAACCTGAAACCATCACGCTAAGTGGCGTTACCAACGCTCTGATGTTAATAATAGGTCTTGTTAGTAACGTGTGATGGCGACGTATGATGGTAACGCGAAACCATCACTCTAAGTTGCGTTACCAACGCTCTGATATTGATAGTAGCGCATGTTAGTAGCGCGTGATGGTGACGCGTGATGGTAACCTGAAACCATCACGCTAAGTGGCGTTACCAACGCTCTGATTTTAATAATAGGTCTTGTTAGTAACGTGTGATGGCGAATGATGGTAACGCGAAACCATCACTCTAAGTTGCGTTACCAACGCTCTGATATTAATAGTAGCGCATGTTAGTAACGCGTGATGGTAACGCGAAACCATAAGTTTAACCCCCTACCAAATTCTAACAAAGTGTTAACAAAAAGCTAACGAAGTGTTAACAAAAAGCTAACGAAGTGTTAACTTTAATAAATAAAAACATTAGGACCAATGTACTTACTCATAGAGTTCGCCATTGAAACGAAAAAGGCATTTGTTGTTGTATATTTCAGTAGAATCCTTTTAATTTTTAATCTTGGGGTGTTATCATAAAATTCTTCGTAATAACGCCTATAATAGGTCCTCAACCATTCCTGATCCATCTGTAGGAAACTTTGTGTTTGAAAGTTAAACTGAAAAATATGTCAACCTTTAAAATTTTGAGAACAAACCTATATTTAATTATTGTTGCGCGTTATCGGTTCAAATGATTAACACTTTGTGAATTGTAACCTGCTTTATTTCCAACTGATTTCGGAACACGCGTGTAATTCACTAACACTATTTAATGAACTCTTATTCATTCACCAATTAACTCTTTAATGAACTCTTATTCATTTTTTCTATCATCTTCAGAGAGGTACTGAAGATGATAGCTTGGCTGTCGAAACGCGTTAGAGCAACCTTTGTTGTGTTTTTCTAATCTTTCTTGGTTTCAGGGTACAAGTTTTATATTTCAACTCTTATTCATTGACTTACTAACACTGTTTAATGAACTCACTTCTGAGGGAAAGCTGACCGCGTTTATATACCTTCCCGGTATTCTAGACTAAATCCATACAGATAAGGCTTATCGTTCGCGGAGCGCTGGAGCGCTTAGTCTGGCGTTTGCTTCATTATCGCGGCCGCTTCCCTTCATCAAATTTTTCTAGAAAAATTCCTTAGGTACTAAATTGTATAATTACATTTCGTTACAATATAATATTTATACTATAATGCACAGACCAATAGGTTTGAACATTTATTAGATTCGAAGTTTGGAAACCAAATACCGGTTTCAATCTTGTTAGATCTCGTCAGTTTGGTATATCCAACTCGAATGCTAATAAATGTTCCGACAAGTAGGTACTAAAACATTCACAGGCGTAGTACCTACTTGTCGGAACATTTATTAGCATTCGAGTTGGATATACCAAACTGACGAGATCTAACAAGATCGAAACCGGTATTTGGTTTCCAAACTTCGAATCTAATAAATGTTCAAACCTATTGGTCTGTGCATTATAGAATCCTTGTCTTCTGGGAACTCTCCTAGAGAGCAACCGCTTCGCTAGGTGGCAGTGTTTCAACTGTTGGTAATTCAGCTACCTATGATTCACTATACCCGCCTGGAGGGCTGCATGAATTTGTAGTCTAGGTTGCATTCTTCTTGCATATAATATTTATAATCAAAAAATGTTTTAGATCAGTGGTTTTCAACCTGTGGGGCGCGCCCCCCTGGGGGGGCGCAAGAATGTTACAAGGGGGACATGCAGCTATTTCCAAAATATCTTTTTCGAATACAAACCAAAATATATATATATATATATATATATATATAGTATATTGTTTTGTAGCCCATTAAATAAATTATAACATCAGTTGAGTATTTATGAAATTAGATTGTTAGAAAAATTAAGGGGGCCCAACAATTTTTTTTTAAAGGGGGGGCTCAGGTACAAAAAGGTTGGAAACCACTGTTTTAGATGAATATCTAAATTTCAAACAATTTTGGAATTTAATTTTTCAACAAGAAATACAAACTAAAACTAAAAATTTCAAGAAAAAATAAAATTTAGAAAATCCTTCAACATTAAAAACCTTTTTAAAATAATTTTGGTCAATTTTTATATTTGTGGTCTTATTCTAAATATTTGAGGTTTCAGTATTTAGTTTTTACTAAGATTTTTAATTTTTTTTTTGGTGAAACCTTGGTTATCTTCAAAGATTGAAATACAAATCTTGTCCCCTGAAACCAAGAAAGAGTAAAAAACACAACAAAGGTTGCTTTAACACGTTTCAACAGCCAAGCTATCATCTTCAAAGGGGACAAAATTTGTATTTCAATTTTTTAAGAACCTAAAGAAAAATTCAAAATTAAAAAGAATGATAAATTAGAAATTTCCAAAAAATATTTAGCATTTAAACGTTTTTGAGGAATTTGTAGTACGAAGTTTAAAAGTTGAATTAAACGCTTTTAACATACCTTTAAAATTTGAGAAAAAAAAAGTAGACGTTTTGAACGAAAATTGAAATTTCTGAACGAAAATTGAAAATTTTGAACGAAAATTGAAAATTTTGAACGAAAATTGAAAATTTTGAACGAAAATTGAAATTTGAAATATTGAACAGAAATTCGAAATTTTGAATAGAAATTCGAAATTTTGAATAGAAGTTCGAAATTTTGAATAGAAATTCGAAATTTTGAATAGCAATTCGAATTTTTGAATAAAAATTCGAAATTTCTTACAAAATTACCATTTTGGGAAAATTCGAAAAATAAAAACTACAAATTTTGAGCAGAAATTGGAAATTTTGATATTTCGAAAAAAAAATTCAAAATTTTTCAGGCTCTTTCCGAAATTTTGAATTTAAGATTTCAAATAATCTTTTTACCTAAATTTTCTGTTTCTAAGTCAAATTATTCGATTTTAAATTCAAACTTTTGATTTTGTTTCTGAAATTTTAAAATATATTTTTCAAAATATAAATATATTTTTCAAAATATAAATATATTTTTCAAAATATAAATATATTTTTCAAAATATAAATATGTTTTTTTAAATATTTTATCTTTAAAAATATATATAAGTAACAAACATACGTTTGTATTTTTCATTCCTTCCATAAAAGAAAGAGTATTTAAAATTGAAACGACAAACACGAAAATAATTTCTCACCCGATGGACGCACGCTATTGAAATTACATCTATGACTTACAGTGTAAATCTAAACGCTTCTTTGTCTAACCCAGAATTTTCCAACCAGTATGGTGCCCCCCCCCCCCCATGGGGGAGATCATAAGGGGGCGCAATGTATATTTTGATTTTTTTTTGAAAGGGTAGCTTTTTTCATAATTTTTTACTTAAAATGTCGATAATTAAAATACAAATCTTGTCCCCTGATACCAAGAAAGATTAAAAAACACAAAAGAGGTTGCTCTAACGCGTTTCGATAGCCCAATTATCATTTTCAGAGAAATACTGAAAATGTCAATAAAAGTTGGGAATCCTTGCACTAAAATACTATATTTTTTTAAGTTTGCTATATTTCTTATTGCTTATTCTGAAAAATACTACAATCAAATGAAAATACATTGGTAACCCTACTTGTGGTATTTAATTTTTTAAATTGTTTTAAAAAACGTGACGTCTATTTTATTTGATAAAGCTTTACTTCTTGCCCCTTATTCATTTAGATATATCGATGCTCTAATCTGCTGTCTATTTCTGGAAGTTCCTGCTTCATAAGAATTGTTTGTTGTAAGAATGAATGCAAACAAATTATAATTTTGATATTTTCAAACAAACATATTCGTTCAAACTAGATATTAAAAGTTTGTCGCCCCCGTCTTCTTTTAATCAAAGCAACGAAATTTTACCACCAGTTCGGTCACCACTCTTTTGTAATCGCAATCAGTAATCACTAATCAGTAGCAAAAATTTGAATTTGAAGTGAAGCGTTGAGCGATTTTCGATAGTGGAGGAAATTTGTGAATTTGCGTGACCAGCACGCATTACTAACATGCCCTAATGTTAAAAATTGAGCGTTATCGGTTCGAAGTGATTAAATACGTCGTGAATTATAACCACTTTATTTCTAAACTAAACTCGGAACACTACAACTGAATAATGAACTCACTTATTTACTTCTAACTACTAATTCACTAATTACTCTGAGTGACTCTAACTAACTCGGGGGAAAGGCGACCGCCTTATATAGTTCTCGCTTCCGAGTTCTAGAAAAATCCAGCAGATAAGGCTTATCGTTTGCCGAAATTTCTGGAACGCTTATATGCCGTTTGGTTCGTTATGGCGGCCGATTTCCCCTTATCAGATCTTTCTAGAAAATTTTCTTACGTACTAAATTCTATAATTTACATTTCGTTGCAGTATATTGGCTACTGTTAACAATAGAGCATATTAGTGTATTTCATTATCAGTAAATATTATATTCGTTTCCACTAGTCTCTGATTTCCACACGACACAAGCATCTACCAACAACAAATATAAAAAGGTAGCTCAGCTTGACAACATTTTTTTTTTGAAATATTTTAATATTGACTGTCTTGTCCACGAGTGTGGGTTCGCACTGTAACACTACACATTTCCGTGTTTAAATTTTCACTTCTGTCGGCACTCTCCAAAAGTGTCTATTTTTCTTTCTATTCTTGCATTTAATTCACAAATATTTGCGACGGATGGTAACCTTTTTTTATTTATTTATTTTTGGTGGAACGGACTAGTCCTTGGTTATCTTCAAAAATTGAAATACAAATCTTGTTTCCTGAAACCAAGAAAGATTAAAAAGCACAACAACGTTAGAGAAACCTTTGTTGTGTTTTTTAATCTTTCCTGGTTTCAGGGGGCAAGATTTCTAGTTCAATTTTTTGAAGATAACAACGAAAAACCCCAGTTAATAAAAAAAAAATAAATAATAAAAAACCACAACAGAGGTTGCTGTCTGTTGTGTTTTTTAATGTTTCTTGATTTCAGGGGACAAGATTTGTATTTCAATTCTTTTTTAGTCATTCATTTTGTAAATTTAGGTATATTTTACTATTTCTACACATTATTTAGAAGCTTAACAAGCTTTTGTGGTCATCAAACTAAATTGAATCAGTGCATCTTGAAATTGCGAGAATCTTTTCTTTTGAAGCTTTCTGAGCTTGTGTGGTATACAAGCTAAAGAGTATACTTCCGGGTTTGGATTGTGGCCGTGTCAAAGAACTACTAAAAGTGATTAATGTTTCGTCCATCATCGCAGAGGCCTTCTTCAGGAAGGAATAATCGTAGACGCCTTCTCAGGAACGAAAGATGAAGACAGCGGAACGCGATAACTCAACCGCACTAGATGCGTATGTCGACCATACAAGACGTAAAATTCTTTCGAAATGAAAATGGCGCAAATGATTGCTAAGGCAGAAGAGCACGATAAGAAATTAGGTCAACCATATCTGGGGCGATATTCTTCTGAGAAGCTATTATTTGGGAAAAGCTTCTCAAAAGTGTATTACCTCAGCTACAAATACGGGCACTGGAACAGGAATCTTCTCGGAAGACCTGAACCTAAATGTAAGTATTAACTTAGATAAACAATCTTCCAAGCGGAGATGTTGGGTATTTTATATAGTTCCAAACAAATGACGCAACTGAACATTACAGAAAAATGTATATAAAAAAAGACGGACAGCCAGGCAGCCTTTAAGACTCTGAGGAATGTGAAAACAAACTCAGGGCTGGTATGGAACTGCCACCTAGCTTTAGAACGTCTTATCACAAGAGAATGCAATTGATCTAATATGGATCAAAGGACATTCTGGGAAAGAGAGAAACGAACGCTTTGACAAACTAGCGGAGTAGGGTTCGGAGGGACAATTCGTTGGAGAAGAACTAACCCTTCCCCTGTCTAGATTAGCCAACGAAGAACGAAGAAATTCATCGTAAACACAGAGCATCAATAACAGCATGCCGACAAACTCACGCATTCATTAGAATGCCGTGCAGGGAAAAGGCAAAACTATGCCTACATCTTTCAAGGAATAACCTCAAGAAACTTATAGGTAATAGCGGGAATACCATCAAGGCCAGAAGTTTTCGAGGTGTCGAGCTCAAGGAGAATCTTCCTCATTGTGCGTTGTCTGAAAACAACTTCAGGCATGACACGTCACTGTCGATTAAACAAACACCTCCACAGAATGGGAATTATAAACGACCCGAGATATAGGGGGCGTTTAGAAGAAAGTGACAGTGTCGAGCACGCGATGTGACAAGTGTCGAGCACGTGATGTGCCACTGCCCGGCACTAGCATCAATCAGAGGATCCACACTGGGGGACTTCTGGCCTAGTGTGGCCAGTTTGAGAAAGGCGAATCCAAGAGACATTCTTCAGTTTTATCAATAAGGTTGGGTGGCTGAATGAATGACCAAGGACACCTCAATCACGAGGAAATCATAATGGGCCCGAAAAGGATGGCCTAAGTGCTGTCTAAACTTTAGGTAACCCTCATCGAATCCAGAATCCAGATCAGCTCAGCTAGTGCAAATCAAAATAGAACAAGGAAGATCTGTGTGTCATAGCTGAGGCTTCTGAGGAGCTATTATTTGGAAAGAAGTTCTCAAAAGAATACCGCCTCAGATATGTTGACACACGGATCTTTCATCTTATCTATCTTGTCTTGCGCTCTGAAGCTCTTCTATAGAAGAAACCTGGAAGGCTTCGTCATCATAATTATAGAAATTCCAAGTTATAAACTTGTTACCGAAAGGAATTTTCCCCAAAAGTTACAACCTATCCTCGTTTAAGAAGGGAGTTCATCGCCATCTATCCTTGTTTCCGCATCCTATTCGCACTGCTTTGAAAGCATAATGGGGTTACCTTTTGCAAGTGGATTAAACTTTAAAAAATTAGAATAGGCAGCTTACCCCATAAACGTATAAAGCCTTTTGCACGGTTAATTCATCCAAATCTGAAAATCCAAGTGTGTAGTCCATTGACATTAGTTTGGCACGAGCCTTCATCTTGACCCATAGTTCCATCCATGTAATGCTGTCTATGTAATTATAATATTCTCGCTTTATGTAATCTATGATTACTTTCACTTTGTTTCTTTTATCCTGATCTATGGTGTCTTGTATGTATCTGTATTTTTCGACTCCCGAGAACCTAAATAATACATATGTGTTACTTATTGGAACATTTTGAAATACACTTCGGAGTACTGAAGTTCGCACTAGGAAAGTTTAACTGACACGCTACTTACATTCTACTTACAACGACATACAGCGAAAAACCCCAGTTAATCAATAAAGTATTACTTACAATTTGAAAAGTCTCCAAATTATTTAATTGTTAAGCCAAATAAACGTACGTCAATCATCGCATTCATTCAAAAACAGTTCATTTTAAGAAGGAATGAATTACTGCAGTTAATTCCGTGAGTTGTTAAATTTTTAATTTTTTGCGAACTGATGTGTTAGAAAGCGAGGACCCCTTTATGGAACGTGCCAGAGTGTTGTTATCACGAAGTGGCTCAGGTGTAGGTCTATTGATCAAACCGTCTAAACTCTATAATATACAGAGTTTTTCCCAAACGTAAACTTCTGGGAGCAGTTGTAGGATAAAAGTAAACGCGCTCTCTCATCGTGATTCATTTCATTTCATTTATAACGTGATTCATAATTGATTCACGTTATTCGTGGCACTGCAAAGGCATAATAGGGGTAATCCTTTGCGAGTGGATTGTACTTAGAGGAAAATAATATCCAGTTAATGTGGTTGATTCATGAAAATAATAAAATTCGTAGACTAATTCGATCTAGGACTAATTAATATTGATAAAACAAATTTTGGTACTGGTAATTGTTAATAATTATAATATTTATAAGTACAATTAAGGCGTTTATTGCAAAAGTGGCCTATCCGACATTTTTAGATTTTCTTGACTTTCAATTTATTTCACTCAGAATATTAATATGTGTAAGTGCAATCCCTGACGGTGCAACACAAACCCATGTCCAATACTTTTACTACTTGGAAGATGGCAGCAATTATTTCATATTTGCATTAGGTATTACAAATTAGATTCTTCTTTTTCAATTTTCAAAGGATATTGTTACGGGCTTATCGATTCGAATTGATTACCACGTGTGAATTACACCACTTTATTACCAAACTTAACTTGGATCACCACAATTGAACAATTAACTCACTTATTGACTTCTACTAACTCACCAATTACACTGACTCTAACTGACTGACTTGAGGGAAAGCTGGCCGCCTTTTATAGTTTTGGCCCCCGGCTTCTAGAACTTTTCGGCAGATAAGGCTTACCCTTTGCCGAAATTTCTGGAACGCTTATCTGCCATTTGTTTCGTTATCGCGGCCGCTTTCCCCTTACCAGATCCTTCTAGAAACTTTTTTTATTTACTAAATTATACAATTCGATTCTAAATTCTATTCCATCTATTTACATTGCGTTACAATTTCGATTAACGATTGACGCCTGAATTTTGTTTTCAAATTTAACTTCATAATAAAATGTAGTGAAGTAAAAGCAATTATTTAACTACGATTTCGATATCTTTCAATTTAGTTCTCTGGAAACCTCCAGAAAAAAGTCGACATTTCTATGAAATTTTCGAAAAAAGTACAAAAGTGTAGAAAATGTCAAAATATATTTAAAGTAGAATTTTTGGAAGTAAAGAACAATTTTCTAGAATCAATTAACATTTTGAGTTTGTAGTTGAACTTTTAATGAAGAAAATAAATCTTGAAGGAGTAAAGCAGGAATTTTAAGAATAAAAGTCTATTATTCGGCATGTCCTCGTAATTTTTAGCTTCCATTCGAAATTTTAGACAAAAATTGAAAATGAAAACGCTGAAATAAAGTAGAATTTTTAAAGAAAAAACTTGGATTTTATGTAAAAAGTTTGGGATATCTTTAAATCCGCTTGTTTTTTTTGGATAGATTTTTTCGTTTAACTGTTGTCATACTAACAAGCTCTATAGATCGTAGAGAGATTTTTTCGTTGTAAGAGGTTTTGTTGTTTAATGTTAATGTAATAAGGTGGTGTCTTATTTAATAAATTTATTTTTTTAAAAAATAATACCTTACATATAAATTTTATTGAGAAAAATGACATATTTATTTCAAGACCGCAGTACTGCCATTTGTTTTACCTAATAACTTGACAAAACTAAAAATAAAAACTTAAGTATTAACTAACTTAAGAATGTTTTTTTTGAATTTTATTGAAACTGATGTTCCTAAATAATTTCATTTTTGCAATAAAATCTGTATGTAAAGTAGCAACTTTTTATATCATTATTTAGGTAGTACAAAAAGTGATCAAAAAATTCATGATGACATCATTGTCCAAAAGTCATCATTATTTTAAGAACCTAAAGTAATCTATCCAAGCGAGTTAGAAAGAAAATAAAAAAGCTTAAAGCAGGGCTTCGAACCAGAAATGAACCTGAAAGCGTCAACCGAAAAAAATCGTTATTTTTGCTGTAACGAAAACCGGAACTGAACCGAAAAAAATATATCGGTTTATTTCGGTTCGATGCAAATTTAGAAATTAGTGTTAACAAAATCTTACTCTCCACTTTGATTTCCTTTTTGGACTTAAAATCTCAAATAAAAAAACATGTTTACTTTGTTGTAAATTTTGAATACTTCTCTAATTTTAATCTTTTTCTCAAAATTTTAGGTTTACACTTTAGGAAAATTTCTGGATAGTTTTAAATGCCGCCTTTTTTATTTTGACAGTTTTAGTGTTCTAAATTTTCTTTTTCAAAATTTTACATGAACTCTTGCGATTTTTCTTAAAATTTAAAATTACGATTTTGCCTTTCTTCCCGAAAATTCGTCGTCTATCCCAAAATTCCAGTTTTTAGCAAGTTTGACTTTACAAACTGTAATTCCGTTTATTACAGAATTTTGCAGGTTTTCTCTTGAAATTGCATTTTCATTGAAAATTTAGAATTCATGCTAGAAATATTTTAATCTCAAAATTTAGATTTTATGTGAGTGCCTTTTAGTTGGAAAATTATATTTTTTTTACTTTTAATTCGAAATGTGGAAAAAATGTCCAAACTTCAAGAAAAAATCGATATTTGTAGACAAAGGCACAAAAAGGGCGAATAACCAATTAAATTTAAAAATAGCGATTTGTCAAAATTTCAACTTTTATTAATATCACAATTTCGAGTCCTAGAAATTTAGATTTTATTTCTTTAAATTTGTAAGTTTATTACCAAACTTAACTTGGATCACCACAATTGAACAATTAACTCACTTATTGACTTCTACTAACTCACTAATTACACTGACTCTAACTGACTGACTTGAGGGAAAGCTGACCGCCTTTTATAGTTTTGGCTCCTGGCTTCTAGAACTTTTCTGCAGATAAGGCTTATCGTTTGCCGAAATTTCTGGAAAGCTTGTCTACCGTTTGTTTCGTTATCGCGGCCGCTTTCCCCTTATCAGATCCTTCTAGGAACTTATTTTATTTACTAAATTATACAATTCTATTCTAAATTCTATTCCATCTATTTACATTGCGTTACAATATTCATGAATTCACTTGGGCTACTTTTGCACAAAACGCCTCAATTATAGATCGAATTTTGTTGTCTTAATAAAGTTAAGCCATCAAATCATCTTTAGTATTCTAGTCAAGAAATGAAAAATAGAATGGGGCTGCTTTCATTTTTGAAGCCAGTGAAAGATTATAACTAATAATGTGGAGTTAACACTGCTGCGAAAGTCGTGCATTAAAAAATATGAAATCCAAATAAAAAAATATGAAATCTAAGTGACCAGAAGCGAAACATTCTTCCGATATTTACCAGATAAAATTACCTTATGGTGGCAATCTCGTAGCATTTGTCTGTTAACGCTTGACTAACCCATTGCGGATGTATTTGTTTCAGTATACCATCGGGTGCATATTCCAAGTTGGTACTTAGAATTCTCCAAAGAAAATAATTAACTTGAATCCTAAAGCTCAAATGAATCAAAATGTATATCCAGTCACTGGTGATAAATTACCTTTTATCGGTGTTATTTGTTATATTGTAGAACGTCGAAAATGATGTACTGTTTTCGAACATTCCCATCTGTATTTTGTAGGAATTTTTAATTATCGGTACGTTTAAAATTTGCGACAACATTTTTTTCCAAGGAATCCATGGTTCAGAACGTTGAAGCTGTTTAATTGTATATTCCTGAATACGACCCTCGAATCTTTCGGGTTCAATCACAAATTGAAGTATTGTACACATATGTTGCAACTGAAATTGAAAATTTTTAAATGTTATCCTTTATCATAGTTTCTTTAATAGTTTTACCAAATTATCTTCGTATGCTAACATGTCTACAGCATCCTCTTCAGAAATATTTCGGTAAAAATAACCCATTACGTTACGGATAAGTTCAATTTTGTCATTTTTTGTGTCAGCAAGAGAATAATATTGTTTTGTGCATAAGGGTAAGATCTACAAGAAAAATGTGAACATTTTAGGGCACTATCAATCAATAAGTCTACTAACAGGGACGAAACTGTTCTGAACTAACAGGGACGAAACTTTTCGGAACTAACAGGTACGAAACTGTTCTGAACTAACCATTTTCTGTCGCTGCTTCAGATCGACTAAGGGAGCAGCAGACACAAACGATTAATCGGGATCTCGAGATCATTCTGGATTGGGGTAAGAAAAATTTGGTCGACTTCGACGCTTCAGAAACTCAGGCCGGGGTTTTCTCTAAGAAAACATCAAGGGATAACGCAACAAACATACTAATGGACGGTAAAATCCTTCCGATGGGATCTAATCTACCTATCCTAGGAGTGAATGTGAGCACTAACTTCTTTTGGGACGATCATGCCATTGCCAAATCCGCGTCTCAGAAGCTAGGCTTTCTTTTTAGAGCTAAAAAGTACTTCACATCTCATCAGCTATTAACACTACACAAAGCTCAAGTTAGGCCAACACTAGCCAATACTGTTCTCATGTTCAGAGTTCAGCCCCAAAACATACTTCAGCTCTCTTGGATTCAATTTAAAGAAGAGCGATTCGCCTAATTGATGACGAGAGTTTGACCGATTCTCTCGAAACACTAGAGCACAAGTGGATGGTTGACGACTTTTTTTTTCAAGTATTATCATGGAAGATCCTCGCAGGAACTAATAGAATTGATCTCCCAAGGGCAAGATTGTTGATGCATACAAGACAGTTGGAGCTAGCAAATTCCTGTGCGGTTCAGCTATGAGATAATGCAATAAACATAATAATGGACAGTGGGATTTAATCTATTCTATGCGAGGAGTAAATGCGAGCACTAACTTCCTCTTGGGACGATGATGTGCGCGCCATTGCCAAATCCACCTCTCAGAAGCTTATCTTTTGTTTTAGAACCAAAAAGTACTTCACATCTCATCAGTTACTCATACTATACAAAACCAAAGTTAGGCCAACACTAACCAATACTGTTCTCATGTTTGGAGTTCATCCCCAAAACATACTTTAGCTCTCTAGGATTCAATTCAAAGAAGAGCGATTCACCTAATTGATGACGAGAGTGCGACGGATTCTCTCGAAACACTATAACACATGTGACTTGTCTCTTTTCTACAAGTACTGTCATGGAAGATGCTCGCAGACGAGAGTCTGGCCGATTCTCTCGAAACACTAGAGCACAGGCGTATGGTTGGTGACTTGTATCTTTTCTATAAGTACTATCATGGAAGATGCTCGCAGAAACTAATAGGATTGATCCCTCCAAGGGCAAGATTCTTGAGGCATACTAGATAGTCGGAGACAGCAAATTCCTGTGCGGTCCAGCTTGACACAGTGAGGACTTTTGTCTACGGAGACTCTTTTTTCTATAGAACTTCCAAGCTATGGAACGCGTTACCGAAACGAATTTTTCCCAAAAATTATAACCTATCTTTGTTTAAGAAGGCGGTTCATCGACTTCTATCCTTGTTTCCGCATCCTATTTGCAGTGCTTTGAAAGCATAATGGGGTTACCATTTCCGAGTGGATTAAACTTTAAAAAAACAGGGACGAAACTGTTCTGAAAGATGAAAAGAAAATGTAAAAACATCCATCCGTCTTTCTAATGAATGGGGAGCTCTACTTGAATACGAAGGTGACTATTTTTCATTATGTAGACAAACTTTATTGAGTACGAAAGTACTCTTTGATTGCTTACATTCCAGTATCTGGATACATTTTAATTTTACTTACACTAACTAAATTATTTCCAGTAATGTTGTCGTCAGATTGTGTAATCTCGAAAACGTAGTTCAAAGCAACTCCAGATTTTATAGATTTTACATACGCAGTCCACCAATTGAACTCAGTATCTTTCGACCCACCTATGATATCCTGTAGGCTTTTGGATAAATCTCTCTTGTATCGTTCTAAATCCTTGTTAGCATCGACGCACGCCTTATAATAACGTTTCATAAGTGTTGTGCCGTGATCCTCGGTATTATCCAGATCGGATGTAACTATTTCCCTTAATCTATTTTCGAATTTACCTTGAATCGTTTCAAGTAATGTTGTAGCGTTATATACATCCAGAGTGCTATTTCTGTATTTGCC
The DNA here is from genome assembly GCA_028583605.1 of Dastarcus helophoroides. Classification (NCBI taxonomy): domain Eukaryota; kingdom Metazoa; phylum Arthropoda; class Insecta; order Coleoptera; family Bothrideridae; genus Dastarcus; species Dastarcus helophoroides. The sequence continues at coordinate 41,089,716 of CM053330.1, read as the reverse complement.
ACAAACGAAGTCATAGAAATCTTCGCATGGATCTTTATGTTGATCTACGAATTGTAGTATTACGTCTCTAGCTTTTGCGCATACGTTCGGTTCACATTTCACACAAGGAACTCTTGAATCATCTTCATCAATATTAGTTGTTTGGATAAAATATTTCTGGGAGTTTCCTGCAAATAACATCAAAATGTTTTAATCGGAATATTAAAGCGCGGATCATTTTTTCAAACTTTTGAATCTTCGAACCACCGACTTTCAAATTTTAGAAATAATTAACTTTCAAACTTCCACTTTAAAAATTCGATTTTTGTTGGGTGGTTATCTTCAAAAATGTATATACAAATCTTGTCCCTCGAGATCAGCGAGACATAGTAGTAAAAGTTGTTCTAACGCGTTTCGATAGCCAAGCTAGCTGGTCTTGGTTTCAGGGGACAAGATGTGCATATCAGTTTCAGCAGTATCAGTATCAGCACATTCTCTGTTTTAACAGTTCGAACCTTCGTGTTTCAATCTTTTGAACCTTCAAAACTTCAACTTTCAAACTTATAACGTTTCCAACTTTCGAACTTCTCATAGACTTTCAAATTTTCGAAATTTCGAATTATTTAGTCTTCAAACTATCACACTTTTGAGCTTTCAAACGTTTCAACTCCCAAACATTCAAACATTTATACGAATATTGCATTACATTGTATACTGGATAGCTTTTCATTCTGAGAGACTGAATCGCTCCGTATAGGTTTTCAAAACTGATTATAATAATAAGAGAATGTTAAAATGCAGATCTTGTCCCCTGAAACCAAGAAAGGTTAAAAAACACAACAGATGTTGCTCTAACGCGTTTCGATAGCCTAGCTATCATCTTCAGTATCTCTATGAAGATGATGGCTTGTCTATAGAAACGCGTTAGAGCAACCTCTGTTGTGTCTTTTAATCTTTCTTGGTTTCAGGGAACAAGATCTGTATTTCAATTTTTGAAGATAATCAAGCACCAAAAATAAAACAGAGAGATTATAACAAAATCATAAACTTTTTTACGTAACAATCACAACAAATATTCTAAAAACAATCAATTCCTTCTATTCTATTGGTAAGGATTAAAATGAACAAAAATATCGTCGACAATAGAGTATAAACAAAGTATTTAAGAATGAGTTAACATGAATTCCAAAAATTGCAGATTTTGCAAAACTTAAAGGGCACTAACCTTTCCTAAAGCTGAAGTATAAGACAAGTACGAAGATTTTCACTAACATCAAAACAGCCCACAGTATTGCCCGATTTTTGCGAGGTGCTGCGATCCTGTTTGGAAAAAACCACATTATTATAAAGATTATTCAAAAAGGCGTAATTCTGGTGAACACCTGAACTTAAAAACAACGAAAATGTTGTCCCTTCAAGCAAATTTAGATCCTCAAACGAGCGAGAAAGGTGTTGCCATTTGTAACGATTTCCCAATACACGTATAGACAATGATGATTGAATGAAAAATTAAATGACCAGTCAATAGACCAAATTAAATCATTTTTATGTATGATTTTGCATTTATCCAAATTTTCGTGTGTTATGATTGATTGCCAAATCCGCCTCTCAGAAGCTAGGCTTTCTTTTTAGAGCTAAAAAGTACTTCACATCTCATCAGCTATTAACACTATACAAAGCTCAAATTAGCCAATACTGTTCTCATGTTTGGAGTTTAGTCCCCAAAACACACTTTAGCTCTCTTGGATTCAATTCAAAGAAGAGCGATTCGCCTAATTGATGACGAGAGTCTAACCGATTCTCTTGAAATACTAGAGTACAAGTGGATGGTTGGTGAGTTGTCTCTTTTCTACAAGTACTATCATAGAAGACGCTGGCAGGAACTAAAAGGATTGATCCCTCCAAGGGCAAGATTCTTGAGGCAAACAAGACAGTCGAAGACAGCAAATTCATGTGTGGTCCAGCTTGACACAGTGAGGAGTTCTGTCTAAGGAGACTCTTTTTTCTATAGAACTTCCAAGTTATGGAACTTGTTACCGAAAGAAATTTTGCCTAAAAATTACAACCTGTCCTTGTTTAAGAAGGTGGTTCATCGCCAACCATCCTTCTTTCCGCACCCTACTCGCAGTGCTTTGACAGCATAATGGGCTAAAGCACTAAACTAAACACTGTGGGCTGTGATTAAGTCCAAAGAAGGTTTCACCCCTTTACCACATCGGCAATTATTTATTTAATTGCCGATGTGGTAAAGGGGTGAAACCTTCTTTGGAGCATAATGGGGTTACCCTTTGCGAGTGGATTAAAATTTAAAAAAAATGTCTTTTTTCAGATGTACACACTTTTTTCTACAATTAATCCAAATATTTATGGAAACGATAACTGTATTGATAATGTCTCAAATAAAAAGCATTCATTCATAAATCGCAATAAGTCGATGACTAACACAGTTTATGAGATCGCCTCAGAGCGCTCTAATCCATTCCAATCGCAATTACTGTATTGCGTTAACTAGTGCTAACTCCGAAAAATTCATCTAAATGAAATAATATATCAAACAAATTTGATCTGCATTCTATCCTTCAGTTAAAACAACTATTTAATCTGAAAAAAAAATCATTATTGGAGGTACAAATGGAAAACCGCCGTTTTTTCTCACGATTTGAGGCTTTATTGTAAAAAACTCGTTACATACTCATTCTTCAAAATAATTTCCAACTTTTTCCGATCTTTCTGGCAGCTTCTGAATTCGTCGGCGAAAAAACTGTACTTCTTTTGACGCGATCCACGAATCGATCCAATTTTTGGCCTCTTCGTAAGAACGAAAGTGCTGTCCTGCCAGGTCATGCGTCATCAATTGAAACAAATAGAAATCAGAAGGGGCATTGTCAGGAGAGTACGGCGGGCGGGGTAGGACGTCCCATTTCAAAGTTTTCAAGTATGTTTTCACGACCTTGGAAACATGTGGCCGAGCGTTGTCATGCAGAAGTATCACCTTGTCGTGCCTTTTCGAGTATTGTGGGCGTTTTTCTTTCAGCACTCGACTCAAACGTATGAGTTGCGTCCGATAGAGGGCTCCTGTAATGGTTTCACCCGGTTGCAATAGCTCATAGTACATTACGCCGAGCTGGTCCCACCAAATACACAGCATCAGCTTCGAGCCATAAATGTTTGGTTTCGCTGTCGAAGTTGATGCATGGCTGGGAAGTCCCTACGATTTTTCCGCTTTGGGTTGTCATAGTGTATCCACTTTTCATCGCTGGTCACGATGCGATGCAAAAAAACCCTTTCTTTTTTGCCTTTGGGGGAGTGGTTCGCACGTGAAAAGGCGCCGTTCGATGTCCCTAGGCTTCAGTTCGTACGGCACCCAATGTCCCTGTTTCTGGATCAATCCCAAGCATTTTAGGCGATGGGAAACGGCTTGTTGAGTCACGCCTAATGAAGTTGCAAGTTTCTGTTGCGTTCTACAAGAATCTTCATCCACCAAAGCTTCCAATTCAGCATCCTCGAGCTTTTTCACGGGTCCGGGACGCTTCTCGTCTTCCACGTCATATTCGCCATTTTTAAACTTTTGAAACCATTCCCGACACGTTCTTTCACTAATAGAACTCTCACCATAAGTGTCTACAATCATTCGACGCGCCTCAGCTGCATTTTTCTCGAATGAAATGGAAAAAGCAACACTTCCCGCAAATGACGCTTGTTCGGCTCGAATGTCGCCATTTTCACGTACGAACAAAACAAAGCACAGTAAAAATAAACAAACGAGATGATTTAGAGTTATTGACTGATGCCTCAGCGTGCTATATGATGTTTCTAATTGGACTTTCTTAACGATTTTTTATGCTGGTGCCACCTCTGGGAAAACGGCGGTTTTCTATTTGTACTCTCAATACTATATGGTTCTTCAAAAGGAGATGTTGGAAATTTTATATAGCGCCGAACAAATGACGCAACTGAACATTACAGGAAAATATATCCAAATAAAGACGGACAGCCAGGCAGCCCTTAAGGCTCTAAGGAATGTGAAAACAAAATCAGTGCTGGTATGGAACTGCCACCTAGCTTTAGAACGTCTATCACAAGAGAATGCAATTGATCTAATATGGATCAAAGGACATTCTGGAAAAGAGAGAAACGAACGCGCCGAGAAACTGGCGAGGAAGGGTTCGGAGGGACAATTCGTTGGACCAGAACCAACCCTTCCCCTGGCAAGATAAACCGTAAGATCCCTACTTAACGAAGAAATTTATCGTAAACACAAAGCCATATGGACATCAATAACAACATGCCGACAAACTCACGCATTCATTAGAATGCCGTGCAGAGAAAGGGCAAAACTATGCCTACAACTCTCAAGGAATAATCTCAGGAAATTTGTAGTGATATGGACAGGTCACTGTCGATTAAACAAACACCTCCACAGAATGGGAATTATAAAGGACACGAGCTGCAGAGGATGTTTAGAAGAAGATGAGAGTGTCGAGCACGTGATGTGTCACTGCCCGGCACTAGCATCAATCAGAGGATCCACGCTGGGGGACTTCTGGCCTAGTGTGGCCAGTTTGAGAGAGGCGCATCCAAGGGACGTTCTTCAGTTTCTCAACAAGGTTGGGTGGCTGAATGAATGACCAAGGACACCCCAATCACGGGGATATCACAATGGGTCCGGAAAGGGTGGCCTAAGTGCTGGCCTAAACTTTAGGCAACCCACAACGAATCCAGAATCCAGACTATATGGTTCAAAAAGCCTTCCAATGCAGGTACCTATTTTTCCGTAAAATATTTTTTTTCTCACAACTATTACGATATCGAAAAAACCTGCAGTTTTCCGATAATCTATGGCCCAAAATCTACTACCCCTAATAAAATCTAAATTTTATCTTTAGAAACAAAAAAACAGGGAGAAGGAATTGAAATACAAATATTATCCCCTAAAACCAAGAAAGATTAAAAAATACAACAGAGGTTGCAATAGCCAAGCTATCATCTTCAGAGAGACAAATATGTATCTCTCTAAAGATGATAGCTTGACTATCGAAACGCGTTAGAGCAACCTCTGTTGTGTTTTTCAACCTTTTTTGGTTTCAAGGGACAAGATTTGTATTTCAATTTTTGAAGATAACCAAGGACCAGTCCGTTACACCAAAATTAGGGACAAGGAATGATTATTTCTGATACATTTTCAGCTGTATCTTTAAGACGATTGAACTGAAAATTATAAAAAAAATAATTTGGTGTCTTTAGAGGTAGCTCTTTCAAATGATATCTCACACGATATATCAACTAAAACTTGATTTTTCGGAAATCAAATTAACCCCCCACTGTGTTATAAATTATTTTGCTAATCGTTAACTGGCGCGGTATTTGCGTGGGTTATCAAGAACTAAGGCAAAATTTGAAATTTCTACGTTTAACATTGTTTTCGAGGAAAACCTCTTTGTAACAGACACGAGAGTGAGATTAATAAGGGTTCCGTTTTTTCCTTTGAAGGAACGAAACCCTAAAAATTAATTTAAGATTTCTCTAAGCGTCACTAATCTAATGATAGCAACATCAATCGTTAAATTGGCATATTATCGGAAGTCACAAATAAAACTAATAGTGTTCGAAAATAATAATAGAAGAGTGGCTACAAAGCTAGTAGTAGACTATAGGCAATTCTAAAGGTAAATTTGATGAGCCTGAAATGTTCAAAAACTATAAAATCAGTGACCATTGAAAGTACGTGGGACAGACCATCACAAAAACATTAATTTGAAATTGAATACACTTGCCTTGGCTGTTCCTCCAAAGGTGATATCAGCACATAGTTGGGATGTGCCGTTTCGGCCCTTCTAGCCATACCCTTCACTTATTATATGAAAAGCTAACGGAATAAACACCTTAACATGTTTTTATCTGCAACATGTACGCATATCTGCCTAGGTTAAAAATGTATATTTGCTCTTAGATATAAAGGTATCCATTGACATCGAGGCAAGTGCTCCTTTTCAGACGTAGATTTCAGATTCCTGATGTGCAGTTACTGCTAATCAAATGTAAACGATAAAATTGTATTAGAGACGAGAGACTTGTAGGGATCTGGTCGATTAAATGAACATCTTTACAGAATGGGCATCAAAATGACCCAAGTTGTAAAAGATGAGAGGTTCAAACGCATGATGTTTTACTGGCTGGTCTTAGCATCAAAAAGGTGATCCATACTAGGAGATTCCTCATCTAGTGTGGCCAGGAGAGAGGCGTTTCCAAGCTACGTTCAATTAATTTTTTTTTTACTCCAAAAGAGATCTTTGGGCAATAAGCGTTTGGTATGTGGCGAACGAGAAGAGTAGACATGTAGAGTATCACTCCAGTGAGTGATCTCTTTTAAATATTTCTAAATCATAATATAGAACCCATTAAGTAATTATGTGATAAAATTGGATGACTTAATAAATAAACAAGAACACTTCTTTTTGGTGGAACAGACTGGTCCTTGGTTATCTTCAAAAATTAAAATACAAATCTTGTCCCCTGAAACCAAGAAAAATTAAAAAACACAACAGAAGTTGCTCTAACGCGTTTGGGTCGCCAAGCTATCTCTCTGAAGATGATAGCTTGGCTATCGAAACGCGTTAGAGCAACCTCTGTTGTGTTGTTTAATCTTTTTTGTTTTCGAGAGATAAGATTTGTATTTCAACTAAGGCCATCTCAATTACGGGGATAGCACCATTGACCCAAATAGAGCTGCTATTAACCTGATTTTAGACAACCCACTCTAAATTCAGGAGGTAGAATCAAAAAGAAAATTGTCGAAAACAAGAAATTTTAGCAATCTTAGGTAAAATAAGAAAAACGAGCAAGCACCATCGACATCGGATCATTCGTTATCATGACAAAGCGAGCTCTCACCCATCGGCTCAAACAAAGCAATATCTGATCGGCCAAAACATCGACTTGTTGAGTCATCCGTAGTATGACCTTAATTTGGTACCCAATGACTGTTTTTATTTCCGTACATCACGTGGTCAACGATTTTCGACACCCGAAGAAGCAGTTGATGCATTCAGAACGCACATTCTGGAGGTAACTTAATCATAGTGGAAAAAATGCTTTGAAAATTTGCTCAAACTTATACACAACAGTTTCGATCTTCATGAAAATTATATTGAAAAACAATAAACCTATTTCGATCATTAATATTTGTTTTTTTTTAAGTTTAATACTACTCGCAAAAGGGTAACCTCATTATGGTTTCAAAGCACTGCGAGTAGGATGCGGAAACATGGATGGATGGCGATGAACCGCCTTCTTAAACAAGGGTAGGTTGTAATTTTTGGGGAAAATTCCTTTCGGTAACAAGCTCCATAACTTGGAAGTTCTATAGAGAAAAGAGTCTCCGTAGACAGAAGTCCTTACTGTTTTAAGCTGGACCGCACCATTATTAGGTCAAATATAATATAAATAGCAACCCTGATGGAGTAACGTTAGTTTGTTTTGGAATAATTAATCAGGTAATCAAGTGATAGAAGACAAAATGGAGTTACATGCGTATTTCTATTGAAACTATTGGAGACACAACCCAAAAAGATGTGTGTGAAAACCTTTACGTAATGAATATAAACATCAAGTTATTTGCAAAGCTAATGTATACAGACAAACTTTCGGCTTCCTAGAATAGAACACACAAAGTTGTAATTTTTAAAATTACATTTGCCTCTCTATCGCGTCAGTCAAATACACATGCCACATGCAATAAGATTCAGATGAAAGGAATATGTTCATTATGCGAATATACGATATCTCTTCAATTGAACCATATCAATAAGTTTATATAATACATTTTTTTCTTAAATAGCGCCAAAGAAGTATTTGTTAATTACATTTGTCAGTTACATTATTACATTAGAAAATTATTTTTACCAACTTCAATTACAACAGTTTTTCAAGAAGACGACCCTCGGAAAAGGAGAGCAGTGAGCTCTTCTCCAAATATAACTTTAAGAGTGATTTGCACCATTTTCATCTGAATGCGTCCTTTTGACACATCCAGATTTTGTGGTCTACTTATTTTTTAAGTATCTTCATAAAAAATTTAAAGTGCTTAAATCTGAATTCTCCTCTCTATCAACCTATGATGTCCAAATATGTCATCATAAAAGAGCACAGTGTGGGATGCACCATCTTGCTAAAACCACAAATCATTCCATTTGGAAACAGGTAATATAGTTCGGGGAGTAAATCGTTTTGTAGAAATTGTAAATATCGGGAGAAAAAATAGTACAATTTTTGAGAAATTTTCCATCTAAAACCCAAAGCTTCGTTAAACTTTAATTAAAATCATTTTTTTACTTCTACGGTTAAAACTAATGACACAATCCGGAAATATCAATTTTTTATTATCCTTATATTTTCAGTCTACAGCATCACTTTATGAATAAATAACTATAAGTCAATTTCAGAAAGTTTCTCAAAAAAACACAACATTCCAAAATTAAATCTTTCTTGATTCATTTTTAAATAAGGGGTAGGTTAAACCTGCAGCACTCAAGCTTTCGCTTATGGTACCCCCACGATTACCTCATAATTGTCCCGTTCGTTTGAAAAATTCCAGAACCTTCTTTATGGGTGTTTCCACTATTATCTTTGGTTCAGTCAGAGCATTCCTAAAGTTGGAATGTCTATCCCTTGCCAGAGCCTTTAAATAACTAACTAACAATATAGACGAATTGATTATGAAAACTTTGATACCAAAAAAGAAAGAAAAAACGTCAAGTTTTTCAACTAAAATTTATTTTATAATATTCTACACTTTTCTCTGGGATTCATCGGGGAATCAATTGGACAATCGAAATCCTTAGCAAAATATTCCGAATTTTGAAGACCAGCGTTAACTCTGAAAGGCGCCACACCGTGATCGTCAGGACCTTCTTCTGTAACGAATTTGTCGCTGGTAAAATTTTTAAAACAAATCCAATTGTTCGCTTGTATCCAATAGAGCTGATTGGGTGTGTAATCCAAACCGGGTAGTTTTTGTTCGGCACCGTGCTTTTTACTCCACGTCTGGTAGGCGTCGTAAGATGCGTCTATTCCGACAAAATCACACACGTTTTCTTCCAGTGTGAGGGAACCGTTATTTGTCTGTAATTAAAACGATTTATTAGGTTGAGAAGAAAACCTAATTCTTATTAATTTTGCCCAACTGCAATAGCTGGATGATTTGAACTGGTAAACGCAGCGATGTTTTTTCGTAAACGATCTCGAAATCTCGATTAATAAACTACTTTTAGGTTAGGTTAGGTTAGATTGGGTTAGGTTAGATTAGGTTGGGTTGGGTTAGGTTAGATTAGGTTGGGTTGGGTTAGGTTGGACTGAGTTAGGCTGGGTTGGGTTAGGTTAGGATCAGTTCGATTGGGTTAGATTGGGTTGAGTTAGGTTAGGTTGGGTTAGGTTAGGTTGGGTTTGATTGCTTTAGCTTGAACTACCTGAGACAGCGCCGGATATTGGTTTGGTTTCTCGAAGAAAAAGGATAAACCAGGCTACCGGCTGTGTGGTTCAATCTAAAAATCATTTATGTGCAACAGAAACAGAGTAGAAGACAGAATAGATTTATGGGGTGCCCCTGCATCAATAGCAAATGTCTCAAATGGGATGTCATCCACAAGAAGAGATCTGTCGTTGAGAAAACTGAATATCAAATGACAGAAACCCATCCATACACTCGTTACAAGAGACAGGATAGACTTCTGGGGTACCCCTGCATTAATCGCAAATGTCTCAAGTGAGATGCCATCAACAAAAAGGGATCTGTCATCGAGAAAACTTGGATATCAAACGACAAAGACTCATCCATGTGCACGTCACAGCAGACAGAACAGACTTCTGGGGTACTCCTACATTAATCGCAAATATCTCAAATGAGGTGCCTTCAATAACGATATAGAGAGATCTATCATCGAAAAAACTGGATATCGAATGATAGAGATCCATTTATGCACACGTCTCACAGGAGACAGAACAGACTTCTGGGGCACCCCTGCATTAATGGTAAATGTCTCAAATAAGATGCCATCAACAACGATCTGAAGAGATCAGTTATCGAGGAAACTTGATATCTAATAACAGAATTCCATCAATATACATCTCACAGCAGACAGAACAAACTTCTGGGGTACCCCTACATTAATCGCAAATGTCTCAGATAAGAGATGCCATCAACAACGATCTAAAGAGATGTGTCATCGAGAAAACTGGATATCGAATGATAGAAATCCATGAAATCCATTTATGTACACGTCTCACAGGAGACAGAACAGACTTTTGGGGTACCCCTGCATTAATCGTAAATGTCTCAAATAAGATGCCATCAACAACGATCTTAAGAGATCTGTTATCGAGAAAACTTGATATCTAATAACAAAATTCCATCAATATACATTTCACAGGAGACAGAACAGACTTCTGGGGTACCCCTGCATTAATTGCAAATGTTTCAGATGAGATGCCATCAACAACGATCTAAAGAGATCTTTCATTGAGAAAACTAGATATCGAATGATAGAGATCCATTTATGCATACGTCTCACAGGAGACAGAACAAACTTCTGGGGTACCCCTGCATTAATCGCAAATGTCTCAAACGAGATGCCATCAACAACGATCTAAAGAGATCTGTCATCGAAAAAACTGGATATCAAATGATAGAGATCCATGAAATGCCATCAACAACGATCTGAAGACATCTGTTATCGAGAAAACTTGATATCTAATAACAAAATTCCCTTAATATACATCTCACAGGAGACAGAACAGACTTCTGAGGTACCCCTGCATTAATTGCAAATGTCTCAGATGAGAGATGCCATCAGCAACGATCGAAAGAGATATGTCATCGAGAAAACTGGTTATCAAATGATAGAGACCCACTTATGCACACGTCTCACAGGAGACAGAACAGACTTCTGGGGTACCCCTGCATTAATCGAAAATGTCTCAATTAAGATGCCATCAAAACTTAAAGAGCTCTGTTATCAGGAAAACTGGTTATCAAATGACAGGGACCCATCCATAAGATGTTATTTTGGTAAGAAGAGATTGGTATTAAACTCTGTCGAATTCTTTTGACCACTTTTGACAATGCCTCTGTCCTAAGCGTCCTAGGCCTAATCGTATTTTACCATAACTGGATACCAGACTTCAGGCATATAAATATAGCAACATAAACGTGGTCACATGATCGTAGTAATAACAAACGATGGTCTGTGGTGGTAACATAATGTTGTTTAAATATTAAATACAAACCTTTAGATCTTGATTAGGAAAAGCATCGTACAACTTAATAACACACTCCACCGTTTTTTGATATTCTTCTGCAGTTTTGTTGGTCCACCAGTCGAACTCTGTGAGATTCTCATGTAATAGGTATCTGCCACTTTCCTGAAAACCATGCATTATCTCGTGACCTATGATCCTTCCAATGGAACCGTAGTTCATAAATTTTGGAAATTTTTTGTTGTAGAATAGATCTTGTAGTATTGGAGCCGGTAGGACTGAAATTGAACAAATTAAATGTTCTATAATGAAACATTGAAAATATTTATAACCATAACCATATATGGGTGTCGGCCTTCTTTGGCCTTATCAGTATGATACGGTCTTTGTAAACATTTTCAACTTGTAGCTGCAAGCTAGCCGCACATATGCTTAATAATGTTATATGTTTAATAATCAGAAGTATGTATCATACATCTGATTATTAAACAAGACTTAAATTGACATTTTCAACCTTTACTTCGTGGAATCCTTTAATATTCCTAACTATTAAACTTTTTTAACGATCAACAAGCAGCAAGCAACAGAAATTAACAATTTCACAATATTTCGATAAATATTTACTAACACAGGACCTGGTTTCGGATTACTGCATCATCTGGTATAACCGCCGATGATACAGTAATGCGAAACCTGGTCCGGTGTTAGCAAATATTTATCGAAACATTGTGGAACATTTAATTTCTGTTGCTTTTTAATCGTTAATAAAAATTAATAGTTATGAAGATTTTTTAATTGCGTTTTTGAAAAATTGAAATACAAATCTTGTTCTCTGAGACCAAGAAAGATTAAAAACACAACAAAGGTCGCTCTAACCCGTTTCGATAGCCAATCTATCATCCGCAGAGATACTTTGAAGTGAAAACCTCTACTTTGGAGTGAAAACCTCTTCAGGAACGTTGGACGATTTTAAATAGAGGGAAAATTTATGGTTTCGCTTTACCATCAAGCTAATTTGCGTTATAGCATGCTCTAATGTTAACAGTACTATCTAGCTATAAGAAAGACGTGTAATGGAATTAAAAAACTCGTTGATGACAGCGGGATTCGAACCCACAACTTATTAGACCTATGAAATAATATCTGCCGTCTTAACCGTCATGCCACTGGCGTCTTAAGCATCATACCACATGATCGTTCGCAAGAATAAGAATCTTAACTACATTGAGGAGTTTTTAGTTCTGACAATAGTTCCTAGACTGTCTAATTTTTATTTATTTTTTAATTTTAGATCATTATTGACTTATCTTGAATTATTTATTATAAAAGATTTTTAAAATTGAAATACAAATCTTCCATCATCTTCAGAAAGATACTATCTCTCTAAAGATGGAAATACAAATCTTGTCCTCTTCAGTACAGGATATACTTCTTTCGGGATTGGACCGTATCAACGAACTACTAAAAGTATTCGACGTTTCGCCCACCATCGTAGGGGGCTTCTTCAAGAACAAAGAAAAGAAAAATAAATGAAAAGAAGAATATGGGGAATGTGCAAAAAAAATGAAGAGTTTTGCCTGTGGTGTGGTGAACATACTGAGTTACTGCGCTCTTCTGTCTAAACTTTCTTATTCTTTGTACCAATTTTCAATTCAGAAGAGTTTCACCTCTGGTATGGTGGACATACCGAGTTACCGTGGTCTGATGTTTTGAAATTGGCCTTTTCATTCTTTCTTTTTTACATATTCCGCCATATTCCTCTTTTCATTTATTTTTCTTTTCTTTGTTCCTGAAGAAGCCCCCTACGATGGTGGGCGAAACGTCGAACACTTTTAGTAGTTCTTTGACACGGTCCTATCCCGGAAGAAGTATATCCTGTACCGACTCTGGCCGGGGAAGCCTTCGGTATCATACTTGTCCTGTTCAATTTTTGAATATAACCAAGGACCAGTCCGCTCCTCCAAAATGATCTCTGAAGATGATAGCTTGGCTATTGAAACGCGTTTCAGCATCCTTTGTTGCATTTTTTAATCTTTTTTGGTTTCAAGGGACAAGATTTGTATTTCAATTTTTAAAGGTAATCAAGGATGAGTCCGTTCTACCAAAAATAATAATAATAATTAATAAATTTGAAATAATAATAATTATAATAATAAATAATTTTGAAATAATAATAATAAATAATAATTGAAATAATTACGTATCATACAACCGAATGTGTACTTACCCAGCCTATTCAAATCTTGGGTAAAATAAGCGTTCAAACTGGACGAATATTTAATAAATTCATCGTAATTATCTTCTGGAGTGCCATTGTAGAATTCCTGATAGTATACCGTCATCATTTGCTTTAAACGTTCCTGATCCATCTCGATGATGTTATCAGAAGAAAATTTAAACTGAAATGGAGGTTTTTTTAATAGATTGTTGCTACTACTAGATGTGGATTTTAATACGTTTGTCAAATTTAATACTTTTTCTACAAATGTATCATTAAAAAGTTCATCGGGTGCTCCAATGTAGCTCTCCATGGCTCTAACTTTGTCCAAAGCGAAATCTTTGGTTTTCTTATCCATCCAATTGGCTTTCGATAGTCGCGAATAGAACTCGTCTTGAATATAGTTTATCATTTCAGTCATCTGCGCCTTGGTTTCTGCATCGACCATTTGTTTGATGTAGGTCAGTTCTTTTACGTGTTTAAATCTGTTGTGGAATTGAAATCATCTCATTAAAAATAAAACTCTCATCTCATTAAAAATAAAACGTTTCTCACAAAACCAAAACATAAACTCGAAACCATTTTAATTTTTCTAAAACAATTTAAACACCCCGTTCTTCATTTCTGATGTCGAAACGTACTCTTGATTGTAGTATACCAAGGAAACATGACATTGTTGACATAAAGAATGAAGCAAGACTTAAATTGAGGGTGAATAATTATATTTATAGTTATAATTACTGTTAAAACCTGGGTTGTTACTCTAACAATTTATTTTCATTATAATGATATTTTTAAGTGAAAACTTTAGGCGCATTAGATGAGAAGAAAAGTTATGATTTCGTGTTACTATCACGCTAACTGAAATAACCGACATACTCTAACGTTAACAGCACGAATAAGACGTGTAATGGAATTAAAAAAAGCGTTAACAAGAGCGGGATTTGAACCCGCAACCTGTTACACCTAAGAAACAATATCTGTCGCCTTAACCACTGAACTACGCGATTATTCGCAAGAATACCACATTTAGGGAGTTTTCACTTCTGACAGCAGTTCCCAAAGTACCCTTTTTTTTATTTGTAACTCAACGAATTTCTATTTGATTAAACAATAGGCATGTTTTCGTTTATGTATTATTTTATAATTTCCTCGTTTCTTTTGAGTGACCAACCCAAGGAAGGACGTGAGAGCGTTTTCCCACAAGTCAACCAGTCGAACCGAGTGGGTGGTCTAGCGATTACGTACAATTTTCGGTTTTCAATTTATTTAAAGTTGGTCCTTGTTTATCATCAAAAATTGAAGTAAAAATCTTATCCCTTGAAACCAAGAAATATTAAAAACCACACTAAAGGTTGCTTTAACGCGTTAGAGAACCTTTGTTGTGTTTTTTAATCGTTCTTGGTTTCAGGGGACAAAATTTTTATTTCAATTTATTTAAAATCAATCAGTACAGTCCATTGTCAATCATAATCTTTAGATGACCGATTACAACTAATTATTAACGCGTTAGAGCAACCTTTGTTGTGTTTTTTAATCTTTCTTGATTTCAAGGATCAAGATTTGTATTTCAATTTATTTAAAATCAATCAAGATAGTCCATTGATAATCATAATCTTTAGATGATCGATTAAAATTCATTATTAGTAATAATTTTGATGAAACTGACTGGTCCTTGGTTATCTTCAAAAATTGAAATACACATCTTGTTCCCTGAAACCAAAAAAGATCTTTCTTGGTTTCAGGGGACAAGATTTCTATTTCAATTACCAGTAATACTCACTTTTTTGTAGCGTGTGACTCACATAAATCGTGCCTGGGAGTTAGATCGGCTGCTACTCCACTTTGAACCAAAAATGCCACATACGCTTTTAAAATGTCATCAGGAAGAAACGTTACGTAGGACAACAGCGTGTTCAACATTAAATAATTTGCTTGAGTCCTCTTCGAAGTTATGTTTAGAATGTTCAAGATTTCCGGTATTTTATCTTCGTCGTATAATACAGATGTATCTGCGGTGATATTAGTTTGGACGAGTTGTTGTATCAGGCGTTGTAAAGATGGAAACATTTCATAAATTTTTTGAAGTGGTGCAACTTTTATATTTGATTTTTTCTTGACGCTACAGATAGCCTAGAATTGGAATCGTTAGGTCGTTTTCAAAATCAAATTTTTATGTTTACCTGTTGCAGCACGTTATCGAAGTTTACTATGCTGTTGATTTCGACGAGATTTTCTTTTGGAACTCCTACGTAAATTGCAATCTTAGTAATAAAATCTATAAATGCTGTTTTCGAAACATTGAGACATTTAATGCCGTGCGTAATCTAAAAGGAAAACAATAACAATCATTTGCCATGTTCCAGTTGCAGTTAAAGCTTAACATTTAATTTCTTATCAGAATTTTTAAAATGACGAAGGCTATTCTTGAAATTACGACACGTGAACTGCCGAGCTTTTTTTTAAATTTGATCCACTCGCAAAGGGTAACCCCATTGTGTCTTCAAAGCACTGCGAGTTGGAAGCGAAGACAAGGATAGATGGCGATGAACTGCCTTCTTAAACAAGAATAGGTTGTAATATTTAGGGAAAATTCGTTTCGGTAACGCGTTCCATAGCTTGGAAATTCTATAGAAAGAAATAGTCTCCGTAGAGAGAAGTCCTCACTATGTCAAGCTGGAGCGCACAGGAATTTGCTGTCTCCGGCTGTCTTGTATGCGTCAATAATCCTGCCCTTGGGGGATCAATTCTATCCAGCGAGAATCTTCCATGCTAGTACTTGTAGAAAAGAGACAAGTCACCAACCATACGCCTGTGCTTTAGTGTTTCGAGAGAATCGGTCAAACTCTCTTCATCAATTAGGCGAATCGCCCTTCTTTGAATTGAATCCAAAAGAGATAACGTGTGCTTTGGGGTTGAACTCCAAACATGAGAACAGTATTGACTAGTGTTGGCCTAACTTGAGCTCTGTATAGTGTTAATAGCTGATGAGATGTAAAGTACTTTTTAGCTCTAATAAGAAAGCCTAGCTTCTGAGAGGCGGATTTGGCAGTCGCGCGCACATGATCGACCCAAGAGAAGTGCTCGCCTTCACTCCTAGGATAGATAGATCAAATACCAGCGGAAGGATTTTACCCTCCATTAGTATGTTCGTTGCGTTATTCCTTGATGTTTTCTTAGAGAAAACCGCGGCCTGAGTTTTTGAAGCGTTGAAGTCGACCAAATTGTTCTTAGCCCATTCCAGAATGATTTCGAGATCCCGCTTAATCACCTGTATCTGCTGTTCCCTTAGTTG
This sequence comes from Dastarcus helophoroides, assembly GCA_028583605.1. Classification (NCBI taxonomy): domain Eukaryota; kingdom Metazoa; phylum Arthropoda; class Insecta; order Coleoptera; family Bothrideridae; genus Dastarcus; species Dastarcus helophoroides. The sequence continues at coordinate 41,072,974 of CM053330.1, read as the reverse complement.
ATCTGAAACAGCGACGGATAATGGTTTGTCGGAAGAAACAGATGACACAAGGCTACTATCATCTACGTAGCTGTATATAGAATTGGAAGTTGAAGCTAAGAGATCGTTTATGTGTAACATAAGCAGAGTGTAGGAGACAGGACAGATCCCTGAGGCATCTATATATATAGCTTCTATTTATAATCACACAATTTTTACCGTAACGCTTCTAAAACTTGGTTCAGTTATAGGGTTGTGAAGTAATTGCCAATTATTTCAACAGAGTGGTCTTTAAACGCGTTTCGAAATTGAAGGTGGTGATATATTAAAGGCAAATTGCGTTATTTTTTCAGGAATTAAGTGACAACTCTGATTATAATACTTGTTAACATAACTATTTGCCTAATTCAAATACAGGTGATACTTAAGAAACGGTTTCTGGGTAATTTTGCTTCGAAAGAGCACAATGTTGCACATCTCATGAGCTATTAACACTCTACAAAGCTCAAGTTAGGCTAACACTAGAATACTGTTCTCATGTTTGGAGTTTAGCCCCAAAACACACTTTAGATTTCTTGGATTCAATTCAAAGAGCGATTCGCCTAACTGATGACGAAAGTCTGACCGATTCTCTCGAAACACTAGAGCACAGGCGTATGGTTGGTGACTTGTCTCTTTTCTACAAGTACTAGCATGGAAGATGCTCGCTGAACTTCCTATACTACTATACTTCTATTACTTAATAGGATTGATTTCCTCAAGTGCAAGGTTCTTAAGGCATATTAGACAGTCGGAGACAGCAAATTTCTGTGAGGTCCAGCTTGACACAGTGAGGACTTCTGTCTATGGAGACTCTTTTTTTCTATAGAACTTTCAAGTTATGGAACTTGGAACTGGTTACCGAAAGGAATTTGCCCCAAAAATTACAACCTATCCTCGTTTAAGAAGGCGGTTCATCGCCATCCATCCTTGTTTCCGCATCCTACTCGCAATGCTTTGAAAGCATAATGGGGTTACCCTTTCCGAGTGGATTAGACTTTAAAAAAATAGACGTAGTATCTAAACTTACTTTAAGAATATTTAAACCAGTGTCGTCGTCTTCATGTTTATCAAGAAATATAAATAGACTTCCAGAAATACCAATTTCCACTTTCCTCTTGTAAAAACTAATCCAATCAAAGTTGGTATCCGTCCACTTTGGTCCGTCCAACAATGGCCATCCACCTAGTTTCTTTAACGTTTTTACCAAAGCTGCTCTAATTCTGTCTTCTTGTTTATTTCCTTCTAAACAAGCCTGATAGTACTGTTTCATCAGTTTTAAAGCGTAAGCATCGTTATGTCCAATAGGTTCCATAACTATCTCCTGCATTCTCCTTTTGGTTTTGCTATCTGCTATCGTCAGAGGTGAAGGAGATTCTTCGACGAACGCATTCTTCACGTAGGTGCCGCAAACGAATTTGTAAAAATCTTGACAAGGATCTTGGGAAGGGTCGATGTATTTGAGGATGATAGCTGAAGCTTGCACACATTCCGGTGAAGTGCATACTTTTTCTGAAAAGAGAAAATTTATGAAACATGAGCACCATTTATTAATTTTAGGTTATTACCTAGTTGGTTGTTATTTTTTTTAAGTTTAATACACTCGCAAAAGTAACGGAATACTTATTAAAAATTGGGCAATTTATTGGTATTCTTGCTAACGCAAATTAAATAGTTTACATTGTTAAAAGAAAAGAATTTGAGCTATTTTTACAGTGATGGGTATTTTCTAACTTTCCTTCCCTCAGAATAAAATTCTAGGAGACCTTTGTCAAAGAGCTATTAACGCAGTAGTATTTTCTACTAGGTCATTCAATAAATCGGTAGGATAAGTAACAAAAAAAACAAAATTTTGACAAAACTCGATTTAATTATTCAACATAGTTGCCTTCGAGGGCGATACAACGAGTATAGCGATTTTCTAACTTTTCGATAGCACTTTTATAGTACGATTTCTCTTTCTCGTCAAAATAGGCGTCAGTTTCAGCGATTACTTCATCATTGGACCTAAATTTTTTTCCAACAAGCATTCTTTTGAGATCTGAAAGCAGTAAAAAGTCGCTGGGGACTAAATATGGAGAATACGGTGGGTGGGTAAGCAATTCGAAGTCCAATTCATTCAACTTTGCCATCGTTTTCATCGATTTGTGACACGCTGCATTGTCTTGGTGAAACAACACTTTTTTCATTTGCAAATGTGGCCATTTCTTTGCGATTTCAGCCTTCAATCGATCCAAAAGTGCACAGTAATAGTCGCTGTTGACGGTGGCTCCTTTTTTGAGATATTCGATGAATATTATTCCGTTCGCATCCCGAAATACAGCAGCCATCACCTTACCAGCCGACTGTTGCATCTTTGCTCGCTTTGGATTCGGTTCGTCGACTGCTGTCCACTCAGCTGACTGTCTTTTGGATTCTGGTGTGTAATAGTGAAGCCATGTCTCATCCATTGTCACATATCGACAATAGAATTCCATTTTATTGCGGTTTAAAAGCGCAAAACACTCATCTGAAGCATCGATTCGTTGTTGTTTTTGGTCGTCTGTGAACTCACGCGGCACACACTTTGCATATCCAAATGTTCGTGTAAAATGGTAAAAACACTACCATCTGATATCTTTACAATGTCAGCTAACTCGTGCACCTTCAATTTGCGATCATTCATAAACAATTTGTGGACTTTTTTGATGTTTCCTGTAATAACAGCCTCATTTGGGCGTAGGGTTGCCAACATATTTTCGCCTGATTATAGTATTTATCAAAATAAGCAATAAAAAATATAGTATATTTGATGACAGGTGTTCATCTATATGGTGTGCTCCCTAAAGTATAGAAAAATCTATTCATGCCCTCCTTTAAGATTTTTCAATAAAAGTGGATAGGATATACTTCTTCCGGGATTGGACCGTGTCAAAGAACTACTAAAAGTGTTCGACGTTTCGCTCACCATCGTAGGGGGCTTCTTCAGAAACAAAGAAAGAAAAATAGATGAAAAGAGGAATATGAGGGAATATGCAAAAAAAGAAAAAGGCCAATTTCAAAACATCAGAGCACGGTAACTCAGTATGTCCACCATACCAGATGCGAAACTCTTCTGATGTTTTGAAATTGGCCTTTTTCTTTTTTTGCATATTCCCTCATATTCCTCTTTTCATCTATTTTTCTTTCTTTGTTCCTGAAGAAGCCCCCTACGATGGTGGGCGAAACGTCGAACACTTTTAGTAGTTCTTTGACACGGTCCAATCCCGGAAGAAGTACATCCTGTACTGACACCCTGGCCGTGGAAGCCTTCGTTATCAGATAAGATTATCGTTTGCGGAAACTTTTGGAGCGCTTATCTGCCGTATCATTCTCGCAGCCGCTTCCCATTATCAAATATTTCCAGAGAGTTCCTTACACTATACAATCACTAACACAACAGTTTGCTATATTAATGTTCCCGATACCTGGATACCATACTGATTGAATCACAATAGGGGTGCGCATATATTTAAACCAGATACTTGCTCTGGTATGGTGGACACACTGAGTCCTCTGATGTTTTGAAATTGGCCTTTTCATTCTTTCATTTTTGCATATTCCCTCATATTTCTGTTTTCATTTATAATTTCCTTCCTTTGTTCCTGAAGAAGCCCCCTACGATGGTGGGCGAAACGTCGAACTCTTTTAGTAGTTCTTTGACACGGTCCAATCCCGGAAGAAGTATATCCTGTACTGACTCTGGCCGTGGAAGCCTTCGTTATCAAAAGTGGATAATTCGAATCAAAACTGAGATTTTAAAAAAGTCAACATTCTAAAAAAAAAGTTTTATCTTAAATTTTGTCGAAATTTTAAAACTTTCAATTCGATTTTTTGAAAAATAAGCCAAAATTGTAAATATTTAGAAAAGTCGAAATGTTTAAAAAAAGTTAGTATTTTAAATTAACTCGAAATATTTGAAAACAGTAGAAATTTTGAAAAAAATTGAAAATTTTATAAAAAAGTTAATGTTCCAAAAAAAATCAAAACTTCCAAAAAAATAAAGTTTTGAATAAATTTGTAATCTACTTTTTAAAAAGTTAAAATGTTAAATTTTGAAATAAACTAAGATTAAAAAAAAATCAAAATTTTCCCAGAAATTCACAATGTTAAAAAACAGCACAATGTTTAAAAACCTTAAAATGGAAAAAATAAAATTTCTAAAATGATTTAAAATATTCGAAAAATCTTCAACATTTTGAAAAATGGGAAATTTTGCAAAAACTGTAAATATCATTAAAAAACGAAATTTTCAACATAAGACAAAAATTTGAAAAAATAAATTGAAATTTTGAAATAAAATTTTCAGAAATGCCGAAATTTTCTTTAAAATGCAAAATTTACAGAAGAGAATCAGAATTTTTAAAAAAGTTGAAAGTTTTAAACAAATCCGTGTTATTTCAAAACATTGAAATAGTGAAAAATGCTCAAAGGACCCAAAAAAGGGGACATTTAAAAAAAGTAAAAACTTCTAAATAAAAATTGAAAATTTAGTAATAAATGGGACAATTTTTAGAAAAAATCGAAGCTTAAAAAAAACAAAAGTTTTGAAATAACTGTCCATATTTTAATTCGAAAATGTTGAAACAACCCAAAATTTTGAATTGACGAAAAAATCAGAATTTAAATAAAAATGAATTTTAAAAAATTTGCAATTTTAAAAAAGTCGAAATATTGAAAAATAATCAACGAGTTCAAAAACAAGGACGAAATATTAAAAACAATATCAAAATTTTCCTTAAAATTCAAAAACAGCGCAATTTAAAAAAACCAAATTTCTTAACAAAACCAAATTTTTAAAATAATTCAAAAAATTTTAAATATTTAAAAAAATGGACGCATCTCAAAAAATGTCAAGATTTTTAAAAGCGACATTTTCAAAAAAGAGCAAAAGTTTAAAAAAAAGTAGAAAATTTAAAGTATAATTTTGAGAAATGTCAAAAATTTCATAAAAGAGTTTTTGGAAAAGATGAAGTTTTGAAATACTTCTTATAATTTCATAAAGTCTTAACATTGAATAATGATCAAAGAATTCAAAAAAAAGAAAATTTCAAATTTAAAGTATTCTGAAAAGTTTCAAATTTTCGAAAAAGCCAAAATGTTGAAAAATAAATGAATTTTGGAACAAGATCGAAATTTTTAAGTCAAAATTTTAACAAAATTTTAAATTAAAAAAGTTCATATTTTGGACAAATGATGCAAAATTTTAAAGTCAAAATTTTGAAATATTAATAAGCATTTAAAATTTTCAAAAAAAAGTGAAGCTTTTCAAAAAGGAGTAGAAATTTTGATAAACAGTCGAAAATTTTAAAAAGGCCTACATTTTTAAGAAATGTCAAGCTTGGAAAAAATCGATATTTGCAAAAAAAGTCGATATTTTATAAAAGTTTTATGTTAAAAAAAATTAAAATTTGAACAAGATTTTCAAAGAATATTCGACATTTTAAAAAAATATCGAAATTTAATAAAAGTTAAAATTTCAAAGTCAAAATTTTTATTTAAAAGTCTGAAAAGTCCAGAATTTAAAAGACTACCTAAATTTAATAAAATATCCAAATTGACAGTGTTGCCAAATGTAAAAAGTCTTTTAAATTTTTAATAAAATCACATTTCCAAAATTATTCAGAAAACTTAAAACAATTTAAAAAATGGATGCATTCTCAAAAAATGTCGATAATTTTAAAAGCGATGTTTTTAAAAAAGAGAGAAAGTCAAAAAAAGTAGAAAATTTAAAATGAAATTTTGAGAAATGTCAGAAGAAAAAAAGTAAAAAGTTTTAGTGAAAGACATAATTTTGAAAAACTTCTTATAATTTCATAAAGTCCAAACATTGAATAATGATCAGAGAACGCAAAAAAACAACAACATTTAAATTTGGAGAATTCTGAAGTTTCAAATTTTCGAAAAGACCAAAATGTTGAAAAATAGATTAATTTTGGAAAAATATCACAATTTTTAAAAGCCAAAATTTAAAAAAAAAGTTAATATTTTGGAAAAAAGATGCGAATATTTGAAAATTTTAAAGTCAAAATTTTGAAAAATGTTAAAATATTAATAAGCATTTAAAATTTTCAAAATAAAAGTGAAGCCTTTCGAAAAGGAGTAGAAATGTTGATAAACAGTTGTAAATTTTAAAAAGGACTACAATGTCAAGCTTTGAAAAAATTGATATTTGCAAAAAGAGTCGATATTTTATAAAAGTTTTATGTTAAAAAAAATTAAAATATCAACGAGATTTTCAAAGAATATTCGAAGTTTTGAAAAAATTTGATGGAACGGACTGGTCCTTGGTTACAGAGAAACTGGAGTTTCTCTCTGAAGATGACAGCTTGGCTGTCGAAACGCGTTAGAGCAACCTTTGTTGTGTTTTTTAATCTTTTTTGGTTTCAGGGGACAAGTTCTGTGTTTCAATTTTTGAAAAAATGTCGAAATTTAATAAAAGTCGAAATTTTAATTTTTTTATTTTGTTTAATTTTTAATATAACCAAATTTTAAAAAACTTAAAACAACTTAAAAAATGGATGCATTCTGAAAAAATGTTGAGATTTTTAAAAGCGATGCTTTGAAAAAGGTGCAAAAGTTTAAAAAAAGTAGAAAATTTAAAGTAGAATTTTGAGAAATGTCAGAAATTTCATAAAAGTTTTTGGAAAAGACGAATTTTTGAAAAACTTTATAATTTCATAAAGTCTAAACATTGAATAATGATTAAAGAACTCAAAAAAAAAGAAAATTTCAAATTTGGGTATTCTGAAAAGTTTCAAATTTTCGAGAAAGCAAAGAATTTTGAAAAATAGATGAATTTTGGAAAAAGATCAAAATTTTTAGAAGCCAAAATTTTCAAAAAAATATTAGGATTTTGGAAAATGAGGCGAAAATTTGAATATTTTTAAAAATGTTGAAATATTAATAAGCATTTAAAATTTTCCAAAAAAAAGTGAAGATTTTTAAAAAGGGGTAAAAATTTTGATAAACAGTCGAAAATTTAAAAAAATACTTCATTTTGAAGAAATGTCAAGTTTTGAAAAAATCGATTTTTGTAAAAAAAAGTCGATATTTTATAAAAGTTTTATGTTAAAAAAAATTTAAATTTCAACTAAATTTGGAAAGAATATTCGAAATTTTTAAAACATGTCGAAATGTAATAAAAGTCGAAATTTTAAAGTCGAAATTTTAAAGTCAAAATTTTTTGTTAAAAGTTTGAAAAGTCCAGAATTTAAAAAACTATCGAAATTTAAAATAATGTTCAAATTGACAGTGTTGAGACTTTTAAAGAAATCGAAATTTTAGAAAAAAATTTGAATTAGTGGAATTTTCAAATTTTTATGAAGTTTCGATTTTTGAAGAAATTTCGAGTTATCATTCAAAATATTTTATCAAAATTTCAACTTTCGTTTAAGATTTCTATTTTTTTCACAGATGTTAAGGACTGCGTTAATAATGCTTAATATTTTCTTTAAACTTCGAGAAGGAAAAATTCCTGAAAAAAGGAAAAACTGAAAATGCCAAGTGATGTTTCGAATTTTCTAATTTTTTAATTTTCTATTTTTAATTTTTTTAAATTTTTAGTAAAAACTAAAGATTTAAAAAAACTCGTGTAGGACACAACTGAAATATAGTATATTTGCTTACTGCATATTTTTTCAATAGTATATAGTACACAGACGTGAAATATAGTACAATGCTATATATTATAGTACGGTTGGCAACCCTATTTGGGCACCCACTGCGCTCTGCATCATTTGTGCTGGTACGACCACATTTAAATTCAGCAATCCACTTACCATTTGTCTCCATGGAGCAGAGTTTGGATAATGTTTATCAAGCCATTGTTTGGTTTCCACTGTATTTTTTTTTCATCAAAAAGCAATACTTTAACAAAACTCGAAATTCACTTTTTTCCATTTTTCTTTTCAATAACAAAAGTTGCTTCACACAAAATGCTATAACTCACGAATCAATAGTCAGATTGCTGTCAAATTTATACACGTATCGTTTGAAGGTTAGTACTGAATAAAAATCATATGGAAAAATTCTAGTAACGCCATCTATGTGTCATCCTTAGGACTTTTGGAATGGACTGTTAAGCTAAACCTCAAGCGAGAAGTATGTATACTAAAATTACTGATGTCAAATTTATACACGTATCGTTTGAAGGTTAGTACTGAATAAAAATCATATGGAAAAATTCTAGTAACGCCATCTATGTGTCATCCTATGGACTTTTGGAATGGACTGTTAAGCTAAACCTCAAGCGAGAAGTATGTATAGTAAGATTACTGATGTCAAATTTATACACGTATGGCTTGAAGGTTGGTACTGAATAAAAATCATATGGAAAAATTCTAGTAACGCCATCTATGTGTCATCCTATGGACTTTTGGAATGGACTGTTAAGCTAAACTTTAAGCGAGAAGTATGTATACTAAGATTACTGAGAGTAGTGAGATAATCTAATGCAATTAATACATCGTACACTAAAGGAAAAAACCCAGTTTAGCACCACCTAGGTGTCTTTTCAACTTCACGATTCAAGCTACAAACTACTCCCGCATTCATTAGAACGCCGCACAGGGAAAGAGCAAATCTATGCCTACAACTTGCAAGCAACAACCTCAGGAAACTTGTAGGGATTTGGACAAATCACTGTCGATTAAAGAAACATCTTCACAGAATGGAAATTATAAACGAGCCGAGTTGCAGAGGGTGTTTAGAAGAAGATGAGAGTATCGAGCACGGGATATGTCACTGCCCGATACTAGCATCAATCAGAGGATCCACCCTGGGGGACTTCTGGCCTAGTGTGGCCAGTTTGAGAGAGGCGCATCCAAGGGACGTTCTTCAGTTTCTCAACAAGGTTGGGTGGCTGAATGAATGACCAAGGACGCCTCAATCATGGGGATAGCACAATGAGCCCGTAAAGGACGCCCTAAGTGCTGGCCTTACTTCTAGACAACCCACCTCAAATCCAGAATCCAAGCTACGGATTAGTTACCTACTACGAACTACTTATCTATTACCAAGTACTTATCTACTATAAACCACTCATCTACTACAAACCACTCATCTACTACAAACCACTCATCTACTACAAACCACTCATCTACTACATAGTACTTATCTGCTACAAACTACTTATCTTGACTGTGTTGAATCAAAAATTGAAATACAGAACTGGTCCCCTGAAAGCAAGAAAGATTAAAAACCACAACAAAGGTTGCTCTGACGCGTTTCATTCAGTTTCTTTCTGAAGATGACAGCTTGGCTGTCGAAAGGCATTAGAGTAACTTTTGTTGTGTTTTTTAATCTTTCTTGGTTTCAGGGGACAAGTTCTCTATTTCAATTTTTGAAGATAACCAAGGACAAGTCCGTTTCACCAAACATGTGTTGAATCAACCGAGAGAAATTTTTGAAGAAAGGAAAATGAGTCAGTTTAATAACAAAACTGGAAAACTATGTCGCGAATTCTCTAGTTTTTATATAGTGGCAAAATACAGTGGGAAGGTTTTTTTATGCTATTTTTAGAAGTAAACTGTAAACAATTGTAGTACTTGAAGCCTCTCCTATAATTACTGAAGTAGCGATATCACGATATCATTTACTTACCTTTTTTAATCAGAATCCTTACTACTAACCAGATAATAATAATACAGAGCAGCACGATCACTAAAATAAACAGTTTTTCCAAATTTGTGCGCCGTTTCCAGCAAAATCCTTCCTTTCTGTCGTCGGCGGCTCGACTAAAACAATTTTATTTATGACTAACGTTTGTAAACACGAGGTGCACACTAATGCTTACTTTCGTCTAGCATCCAACATATTTTTAATAAATTCACGATCACTTGTTAACTTAAAACTGGAATCTGATTCATCGGTTCGCAGGTGTTTTCACAATGCTAGCCGGTTCAATTATAAACCAATAACCTTTCCGCGGAGAGAGTTTACGGAGTTGACAATAAAAATACTACGTCATAGTTCTTGGCAAAGGTAATGAATAATTAAAGGTGATATAATGTGAATATCCCCAGTACATAGACGGTTAGTACTTGCTGGAATATCAATCATGGCGAAATCTCTGCCGGATTTTGCGAATTGTGACTAATCCATCTATTAGTATAGTCGACATTCTCGCAGGACATCACGTGAATTCCCCCGCATTAGCCGTACCTGCTGCACGTGTTGCTTGCTTGCTATCCTCGTAATAGAAACTGACCGTTAAAAACTGCAAAGGCTAAATACGAAAGCAGTGTTTAGGTGGAAGTTGTTATCAGAAACTTCATCTACATTAAATTTACAACAAGACTTAATAGTACTAGACTTTTCATAGATTCGTTTATTTTATTCCCAATAATAACAGTCCATTTTTTATCATGCAATATCATATCATACGATGTCATATAATATGTTGGTAAACAAAAGAAAAGATAATATTTGATGCACAAATGTTTATTTTTAACAAAGACGATAAAACTCAATGTAATAAAAGCTCTAACAACCTTACGTAATTATATACTTAATTTGTTGCAGTAATATACTGTAACGAAATGTAAATTGTAGAATTTAGTACATAAGAAAAGTTTCTAGAACGATCTGATAAGGGGAAAGCGGACGCGATAACGAAGCAAACGGCCGATAAGCGTTCCAGAAATTTCGGCAAACGATAAAGCCTTAACTGCCAAAAACTTCTAGAACCTGGGGGCCAAAACTATATAAGGCGGTCAGCTTTCCCTCGCTTCAGTTAGTTAGTCAGTCAGTGTAATTAGTGAGTTAGTAGTTAGAAGCAAATAAGTGAGTTCATTATTCAGTTGTAGTGTTCCAAGTTTAGTCTGGCAATAAAGTCTTATTCAATTCACGTGTTAATAATAATCTCGAACCGATAAGCCCGTAACAATACTATAAAATTGGCCTTAGATGTAGTAATAGTGCGTAAACTTATTGTTACGGGCTTATCAGTTCGAATTAATTACCACGTGTGAATTACACCACTTTATTACCAAACTTAACTTGGATCACCACAATTGAACAATTAACTCACTTATTATTAACTTCTACTAACTCACTACTGACTCTAACTGACTTACTAGAGGGAAAGCTGACCGCCTTTTATAGTTTTGGCCCCCGGCTTCTAGAACTTTTCGGCAGATAAGGCTTACCCTTTGCCGAAATTTCTGGAACGCTTATCTGCCGTTTGTTTCGTTATCGCGGCCGCTTTCCCCTTACCAGATCCTTCTAAAAACTTTTTTTATTTACTAAATTAGACAATTCGATTCTAAATTCTATTCCATCTATTTTACATTGCGTTACAATTTCGATTAACGATTGACGCCTGAATTTTGTTTTCAAATTTAACTTCATAATAAAATGTAGTGAAGTAAAAGCAATTATTTAACTACGATTTCTATATCTTTCAATTTAGTTCTCTGGAAACCTCCAGAAAAAAGTCGATATTTCTATGAAATTTTCGAAAAAAGTACAAAAGTGTAGAGAATGTCAAAATATATTTAAAGTAGAATTTTTGGAAATAAAGAACAATTTTCTAGAATCAATTAACATTTTGAGTTTGTAGTTGAACTTTTAATGAAGAAAATAAATCTTGAAGGAGTAAAGCAGGAATTTTAAGAATAAAAGTCTATTATTCGGCATGTCCTCGTAATTTTTAGCTTCCGTTCGAAATTTTAGACAAAAATTGAAAATGAAAACGCTGAAATAAAGTAGAATTTTTAAAGAAAAAACTTGGATTTTATGTAAAAAGTTTGGGATATCTTTAAATCCGCTTGTTTTTTTTTGGATAGATTTTTTCGTTTAACTGTTGTCATACTAACAAGCTCTATAGATCGTAGAGAGATTTTTTCGTTGTAAGAGGTTTTGTTGTTTAATGTTAATGTAATAAGGTGGTGTCTTATTTAATAAATTTATTTTTTAAAAAAATAATACCTTACATATAAATTTTATTGAGAAAAATGACATATTTATTTCAAGACCGCAGTACTGCCATTTGTTTTATCTAATAACTTGACAAAACTAAAAATAAAAACTTAAGTATTAACTAACTTAAGAATGTTTTTTTGAATTTTATTGAAACTGATGTTCCTAAATAATTTCATTTTTGCAATAAAATCTGTATGTAAAGTAGCAACTTTTTATATCATTATTTAGGTAGTACAAAAAGTGATCAAAAAATTCATGATGACATCATTGTCCAAAAGTCATCACTATTTTAAGAACCCAAAGTAATCTATCCAAGCGAGTTAGAAAGAAAATAAAAAAGCTTAAAGCAGGGCTTCGAACCAGAAGTGAACCTGAAAGCGTCAACCGAAAAAAATCGTTATTTTTGCTGTAACGAAAACCGGAACTGAACCGAAAAAAATATATCGGTTTATTTCGGTTCGATGCAAATTTAGAAATTAGTGTTAACAAAATCTTACTCTCCACTTTGATTTCCTTTTTGGACTTAAAATCTCAAATAAAAAAACATGTTTACTTTGTTACAAATTTTGAATACTTCTCCAATTTTAATCTTTTTCTCAAAATTTTAGGTTTACACTTTAGGAAAATTTCTGGATAGTTTTAAATGCCGCCTTTTTTATTTTGACAGTTTTAGTGTTCTAAATTTTCTTTTTCAAAATTTTACATAAACTCTTGCAATTTTTCTTAAAATTTAAAATTACTATTTTGCCTTTCTTCCCGAAAATTCGTCGTCTATCGCAAAATTCCAGTTTTTAGCAAGTTTGATTTTACAAACTGTAATTCCGTTTATTACAGAATTTCGCAGGTTTTCTCTTGAAATTGCATTTTCATTGAAAATTTAGAATTCATGCTAGAAATATTTCAATCTCAAAATTTAGATTTTACGTGAGTGCCTTTTAATTGGAAAATTATATTTTTTTTTTTACTTTTAATTCGAAATGTGGAAAAAATGTCCAAATTTCAAGAAAAAATCGATATTTATAGACAAAGGCACAAAAAGGGCGAATAACCAATTAAATTTAAAAATAGCAATTTGTCAAAATTTCGACTTTTATTAATATCACAATTTCGAGTCCTAGAAATTTAGATTTTAGTTTCTTTAAATTTGTAAGTTTATTACCAAACTTAACTTGGATCACCACAATTGAACAATTAACTCACTTATTATTAACTTCTACTAACTCACTAATTACACTGACTCTAACTGACTTACTAGAGTGAAAGCTGACCGCCTTTTATAGTTTTGGCCCCCGGCTTCTAGAACTTTTCGGCAGATAAGGCTTATCGTTTGCCGAAATTTCTGGAACGCTTATCTGCCATTTGTTTCGTTATCGCGGACGCTTTTTCCTTACCAGGTCCTTCTAGAAACTTTTTTTATTTACTAAATTATACAATTCTATTCTAAAGTCTATTCCATCTATTTACATTGCGTTACATTATGAATATAAAATATATTTAAAATATTACCAAATCATTCACCAAAAATTCGAGTTAAACTCCGTACCAATTACTAAAATAAAGTCAATAAGTAGTCTCAGGCAGGGATGAGCAACCGTCTTTTACAGCGGGCGAATTACAAGGCTAAAAATTTTGCGGGAGCCGCATATGAGAAAAACATGAATTCTAGGGCGCTTGCACCCCCTGGTTTATGCAGCAAACCAAAAATTTATATGTATTCAATTGAGGAACTTTTCCAATTCTTCACAATTCATCCTTTCCTTACAACATTTTTTCGAAATTTATACTTTTTTCTGAAATTTCTTTATTTTTTACAAAATTGGTCTTTTTCTTTTAAAATTTCGCATTTATTCGTAAAATTCGACTTCTTTTATTAAACACGACCGTCAAAATTTCGAATTTAAAAGTTCCTCATTTTTTTTGGAAATTTCGCCATTTTCTGGAAATTCGACTTCTGAAAATTTCGACTTTATTTGATTCTGAAAATTTCAGCTTGTTTATTAAAATTTGCCTCTTCCTCAAAATTTGGTCGATCTTCTAACAATGAAAAATTTTTTTGGAAATTTAAAATTTTTGTGGAAGGACAAAAATGTCAGCTCTTTGTTAAGCCAAGTTTCTGAGAGTTTGTCAAAATTTCGATGTATTATCACATCGTCACATCACATTTGACATTTTCTGACGCCCGTTGAGGCAAGGTAGGGCGCCTATCTTCCTCCGAGAGTCTGGGAGTCCACAGCAAATAAATATTCGATTTTTTTCCTAAAATTTTCTCTTTTTCTCAATTTCGATAAAACCTGTTCTTTCTGGGAAATTTCGAGATTTGACTAAGATTAAACGCTTTTTCTCAAAATTTACATCTTTTTTGCAAAAGTTTTCTCACAGTATCGTCTTTTTCTCAGGGTTTGGACTTTTTTTTTTTAATTTCGACTTTTTCTTAAAATTTGACTTTCTTCGGACAATTTTTTTGCTCTATATTTCGCTTTTTTCCAAACTCCGATATTTTTCTGAAAACTTAACTGAAAATTTCGATCTTTAAGATTCTGATCTTTTTAGAAATTTTGACTGGTTTCCTAAAGATTATTTTTTTCAGGAAATCTTTTTTTTTTGGTAGAAGGGACTGGTCCTTGGTTATCTTAAAAAAATGAAAAACAAAACTTGTCCCCTGAAACCAAGAAAGATTAATAAAATAGAGCAACATCTATTGTGTTTTCTAATCTTTCTTGTTTTCAGGACACAAGATTTGTATTTCAATTTTATAAAACTTTTTAGTTTAATCTTGAAAAACATTCCTCTTTAAAATGCCAGGTTTTAAATTCGAAAATCATGACTTCGTTTTATACAATTTGTTCACAATTTAAAAAAATCGCAATTTAAAAAATTAGATCCTTTAAAAAAATCGCAATTTAAAAAATTAGATCCTTTAAAAAAATTCGAAATTTTCATAAGGAGACGAATTTTTCAAAAAAACGAAAAATTCGAAAAGTTGAGAAAAAATCAACATTTTCAAAAATTCTTGAAATTTTCGAGGAAAAATCGAAATTTCGTAAAAAGGTCGAAATTTAAAAAAAATCAAAACTTCGAGGCAAACTCCAAATTTTGATTCTAAAAAGTCCAAATTTACAAAAAAAAGTAAAAAAAAATTTCGACTTTTTTTTAACAATGTAGACATTTCAATATATTAACTTTTCAAAACTTTCTTTTTTCAAAATTTGGACTTTTTCTCTCAAAGATGGATTTTTTTATTGGAAATTTCGATTTCTTTTGGAGATTTCGACTTTTTTGTAAATTTTGACATTTTTGAAAAATTCGACTTCTGCTAAAAATTTGAATTTTTTTGATAAATTGGTTTTTTTAAAAATTTCGAAAATTCTGATAATTTTGATTTAAAATTTTGGATTATTTTACAAATTCAGACAATAAAATTGACACTTTTTTCAAAATTTAGGCCTTTTTTCGAAATTCTCATTGACAATTTACGCCTTTTTTAAAAGATTGTCTCTTTTTTAATTTTCGAATTTTTCTACAAAGACTTTTTGTAAATGAAGACTTTCATTGAAAAATTACTCTTTGTCGAAATTTTGAAGTATTTATTTAAAAAATTCAAGGTTTTCCAAACAATTTCTCAAAAATATACAAAAATACCTTTTTTTTTGAAAATTTTTTATTGAAAATCTCGACTTTTTTGAAAATTAAAACTAAAAATTTGAAACTGTTTAAAACTTCGGATTTTTTTTAAATGCTGACCGCAAATTTTTGCGAAAATTTCAATTGTTCAAAATATTTGTTTTAATAAATCTTACATTTTTGTTTTAAATATTTACTTATGTTAAGAATTTCGACTTTTCAAAAATTTGATTTTTTCTGAAATACAAAACTTGTCCCCTGAAACCAAGAGAGATTAAAAACACAACAAAGGTTGCTCTAACGCGTTTCGACAGCCAAGTTATCATCTTCGGAGAGATGCTCAGGGAATCTTGAATTTTATCTCAATATCCGATATTTAATATTTCTACAAATGTTTCTTTTCCTGCCACATTTGTCTTTTTTTTTCAAAATTTCGAATTTTTATAAAATGGTCTTTTACCTAAACTTTGCTTGCTCCTCAAAATTTGTCTTTTTCGAAATTTCGATTTTATTTCCAAAATCCTGCTTTTCGGACTTTTTCAAAAATGGTTTATTTATTTCAAAATTTAGTCACTTTCTTAAATATTTGTCTTTTTTAATAAACTACGACTTTTAGATTAAATGATTTTATGGTTCTGAAAATGTTCATCTTTCTCTCTAAATTAAATCGAAATGTTCGATAAAAATATTGCGAACAGATTTCTAGAGATTTCGAGAAAAATATTTCTTGTTAATTCAACTATCTTTACTGAAGGAATTCTAATGCACAGATCAATAGGTGTGAACATTTATTAGATTCGAAGTTTGGAAACTAAAGACCGATTTCGATCTTGTTAGATCTCGTCAGTTTGGTATATCGAACTCGAATGCTAACAAATGTTCCGACAAGTAGGTACTAAAGAATTCACGGACGTCAAGCGTGTGACTTCTTAGTACTACCACCTATTGGTCCATAGAGAAACTATATCCATCGCCAACAATGTCGTATGCAAGTAGAATGCAACCTAGACTACAAATTCATGCAGCCCTCCAGGCGGCGTGTATAGTGAATCATAGGTAGCTGAACTACCAACAGTTGAAACACTGCCACCTAGCGAAGCGGTTGCTCTCTAGGAAAGTTCCCAGAAGACAAGGATTCTAATGCACAGACCAATAGGTGTGAACATTTATTAGATTCGAAGTTTGGAAACTAAAGACCGGTTTCGATCTTGATTGATCTCGTCAGTTTGGTATATCGAACTCGAATGCTAACAAATGTTCCGACAAGTAGGTACTAAAGAATTCACGGACGTCAAGCGTGTGACTTCTTAGTACTATCACCTATTGGTCCATAGAGAAACTATGTCCATCGCCAACAATGTCGTATGCAAGTAGAATGCAACCTAGACTACAAATTCATGCAGCCCTCCAGGCGGCGTATATAGTGAATCATAGGTAGCTGAACTACCAACAGTTGAAACACTGCCACCTAGCGAAGCGGTTGCTCTCTAGGAAAGTTCCCAGAAGACAAGGATTCTAATGCACAGACCAATAGCTTTCAACATTTATTAGATTAGAAGTTTGGAAACCAAATATCGGTTTCGATCTTGTTAGATCTCGTCAGTTTGGTATATCCAACTCGAATGCTAACAAATGTTCCGACAAGTAAGTACTAAAAAATTCACAGACGTCAATCGTTTGACTCTTAGTACTACCACAGGTGGTAGTTACACGCATTCTACTTGCATACAAAAGAGCTGAGTTTAAGTTTGGGAAAAAATGAAATTTTTCATTTGTGATCCTTTTAAAATATTTTTCAAACTGGGCTCAGTGAAACTAAGATAAATTTAGCGTATTTCAAGAAGAGTCAATCAGGATCCAAAATGAAAAAGACTTCTTAGTACTACCACCTATTGGTCCACTAGAGAAACTATGGCCATCGCCAACAATGTCGTATGCAAGTAGAATGCAACCTAGACTACAAATTCATGCAGCCCTCCACTCCTCCTACTTGCATCTTTACTGAATTTTAAATTTTAAAAATAACGTTTTTGAATACTGCGATTTTTGTTTCTTAAAATTAGACTTAATTGCGTCTTTTCACATAATTAGACTTTTGAAAATTTTGCCTTTTTTGAATTTCGAACATTTCTCGAGTTTTTGAAAAAGGTTAGGTTTTTATTTTCAATATGGTTTATTCAAAATTTCAACTTTTCCAATTTCCCTCTTAAAATTGGACCTTCTTTTGAAAATTTAGAATTTTTTCTAGAAAGTTCAATATTTTTCTGGAAATTCCAACGTAAATTTCAAAAATTTTAAATTTTTTTCGAAGTGTTTGTTTTCTCTGATTTTTCTTTTTAATTTGATTACCGATAATTTCAACTTGTCAGAAATTAATCGCATTCTCCAAATTTTGATTTTTATCTCAAAATTCGAATCTCTTTCTGGACATTTCCATTTAAAATTGAATATTTTCTGAAGATTTAGACTTTTTCACAAAATTAGTTTATTTTTTTAAATTCGATCGAAATTTTAATAGAAATTTAAACAATCTGGGAAGAATATTTGTAGAAAATTTTGAGAAAAAGGTTTCCTGAAAAATTTCAAAAATATGATAAGATTGAAATAAAATAAAAATTCTGAGAGAATTATTTTTAAAAGTTGAATTTTTTATACCTGAATTCGACTTGTTCTGAACATTACAACTTTTTCACAACGAATTACTTTTTGAAATTTCGTCTTTTTTATATTTTCATTTTTTCGAAATTTCGACAATTCTGCGAAAGGTGTTTTTTTAAGATTGGGCTTTTTTCGAAATTTTGACATTAATCTGAAAATGCGGTATCCCCATTTCTGTAGTTTTTAGGTGACAATATACATTACTAAGCCAGAAGGTTTTCTTTCTTGCTTATGAGTTTTTCAGAATGATTGTTGTTGCCCCCCATGAAGAAAATCTTCCCTACCCTCATGTCCAAGATATTTCATGATTTGTATTGCATGCCTGACTAATCGTGGAATTTTATTAAAAATCATTTAGGTAGTTTTACTAGAATTTTTGAATGTCCATATTGTGAAATGTGATCTTTAAATTGTTGTTTTATAAATCTAGTAATTTCATTTGTACTCATTTGAAACTGTTTCTATGTCGTATATTAATTGACTAAGAAAAAACTACAAGCAGTTTCTTGGAATTGAAATATGTTAAACCTCGATTCAAATTGGTTTATTAAGCTTTCCTGGCCATATTTACTTCTATCTGAAGGAGTTTCTTATGGTATGGAAAATGTTTATTGTTTTTTGACAACATATGTTTCGTCCAAATGGTTTTTTTCGTCCAATTGTTTGATATTTTTTTTCCAAAACTTTTACGTAAAACAGTAGTCTTAAGCGGGCCTCACAAAAATGTTAGGCGGGTCGCATGCGGCCCGCGGGGCGCCTCTTGCTCATCCCTGGTCTAAGGGAAATTATCTATTAAAATTTTTCAAATATAATTCAACGTTTAAAAGCCAAATTCATAAAAATTAACAACAGCGATAATCTTTACCCATGAATCAACAGATGTATCTTAATTTTAAGGGGAGTGTGGATGGAAGTTCAGATTAAACCTGATTTTCGATTGGGGGGTGGGAGTCTGTCATCCATGAAATGGATTAGCATAACAGCGGCCAAACAAACTGCTACTGTAATTCACCGTCGATGCTGTAAAACGAATCCGTTCCAGAAAATCCTAAATTTTATTGAAACATTGTGAAATTTTTTTATATTTATTCCCAATACAATGTATGGGTCGTTAAAACTTAAATATTAATTTAATAGTTAAATAACAAATCAGAATTTTATGCACTTAAACAAGGTAATAATTATTGAAACATGTTTTACTCCACATAACCAGCATCTTTGTGTCAGCTTAGTTGAAACTAATCTCTGGTTGAAACATCGCTATTTAAAATCAAACAAATGTTGCCCTAGAATTTTTTTGACATGGGGGAGGGAGAAAAATCTAAGTTTTTGTTGTTAATTTAAAAGTTTCATACTTTTTTACCTAACTTCCACCTTAAATTAACAATTTTATTTTTACCCTTCTTTCGACTTTGGATTCAAACAAGTGCGCATATCTTGTTTAAAGAAGGGCAACTTTTAGGTGATGTTGTAAATTTTCCAGAGATTTTTCAATGACCACAAAACATACTCGGTTTTGTCGCCCTTCACACTAAAACTTATGCGCTCTATAATTCGAACGAATAAGAAAAAACGTACTGTAGCGGTAATGGTGGCGATTAGGGATGTCGATTCCTTTTTAAAATAATCGATTTTTGGATCGATTCAAATCGTGAACAAAGGAATCGATTCCCGATAAAATTGGGTGCTGAAAGATCGATTTTCGATTAATCGCCTTGTTGGTGAAATTTTTAAACATTTCTAATAAAAGAAAAATTGAATGATAATGATGAATTGGCGTCATATCTTCTATATCAAAAATATCAACTGTAAGTGATACAAAGGTTAAAATTCTTCATGGTAGACCCTTATTGACCGGAAATATTATGTTTTTTTTCAATTTATTTAACATTTCTTCGGCCCAGTTTGGAAATATTTAAATTTTTATGGTTTGTTAACCTTTTAATTTGTAAACTGTCATGAAGTGACGTTTTCAATAAATTTAAATATCACGTAGTCGCATTTCAAAAACTGTTTATAAAATTGTCAACAAACCATAAAAATTTAAATATTTCCAAACTGGGCCGAAGAAATGTTAAATAAATTGAAAAAAACAAAAGGTTAAAATGTTGTGACAAAGCATTCAAAAATGGAAATTACGCAATAATTTATAGGCAACGCAAAGCTTAAAGAAAATTGCGCCATCCGTTATGTCCAAATTAAATTTAATTTTGAAAGTTTTTTCTTGGATTTTAAACACTAATATTTATATTTTAATTATTTATTCCTAATTAGAAAGATCCGATACATATGTATTTTCTGCTTTGTTTTTTATTTATATATTTTTGTTTTTTTATAAAGATGTAGAAAATACATTCATTTATAAAAATATATTTAGAAATATAAAGTTTAAACTGGAAATTTCTTCTTTTCTATTCTATGGTTCGGTTAGGCAGATGACAGTTTAGCCTCACCAACCCTTAGAATATAAGACTATATTCTAAGCACCACCCTTTTACAATTTAATATTGACACTTAGCAGCAGGGTACGTTTAGTAATTTCAATGTTTTATCACCTAAAATTTCGACTTTCTTGACATATGTATGCATGAAGTAGAATTTTCGAGAAAAAAGTCGAAATTTTGAGTTCAAAGTCGACATTTGATTAAAAAAATTATATTTAGAAATTTCGACATTTTACAAAAGCGTAAAAAGGACACTGATTATAAAAATAATTTATTTAGGAATTTCGACTTTTTTGTCAAAATTTGGATTTTTTTTTTGAAATTTCGACTTTTTTTCTCGAAATTTCGGCTTTTAACTCGAAATCTGGACTTTTTTTAAAATTTCGACTTTTTTTTGAAATTTCGACTTTTTTTCTCGAAATTTCGGCTTTAAACTCGAAATTTTTACTTTACCCTTCGAAATTTCTACTTTTTTCTCGAAAATTCGACTTTTTTCTTGACATTTCTACTTTTTTCTTAAAATTCCGAGACTAATGTCGAAATTTCGACTATAATCTCGGAATTTCGACTTTCATATCGAATTTTTTTTCGAAATTTCGAGAATAAGTCGAAATTTCTCTACTCTATGGTTAAATTAGACAGATGACAGTTACGTCCCACCACTCCTCTTTCCCAACAATCTTGACAGTTGGTAGTAGGGTGCGTTCAATAACTGCTATTTTAAATCAGCAAATTTTGGAAACTTCGAGATTAAAGTTGAAATTTGGAGAAAAAAGTCGAAATTTCGAGTTTTTAATCGAAATTCCGTGATTAAGATCAAAATTTCGAGAAAAAAGTCGGAATTTGAAGAAAATAATCAATCAACATTTTGAATTTAAACACGAAATTTCAAAAATGTCGAAATTTCGATATCAAAGACAAAATTTCGAGAATAAAGTCGGTATTTGAAAAAAAAGTCGTAAATTGAGAGAAAAAAAAAACGAAATTTCGAGAAAAAAGTCCAACTTTTCAGATTAAGGTCGAAATTTTGAGAAAAAAGTCTAAATTTGAGAAAAACGTCGAAATTTCGGAGAAAAAGTCGAAATGTTGAAATATTTCAAGAAAAAAGTCGAAATTTAAGAAAAAAGTCGAGATTTCGAAAAAAATCGAAATTTCGAGAAAAAGAGTCGAAATTTCGAGAAAAAAAGTCGAATTTCGAAAAAAAGTCGAAATTTTGACTTTGAAGTCGAAATTTCCAGAAAAATGTCGAAATTTCGTTATTAAGATTAAAATTTCGAGAAAAAAGTTGAAATTTGAGACAAAAAAACGAAATTTCGCGGAAAAGGTCGCAATTTCGAGAAAAAAGTCTACAAATTTCAAAATTTTAGAAAAAAATCAAAATTTCTAAAAATAACATTATTTTTAATCGATATCCTTTCTACCCGTTTGTAACTATTTCGAAAAAGTTGAAGTTTCCAGAAAAAAGTCTTAATTTCCAGAAAAGTCGAAATTTAAGAAAAAAGTCGAAATTTTGAGAAAAAAAGTCGAAATTTTGAGAAAAAAAGTCGAAATTTTGAGAAAAAAAGTCGAAATTTTGAGAAAAAAAGTCGAAATTTTGAGTTTAAAGTCAAAAATTTCGAGAAAAATGTCGAAATTTCGATATTTAGGTTAAAATTTCGAGAAAAAAGTCGAAATTTAAATAAGAAGTCAAGATTTGAGAAAAAAAGTCGAAATTTCTAAAAATAACTTTTTTTTAATCGATGTTCTGTCTACGCCTTTGTAACATTTCGAAAAAGTTGAAATTTCCAGAAAAATGTCGAAATTTCCAGAAAAAAAGGTCGAATTTTGAGAAAAAAGTCGAAATTTTGAGAAAAAAAAGTCGAATTTTGAGAAAAAGAGTCGAAATTTTGAGTATAAAGTCGACATTTCGAGAAAAATGTCGAAACTTCGAGAAAAATGTCGAAATTTCGATATTAAAGTCGAAATTTTGAGAAAAACGTACAAATGTAAGACGAGTAACCTCCATAACAATAATAACTCTATTACGTACAGTTTGTCTACCAAATCCAAGCAATGTTTATGCCTATCTGCAATTAGGGGATAATTGGTAAGATACTTCTTGAATGCTTTGACGATGTGGTAAAACAAATAATTAGCTTGGACCCTGAAATACATTGTAAACTATTAATGGAATCATATTACGTATATGATACGATAATAATAATGTGGTACGATAATAATAATGTGGTACGATAATAATAATGTGGTACGATAATAATAATGTGGTACGATAATAATAATGTGGTACGATAATAATAATGTGGTACGATAATAATAATGTGGTACGATAATAATAATGTGGTACGATAATAATAATGTGGTACGATAATAATAATGTGGTACGATAATAATAATGTGGTACGATAATAATAATGTGGTACGATAATAATAATGTGGTACGATAATAATAATGTGGTACGATAATAATAATGTGGTACGATAATAATAATGTGATACGATTTTGCTAAAACGGACGGTCCCTTGGTTATCTTCAAAAATTGAAATACAAAACTTGTCCCCTGAAACCAAAAAGATTACTAAAATAGAGCAAACTCTGTTGTGTTTTTTAATTTTTCTTGGTTTCAGGGGACAAAATTTGTATATCAATTTCCAAAACAATATGCTAAAAGCTTTAATGTAACTTTTTTAAGGACATTAAAGGGAATATTCAATCATAACTGACAAAGCTGAAGAGAAAATATTTGATTGTAATGTCGAAAAATCAGGAAAAAAGTTCTCCTGCCTTCGGGTTAGGTTAGAAAAACTGCTTTACTGCTTACTTCTTAAGCTTACTGCTTTTTTTTTAAGTTTAATCCACTAGCAAAGGGTAACCCCATTATGCTTTCAGAGCACTGCGAGTAGGATACGGAAACAAGGATATATGGCGATAAACCGCCTTCTTAAACAAGGATAGGTTGTAATTTTTGGGGAAAATTCCTCTCGGTAACAAGTTCCATAACTTGGAAGTTCTATAGAAGAAAGAGCCTCCCTAGACAGAAGTCCTCAATATATCAAGCTGAACCGCACAGAAATTTGCTGTCTCCGACTGTCTTGAAGGCCTCAAGAATCTTGCCTTTGAGAAGATCAATCCTATTAGTTTCTGCGAGCATCTTTTTGATAGTACTTGTAAAAGAGACGAGTCACCAATCATCTGGCTGTGCTCTAGTATTTCGAGAGAATCGGCGAAACTCTTGTCATCAGTTAGGCGAATCGCTCTTCTCTGAATTGAATCCAAGAGAGCTAAAGTGTGTTTTGGGGTTAAACTCCAAACATGAGAATAGAATCCTAGTGTTGGCCTAACTTGAGCTCTGTATAGTGTTAATAGCTGATGAGATGTAAAGTACTTTTTAGCTCTAAAAAGAAAGCCTAGCTTCTGAGAGGCGGATTTGGCAATGGCACGCACATGATGCTTACTGCTTACTGCCTACTACCTACTGCTTACTGCCTACTGTTTACTGCTTACTGCCTACTGTTTACTGCTTACTGCCTACTGCCTACTGTTTACTGCCTACTGTTTACTGCTTACTGCCTACTGTTTACTGCTTACTGCCTACTGTTTACTGCTTACTGCCTACTGTTTACTGCTTACTGCCTACTGTTTACTGCTTACTGCCTACTGTTTACTGCTTACTGCCTACTGTTTACTGCTTACTGCCTACTGTTTACTGCTTACTGCCTACTGTTTACTGCTTACTGCCTACTGTTTACTGCTTACTGCCTACTGTTTACTGCTTACTGCCTACTGTTTACTGCTTACTGCCTACTGTTTACTGCTTACTGCCTACTACCTACTGCCTACTGCTCACTGCTCACTGCTTACTACTTACTGCTCACTGCTTACTACTTACTGCCTACTGCTTACTACTTACTGCTCACTGCTTACTACTTACTGCTCACTGCTTACTACTTACTGCTCACTGCTTACTACTTACTGCTCACTGCTTACTACTTACTGCTCACTGCTTACTACTTACTGCTCACTGCTTACTACTTACTGCTCACTGCTTACTACTTACTGCTCACTGCTTACTACTTACTGCTCACTGCTTACTACTTACTGCTCACTGCTTACTACTTACTGCTCACTGCTTACTACTTACTGCTCACTGCTTACTACTTACTGCTCACTGCTTACTACTTACTGCTCACTGCTTACTACTTACTGCTCACTGCTTACTACTTACTGCTCACTGCTTACTACTTACTGCTCACTGCTTACTACTTACTGCTCACTGCTTACTACTTACTGCTCACTGCTTACTACTTACTGCTCACTGCTTACTACTTACTGCTCACTGCTTACTACTTACTGCTCACTGCTTACTACTTACTGCTCACTGCTTACTACTTACTGCTCACTGCTTACTACTTACTGCTCACTGCTTACTACTTACTGCTCACTGCTTACTACTTACTGCTCACTGCTTACTACTTACTGCTCACTGCTTACTACTTACTGCTCACTGCTTACTACTTACTGCTCACTGCTTACTACTTACTGCTCACTGCTTACTACTTACTGCTCACTGCTTACTACTTACTGCTCACTGCTTACTACTTACTGCTCACTGCTTACTACTTACTGCTCACTGCTTACTACTTACTGCTCACTGCTTACTACTTACTGCTCACTGCTTACTACTTACTGCTCACTGCTTACTACTTACTGCTCACTGCTTACTACTTACTGCTCACTGCTTACTACTTACTGCTCACTGCTTACTACTTACTGCTCACTGCTTACTACTTACTGCTCACTGCTTACTACTTACTGCTCACTGCTTACTACTTACTGCTCACTGCTTACTACTTACTGCTCACTGCTTACTACTTACTGCTCACTGCTTACTACTTACTGCTCACTGCTTACTACTTACTGCTCACTGCTTACTACTTACTGCTCACTGCTTACTACTTACTGCTCACTGCTTACTACTTACTGCTCACTGCTTACTACTTACTGCTCACTGCTTACTACTTACTGCTCACTGCTTACTACTTACTGCTCACTGCTTACTACTTACTGCTCACTGCTTACTACTTACTGCTCACTGCTTACTACTTACTGCTCACTGCTTACTACTTACTGCTCACTGCTTACTACTTACTGCTCACTGCTTACTACTTACTGCTCACTGCTTACTACTTACTGCTCACTGCTTACTACTTACTGCTCACTGCTTACTACTTACTGCTCACTGCTTACTACTTACTGCTCACTGCTTACTACTTACTGCCTACTGCTTACTGCCTCCTGTTTACTGCCTACTGCCTACTGTTTACTGCTTACTGCCTACAGCTTACATTATCAACACCCAGAATTTTATCAAAATAAGTTTCGTTGTACATTTCGTCAGTTGCGCCAACAATTTTGATAATCTTATCAGCTTTTTCGATTCCCTTCCTCTTTGTTTCATCGTCCATCCAGTCAGCTTTACTTAGCAGATCTTTGAATTCCGTTTTGATGTTTTCAATCATTTCGAATACCTGTTTCTGGACAACTGCATTTGCCATTCTTCGTACGAAGATCATTTCTTTGTAGTGGGGAAACCTACAACGTACAAATGTAAGACGAATATCCTCCTATAACCAATAATAACTCTATTACGTACAGTTTGTCTACCAAATCTAAGCAATGTTTATGCCTATCTGCAGTTAGGGGATAATTGGCAAGATACTTCTTGAATGCTTTGACGATGTGATAAAACAAATAATTAGCTTGGACCCTGAAATACATTGTAAGCTATTAATGGAATTATATTACGTTTATGATACGATAATAATAATAATGTGATTCGATTTTGATGAAACGGACTGGTCCTTGGTTATCTTCAAAAATTGAAATACAAATCTTACTTGGTTTCAGGGGACAAGATTTGTATTTCAATTTATGTGATGCGATAATAATAATGTGGTACGATAATAATAATGTGTTGCGATAATAATAATGTGGTACGATAATAATAATGTGGTACGATAACTAACCTTTTATCGGTAGCATCCAATAACTTCAAAATTTTGTTAATAATCCCCACTTCATTTAAAAAAATATGATCACTTTCTCTCAACTTTAAACCCAGTCCATCATTAATTAGTTTCAACCATGGAACTTGCGGAACTTTCTTAATTAGTTCTTTGATTGTGGTTATCTCCGAATTTTCCTCATAAAATGCATCAGCTTCCTGAAAACATTTGTTAATTACATTGATTGTCTTTTGAAGTTGGTTATAAAATTTAAATTTACTGCTTTTTCTAATTAATAAACCTCTAAGTCTAACATAAAAATGTAACAGTGTCTCTCTGTAATTTTTCCATGGTTCAACCATTAAACCAATTTCGAAAAACATAGATCTTTTAAGGAACTTCTGTGGTTCCTTAAAACTCGTAAAAGAATTTTTTTTCAGGCAAACTGTTCCCAATACTTCCATACTAACGTTGTACCACTGAATCATTACGAAATGAAATTTTTCATTTTGGTGGAATGGACTGGTCCTTGGTTATCTTCAAAAATTGAAATACAAAACTTGTCCCCTGAAACCAAAAAAGATTACTAAAATAGAGCAAACTCTGTTGTGTTTTTTAATCTTTCTTGTTTACAGGGCACAAGATTTGTATTTCAATTTTATGAAACTTTTTAGTTTAATCTTGAAAAACATTCCTCTTTAAAATGCCATGTTTTAAATTCGAAAATCATGACTTCGTTTTATACAATTTGATCAGAATTTAAAAAAATCGCAATTTAAAAAATTAGATCCTTTAAAAAAATTCGAAATTTTCATAAGAAGACCAATTTTTCCAAAAAACGAAAAATTCGAAAAGGTGAGATAAAGTCAACATTTTGAAAAATTCTTGAAATTTTCGAGAAAAATCGAAATTTCGTAAAAAGGTCGAAATTTTGAAAAAAATCATAACTTCGAGGCAAATTTTGATTCTAAAAAGTCCAAATTTACAAAAAAAATTAAAACAAACGTGGAAATCTTAAGAAAAAAATCACAATCTTAAAAAATATCAAAGTTTGAAAAAAAATTTAACTTCTTTAAAAAAGTGGAAATTTTGATGATAAAAATCAAAATTTACATAATAAAAATCAAAATTTTCCGAAAACGTAGATATTCTGGGAAAAATCCAAATTTTAAAAAAAGTCCTAATTGGGAAAAATCCAATTTCTTAAAAAGGTTCCAATTTTAAAAAAGAAAGTACAATTTTAAAATAGAAAGTGGAATTTCGAAGTTCAATTTTTTCAAAGTGAAATCTTTGAGAAAGTTAAAATTTTAAACGAAGTTCGAAATTTTCAAAAAGAGAGAATAATAAAAAATCAAAGTTCCAGAAGACGTGGAAATTATGGGAGAAAATCGAAAATTTTAAAATAGAAGTTCAAATTTAGAAAACATCCAATTTCTTTAAAAAAGTCGAAATGTTTCGGAAAACGTGGAAATTCTGGGAAAAAATCGAACATTTCAAAAAAAATTTGAAATTCGAAAAAATCTAACTTTTTAAAAGAGTCTAAATTTTGATAAAACAAAGTCGAAATTTCGAAATTCAATTTTTTCAAAGAAGTGGAATCTTTGAGAAAGTTAAAATTTTAAACGAAGTTCGAAATTTTCAAAAAGGGGATAATAAAAAGTCACAGTTCCAGAAAACGTGGAAATTATGGGAGAAAATTGAAAATTTTAAAATAGAAGTCCAAATTTAGAAAACATCCAATTTCTTTAAAAAAGTCGAAATATTTCGGAAAACGTAGAACTTCTGAGAAGAAATCGAACATTTCAAAAAAAAGTCGAAATTCGAAAAAATCTAACTTTTTAAAGGAGTCTAAATTTTGATAAAACTAAGTCGATATTTCGAAGTTCAATTTTTTCAAAGTGAAATCTTTGAGAAAGTTAAAATTTTAAACGAAGTTCGAAATTTTCAAAAAGAGAGAATAATAAAAAGTCAAAGTTCCAGAAAACGTGGAAATTATGGGAGAAAATCGAAAATTTTAAAATAGAAGTCCAAATTTAGAAAACATCCAATTTCTTTAAAAAAGTCGAAATATTTCGGAAAACGTGCAACTTCTGGGAAAAAATCGAACATTTCAAAAAAAATTCGAAATTCGAAAAAAATCTAACTTTTTAAAAGAGTCTAAATTTTGATAAAACAAAGTCGAAATTTCGAAGTTCAATTTTTTCAAAGAAGTGAAATCTCTGAGAAAGTTACAATTTTAAACGAAGTTTGAAATTTTCAAAAAGAGAGGGTAATAAAAAGTCAAGGTTCCAGAAAACGTGGAAATATGGGAGAAAATCTAAAATTTTAAAATAGAGGTCCAAATTTAGAAAACATCCAATTTCTTTAAAAAAAAGTCTAAATATTTCAGAAAACGTAAAAATCGGACATTTTAAAAAAAACTCGAAATTCGAAAAAAGTCTAACTTTTTAAAAAGAGTCTAAATTTTGTTAAAAAAAAAGTCGAAATTTTCAGAAAACCTGGAAATTCTTGAAAACAATTGAATATTAAAAAAAAATCGAAATTTGCAAAAAATCGAAATTTGCAAATAATCAAACTTTTTCAATAAGTCTAAATTTTCCAAAAGATGTTTTTTTTGATGAAATTTACATCAATCGAGACTTCGAAAAAGTTGAAATTAAATTAAAAATATATTCGAATTTTGCAAAAATGTCGAGGTTTTCAAATAAAAATTCAAAATAATCGAATTTTTTTTTAAAAATAAATATTTAAAGTCGATATTTTGAAAAAAACAAATTTTTAAGAAAAGTTCGAAATTTTGTGTCAAATGGGAAATTTTTAGAAAGTTACAAAAATTCGAAGTTTTGAAAAATTGTCAAGGTTTTGAAAGCAAGTCAAAATTTTTTAAAAAAAAGTAGAAATTTTGATAAAAAAGGCAAGGAGTTCTCAAAAGAAGTACATATTTTGAAAAAAGTCCGAATTTTAAAAGTCCAAATTTTGAAAAAAGTCCAAATTTTGGAAAAAGTCTAAACTTTAAGAAAAGGTCAAAATATCGACAGAAAAAGGTAGAAATTTCGATGACAAAAGGTCGAAATTTCGTTGACAAAACGTCGAAATTTAAAAAAAAAAAGTTGTAATTATGAGAAAAGTGCAAGAATTTCATATAAGTCGAGAACTTTTATAAATCCAATTTTTTTAAAAAGTGGAAATTTTGAAAAAATAGTTTTTTTTTGCGGAACTTAGTTCTTGGTTATCTTCAAAAATTGAAATACAAATATTTTCCCCTTTTTTGGTTCCAGAGCAACCTTTGATGTATTTTTTAATCTTTCTTGGTTTCAGGGGACAAGATTTGCATTTCAATTTTTGAAAATACAGTTGTTTTGTAAATAAAAAATGTGAAAATTTTTGAAAAGGAAACTTAAAAAATTGTAAAAAAGTCAAAACTTTGAGAAGAAGTCGAAATTTTGATGATGAGAGAACCAAATTATTAAAAAAAACTGTAGATTTTAAAAAAACTTCTACAATTTCAAACAAGGTCGAAATTTTCCAAAAAATTTGTTAAATAAAAATCTAATTTATTACGTACAACTCGAAGCTTCAGAAAAAGTCAAAATTAAACAAAAATGTCGAAAAAAAAGTCAAAATTGTAAGATTTTAGAAGATAGTCAGCATTTTACACAGAGCTTTTTTTTTAAATGTACATTTTTGAAAAAAGTAAATTCTGGATTTGAAGTAGCTTACCTAGAATTTAGACCAGCACTTAGGCAACCCTTTTTGGGCCCATTGGGCTTGGAAAAAGGTAAATTTTAAACAAATATTTCAACATAATCGAATCATTAAAATAAGTCAAAATTTTGTGTCTAAATTTTTTAAAAATTTGAATTTTTGAAAAGATCAGGGTAATTCGGGACCAAATTTTAAAAAAGTAGATTTTTTTATAAAAATCCAAAGGAGCACAATCAATTTGTTTTCCTTCATGTATGTTCTATATTTAAAAATAAACGAAATATTGATAAAGAGTTATAATTTAGCAAATAAGTCAAAATTTTGAAGAAAGGCGAAATTGTGAAAGGGTTGAAATTATCAAAATAAGTCAAAAAGTGTAAAAACTGCAAATTAAAAAAAATTGAAAATTTGAAATCGAAATTTACAAAACATAAATCGAAATTTACAAAATATAAATCGAAATACTAAAAAAAGCCCAAAATAATTGACATTTCCACACCTTACTTCGTACAATTATTTAATATTCATAACTGTTAAACTTTATTAACGATTAAAAACCAACAGATATTAAAAATTCCACAATGTTTCGGTAAATATTTGCTAACACCGGACCAGGTTTCGCATTGAATTTAATAATTATGAAAGTTCAAAAAGTCGAAATTTAAAGATTAATGTCATCGCGCGGAATTTCGATGTTTCATTCTGTATGTTAGGGAAACATCTTGAAGTAATTGCAACAAAGCAGCTCTACTACTCTTTCCAAAGATGCTTTCAACTTCAGTTCCGCATAAATTTGTCAAACAAGCAGCGCACTGTTGTCCAAAATATAATCTAGTTTTTGAGAATTCTTTTGAGGTAATGGCAACATGGCAGCTTTACTAACCGCGTCGCGGATCGCGACGATTCACAAAACACCTCATTTGTAAAAGATGGATCGAAGTGCACTATTATCGGCTCAGAAAATATACTGCAAAGCGACTTTGAGATTTGTATTATTGTATCCACGCGTATCCATGCTAAAAATCAAGTAGTCCGCTTACATCTCGCTTACGCAGCGAAGATATAACGTTCTAAAAACCTTCAGCTCCGATTAGTGCTGATGAATTACCTTAAAATCTAATTTCGAGAGGAAGACGTCGTAATTTCCAGAAGTCATAATTTCGTTTGAGCTCGAAATTTATAAAAAAAATGTATAAATATTGCTGGTTTCAATTGGAAAAATTGTCAAAATTTCGAAAACGCTAGAACTACAACTCGCTCGAATTTTTTTAAAATTATTTTGAGGAAAATTTCCAGGAAAAAATTGAATATTGTAGTTTTGAGATCAATATTTTGAAGAATTTGACACAATTTATTTTCAATTATTTCCAATATTGTGACTTGTTTACTAGTTTATGTTTGAACTGCACCACATAGACACTATTATTTTCTAGTTTTAAGTTTTCACTTCTGTCAACAGTCTCCAAAGCTCCCTTTTTTATATTCACATTGTCGTCTTTATTGTTTTTTTTTAGGTACAATCTACTCACAAAGGGTAATACTATTGTACCTTTAGAGCACTGCGAGTAGGATGTAGAAATGAAGATAGGATGGTATGTTATACTGACGAAAACTACTAAATGTGTATATATAATGGAAATGTACCTTACCTTATCATAAGCTATTATAAAATCTACAAGCTTCTTTAGATCCTGTTTGTTTATATCATCTTTATTAACACCTATTTCTTCTACTGCGGCTTCTATTTGATATTCTAATGTTTGTTGGTCTCCATCTTCATAAGTACTAGACGTATCAACTTGCACCTGCAACATTAATAATGTATAACTTCAAGGTTTTCCTCAATTATATAACTTTAATTTACCTGCAATATGACGGTATCGTTTTCATCATTCGCTTCCTTCTTGACAAATTGAAACATCGATGTCGCCCCCAACCCCTTTTGCTGAGCCTTAATCGTAAAATTCACCCAATCGAAATCGCTCGCATTCCAAGTTTTTCCTATCAGAGGCCATTCCCCCAAGTCATCTATCCAACGTTTAAGAGTCTTTCCCAAATTTGTTTTCCTGTCAATACTCATGCAAGTCCTATAGAATTTTTTGATGGCCACCAATGGCTTAGGATCGTCGTTAGATACAGGATCTCTCACTATAGCTTTCACCTGGTTCTCGAACTTGTTAGCTATCCTGATGAATGGGGAAGGTGTTTCGTCGATGTACGCATTTTTGATAAATGTACCACAGACGTATTCGTAAAAATCTTCACAGGGATCGACGTTAGGATCTATGTGCTGTAGTATGATCGAAGCGGCTTGTACGCAACTTGGGGAGATGCATGTTGCATCTGAAACAAAATCAGTTAATGTTTTGGCCCTCTCAAAACAGCTTGGCTAGCCGAAGCAAGTTAGGATTAAGCGTTGTTGTGTTTTCTAATTATTCTTGATATCATGTGATAAGAATCAGTTTTTGAAGATCCAAGGACTAGTCCGTTCATAATTAAAAATAAAGTTTTGGCTAAAAGTAATTGGAGTAGTATTTTGCCAAAGAATTAGATTCTTATTCTGATTAGCATTAGAAAGAATGGCGAATTTAAAAGTGTACAGAGGTCCTTAGCACAAGGATGGCTTCCTTTTTTTAGTCGTTAAATTATTGTGGATATGATTTTCATTAGAGTATTTTCAGTGTGGGGACCACAGTGCTTCCGAGTAGACTTAATAACATGATTTTTATATTATTAGAAAAGCATAACGTGTACCTACTATTTTCACAAACTTGGTGCTGTTGACACTAAAATAATAGAGAACGAACATATTAAGAGCACAATTTTCTTAGTTTGCATCTTAGACTACTGGCAGAAAAAAGAGCAATTCAGACGCAATTTCAACTTGAAGGTTAAAAGTTATCCTGTGTATTTTTTCCAGTAACGATAAGCATAATTATTTTAGAGAATAGATCACTTTAAAAGAGTGAGATTCAAAATGCAAACTGGATTTATTATATCTACAACACGCGTTCATCATAACTAACAAACTATTGATATGAACCAAGTTATATGATATTTCTGCTAGACGACCTTGAAGATGTTCGTTGGATTTTGCAAATGGGGTCCATCTTCCGTTACCTTTTAGTGGTATTACTAAAATAACTCAGTCTCTATCAGTTTATAATGGCACGATTATAAACAAATTTTTTTAGCCATCTAATCTTCGATAAAGAATCTGGATTTAAAGCATTAAAAAACCATATATTTTTAAATGTTTCAGTTGTTTAATAACTAAACTATTTCGATTGACATTTGATTTTTACTTTGTAAAAGTTAAACAAGTTTTTAAGAATCAAGGATTGAAATACAAATATTGTCCTTTGAAAACAAAAAAAGATTAAAAAACACAACAGAGGTTGCTCTAATGCGCTTCGATGCCAAGCTGTCATCTTCAGAGAGATACTGATTCTTGGTTTCAGGGGACAAGATTTGTATTTCAATTTATGAAGATAACCAAGGACCAAAAAAAAAATCAAGACATAATGAAGTTACAATCTGGTTCTGCAAAGCGTAAATCTTTTTTCTTTTTGCGTTACCTTCACGCTAATGTCTTGTTACCAACATGCCTACCTAGAAGAATTGCTTTGATTGTTTGTTTAATTAATTTTGATTTACAGATTATGAAATTTTAACTTTTGAAGCCACAATTAATTTGAAAATTCCAAAAAAAGCACTGCTATTTCCTAGTTTTAAGTTTTCACTTTTTTGGGCAGTCCCCGTAAATAACTGTTGGCTAAGTAAGAGGACTATCGTTTCTTGAAAATTACGTCAATATCCATTGAGATGTTTTCGAGTGATTTTCAAACAAATAATTGTAAAAGCATTCTAATGCACAGACCGAAGTTTGGAAACCAAATACAGGTTCGATCTTGTTAGACTGACGAGATCTAACAAGATCGAAACCGGTATTTGATTTCCAAACTGCGAATCTAATAAATGTTCAACCCTATTGGTCTGTGCATTAGAAAAATGAAGAGATTTGTCTCAAGTTTCCAAATAAGAAATTTCAAAAAAAAAACGTTGAATTTCGACAACAGATTGAAAAATAAAATGGAAGCTTAGAAAAGTTGGGTCTTTAAAAATGTCGAAGTTTTTCAGAGAAGTAGAAAAAAGTCAAATTTTAGGAAAAATTTCAAGGAAAGTCAACATTTTAAGAAAAATTCCAAATTTCGACAAAAATTTGCAATTTTCTAGAGAAAATTAAATTTTGAGGATAAATTTGAAATTTCGAAAATAAGACGAATTAAAAAAACTCCAAATTTTCAGATAAATTCGAATTTTGAGAAAATTGGTTAAATAATTTCGAAAGAAAATGCCAAGAAAATTTCGAGAAGTGTTGAACTTTAAAAAAGGTCAGGATTTCCCAGAAAAAGTCGAATTTTGAGAAAACAGATAAAATTTCGAAAAAAATTCCGAAAAATGAAGAGATAAAAAAAATGATTTGCCTAATTGAGAAAAAGGGAGAAATTTCGAAATAAATGAATTTATAGAAAGTTCTCAAAAAGAGGCAAAATTTTTGAAAAAAACGTCGAATTTCAACAATAGTTTGAAAGCCAAAACAAATTTAAAAACCTGACAATTTTGAATCGTTTGAAAAATTGCAAAATTTCGAAGAGAAATTGTAGGAATAAACTACAAGTTTAGAAAAAATTATTAAAATTTTAAAAAGTCGAAGCTTTTTAGAGAAAAAAAAGTCAAACTTTAAGAAAAATTGGAAGGAAAAAGTCAAAATTTTAAAAAAAGTTCGAAATTTCGACAAAAAATTTACAATTTTCCAGAGAAAGTTAATGAGAATAATTTCGAAAGAAAATTCCAAGAAAATTTCAACAAAAGTGTTTAACTGTAAAAAAGGTCAACATTCCCAGAATTTTGAGAAAAAGGAAGAGATTTCAATAAAAAAAATGTGGAAAATGAAGAGATTAAAAAAAATATATTTGTCTAAAGTTCTTAAAAAGAGGCAGAAGAAGAAAATTTCGACAAAAGTGTTTAACTTTAAAAAAGGTCAACATTTCCCGGAAAAAAACCGAATTTTGAGAAAACAGATAAGATTTCGAAAAAAAATTGGGAAAAATAAAGAGATAAAAGAAATGATTCTCCTAATTGAGAAAAAGGGAGAAATTTCGAAATAAATGAATTTATAGAAAGTTCTCAAAAAAAGGCAAAATTTTTGGAAAAAACGTCGAATTTCAACAATAGTTTAAAAGCCAAAAGAAATTTAAAAACCTGACAATTTTAAATCGTTAGAAAAATTGCAAAATTTCGAAAAGAGAAATTGTAAGAATAAACCAGAAGTTTAGAAAAAATTGTTGATATTTAAAAAAGTCGAAGTTTTTCAGAGAAAAAAATGTCAAACTTTAGGAAAAATTTGAAGGAAAAAGTCAAAATTTTAAAAAAGTTCGAAATTTCGACAAAAAATTTACAATTTTCCAGAGAAAGTTAATGAGAATAATTTCGAAAAAAAAATTCCAAGAAAATTTCAGCAGAAGTGTTTAACTGTAAAAAAGGTCAACATTTCCCAGAAAAAGGCGAATTTTGAGGAAAAAGAAGACATTTCAAAAAAATTGGAAAAAATGAAGAAATTGAAAAAAAATGAATTTGTTTAAAGTTCTTAAAAAGTGGCAGAAGAAGAAATTTTCAAGAAAAGTGTTTAACTTTAAAAAAAGGTTAACATTTCCCGGAAAACCCCGAATTTTGAGAAAACAGATAAGATTTCGAAAAAAAAATTGGGAAAAATGAAGAGATAAAAGAAATGATTTCCCTAATTGATAAAAAGGGAGAAATTTCGAAATAAATGAATTTATAGAAAGTTCTCAAAAAAAGGCAAAAATTTTCTAAAAAACGTCGAATTTCAACAATAGTTTAAAAGCCAAAAGAAATTTAAAAACCTGACAATTTTAAATCGTTTGAAAAATTGCAAAATTTCGAAAAGAGAAATTGTAAGAATAAACCAAAAGTTTAGAAAAAATTGTTGATATTTAAAAAAGTCGAAGTTTTTCAGAGAAAAAAATGTCAAACTGTAGGAAAAATTTCAAGAAAAAAGTCAAAATTTTAAAAAAAGTTCGAAATTTCGACAAAAAATTTACCATTTTCCAGAGAAAGTTAATGAGAATAATTTCGAAAGAAAATTCCAAGAAAATTTCGACAAAAGTGTTTAACTGTGAAAAAGGTCAACATTTCCCAGAAAAAGACGAATTTTGAGGAAAAGGAAGAGATTTCAAAACAATTGGGAAAAATGAAAAGCAATTTATTCATTTGTCTGGAGCAACGTAAATACTAAATTATAACCTACATGGGAAATGTACCTACGGTTTGAATAAAATTTGGGACTAGGGAATTTTATGGAATGAGAAATCAAATCTTGCTTATACTTACAGTTTACATTTTTGTTGTAAAACTCTTACCTTTAAATTCTTTAAAGTGTCATAACTTTTTGATCGTTCTATTTTTTTTTGGTGGTGATCGCCCTATATCAAATTATTTTTATTCTACGAATTTTTCTGCCTAGAAACTCGTTTAGGTACGATATGACTGCTGATGGAATATAAATTTAGCGAAAGTTATACGAGTGCATTCGATAGTATGTAGAAGTGATTATCGATGGTATTCTAAATGTCAAAGTTGTTTTCTTAGGTTTTATTTTTATTTAAGTTGTAAATAGCCAATTAAGTTGTTTCATCTGTCAATGTAATATTTGCGAAATCATCAAAACAGGATTCTGGTAACATTTATACTTACCCAGATCGTGCTTCGTTGAAATAAATAAACCCAAAGCGACTAAAAATAAAGCCAGCAGAATAATAATAACGCAACATTGGGGTAGATTCGAATTATTGTAAATAGTCCATCGGTTCTTAGATGCACGACTGAAACGGTACTGGTAATATTAAAACTGAAAAATAAGGTAGCTGTTACTTAGTCTTTTCTGAAAACATATTCAGTGTTACATAGTAATAAAGCAACAAGTTTTCAAATAATTTTTCAAACGAAATCTTCCGTTGCATTCTTTATTAAGTGACCTCACAGCCTTGATTATCAATTAAACGTAACATAACATATGCATGCAATTTGTTCCGCTTATTCACTAACTTATAAAGGGCAGATGAACCAAACAAACTACATCGTAAACTAAAATTGTTATACATTTCCAAATACGTATGTATAAAAATGTATTGAGTACACTAGAAGCAAAACTATATTTGTAAAATTTTCGAAAACTGAGTTTTGCATGTTAATATTGTAACAGAATGTAATTATAAAATTTAGTTAGGAATTTTCTAGAAAATTTCATAAGGGGAAGCGGCCGCGCTAATGAATCAATGGCAGATAAGAGTTCCAGTAATTTCGGCAAACGATAAGTCTTATCTGCTTGTTTCTTCTAGAAATCCGAAGCGGGATCCTATATAAGGCGGATCGCTTTTACCTCAATTAAGTTAGTTAGAAGTCAATGAATAAGTTTGTTAAGTTAAACAGTGTTAGTGAATTACAATTGTAGTGTTCCGAGTTCAGTTTTAAAATTAAATGGTTACAATTCACAAAGTGTTAATCATTCGAACCGATAACGCGCAATAATATTATAATAACTCCCGTTACTATTTCTACAAAAATTCAGAAGCAAAGAGCAGTAATTGAGAAAAATACATCGCAAAAATCTGTATTTCCATTTTTCATTTGCAGAACTCTGCATTTGGAATAATTTTTTGAAAACATTAACAAATTTGGAAGAAAAAAGAATGTTGTTTTAAACACAGTAACACATACTTATCACTTAAAAATGTGGCGACTTAAAAAGTTATGTTGAATCAAGAGGTACGGGTTTTTTGATGAAAACCCAAAATTACTTAAGTCAAATATAGAGTTTTGCTTCTAGTGCACTCGTACATTAAATTATATTGTTTATACTACATTATGTCGCTGCTGCGTGGGTAAAATGGGTTAAGTAAAACTAGATAAAATTGGAAAAAAAATAACTCAAATAAAATTTTTATTAGTTATAAAAACATAACTCAATTTGCACGACCTCAGACTTTTTTTTGACTTACCACAACGAGCGCAATTAGATAGACAGTTAATTATATTCCAAATGACTTAGCTTTTTTTAAACAACGACAGCAACTTCAAAATTTCAAAAAGCTTCCTTTAAACAACGACAGTAACTTCAAAATTATGAAAACGACTTGAACACTTTTTCACGAAAGTTTGACTTAACCTCAGACTTAGATTTTTGACTTAACACGACGAGCACAATTAGATGGACAGTTAGTTGTACCCCAAATAACTTAGCTTTCTTTAAACAACGACAGTAACTTCAAAATTATGAAAACGACTTGAACACTTTTTCACGAAAGTTTGACTTAACCTCAGACTTAGATTTTTGACTTAACACAACGAGCACAATTAGATAGAGAGTTAGTTATACCCTAAATGACTTAGCTTTCTTTAAACAACGACAGCAACTTCAAAATTATAAAAAAGCTTCCTTTAAACAACGACAGTAACTTCAAAATTATGAAAACGACTTGAATTCTTTTTTACGAAAGTTTCACTTAACCTCAGACTTAGATTTTTGACTTAACACAACTAGATAGAGAGTTAGTTATACCCCAAATGACTTAGCTTTCTTTAAACAACGACAGCAACTTCAAAATTTTAAAAATCTTCCTTTAAACAACGATAGTAACTTCAAAATTATGAAAACGACTTGAACACTTTTTCACAAAAGTTTGACTTAACCTCAGACTTGGATTTTTGACAACACAACGAGCACAACTAGATAGAGAGTTAGTTATACCTTAAATGACTTAGCTTTCTTTAAACAACGACAGCAACTTCAAAATTTTAAAAAGCTTCCTTTAACAGCGACAGTAACTTCAAAATTATGAAAACGACTTGAACACTTTTTCACGAAAGTTTGACTTAACCTCAGACTTATTTTTGACTTAACACAACGAGCACAATTAGATAGAGAGTTAGTTATACCCCAAATGACTTAGCTTTCTTTAAACGACAGCAACTTCAAAATTATAAAAATCTTCTTTTAAACAACGACAGTAACTTCAAAATTATGAAAACGACTTGAATTCTTTTTTACGAAAGTTTCACTTAACCCCTTTTATACACGCAGCAGCGATATATTTAACAAAGAATACATATATTTAGTATAATAATACAATATAACAATACAACTAATGACTTGTAACTAGATTATTTATTAAAGTAAGTGACATTTTTCTCTAGGATTCATAGGTGAATTTTCAGGGCAATTAAAGTCCTTGGCAAAATGTCTAGAATTTCGAACGCTGGCGTTAATTCTAAATTTGGGTATTCCGTGCTTATTGGGCTTATTAAGATCCAATATGTGACTGTCGATTTTCTGAAAACACTTAAAAACATTAGCCTGTACCCAATACAGTTGGTTTGGTGTAAGCTTTAAACCAGGTAACGTTGCTTCTTCTTTGTTTCCTTTCACGTGTGTTCTATAAGCTTGATAAGCCACATCGATTCCAACAAAGTCCGCAATGTTTTCGTAGAGTGTCAAATTCCCATGCATCTGAAAATGAAACCAACAAATTAGTTTGGGAAAATTCAAATATTAACTGCTCTCTTCGTGTTATTTGATTTTTATTATAAGCAGCAATCGCTTCATTAAAAAAAAGAGAGTATGGTTATGTTGTTTGGAAAAGTTTTGTGGTAACTCACTACATCGATCCTACAGACAAACCTCTTTCATCATCTTATCATCATCATCATCTCATCATCATCTCATCATCATCTCATCATCATCATCATCATTATCATCTCATCAGCTACTCACACTATACAAAGTTCAAGTTTGGCCAACACTAGAATACTGTTCTCATGTTTGAAGCATACTTTACCTCTATTGGATTCAATTCAAAGAAAAACGATTTGCCTATCTGATGACGAGGGTTTGACTGTTTCTCTCGAAACACTAGAGCACTGGCGGATGGTTGGTGACTTGTCTCTTTTCTACAAGTACTATCATAAATTGAAATACAAATCTTGTCTCCTGAAATCAAGAAAGATTAATCAACACAACAGAGGTTGCTCTAACGGGTTTCGAAAGCCAAGCCATCATCTCGCATCATCGAAACGCGTTAGAGCAACCTCTGTTGTGTTTTTTAATCTTTCTTGGTTTCAAGGTACAAGATTTGTATTTCAATTTTTGAAGATAACCAAGGACCAGTCCGTTTTACCAACAACAAAAAAATACTATTATGGAAGATGCTCGCAGGAAGTAATAGGATTGATCCCCCCAAGGGCAAGATTCTTGAGGCATACAAGACAGTCGGAGATAGCAAATTCCTGTGCGGTCCAGTTTGACATCTGTCTACGAAGACTATTTTCTTCTATAGAACTTCCAGACTATGGAACGCGTTACCGAAAAGAAATTTCCCCAAAAATTACAAGCGATCCTTGTTTAAGAAGGCAGTTCATCGCCATCTATACTTGTTTCCGCATCCTACTCGCAGTACTTTGAAGG
Organism: Dastarcus helophoroides; assembly: GCA_028583605.1. Lineage (NCBI taxonomy): Eukaryota > Metazoa > Arthropoda > Insecta > Coleoptera > Bothrideridae > Dastarcus > Dastarcus helophoroides. The sequence goes on along the minus strand of CM053330.1, from coordinate 41,032,039 downwards.
CATAATGGGGTTACCCTTTGCGAGTGGATTAAGCTTTAAGTGGATTAAAATGACAAAATTCAAGACACAAGAATACGGTTATTATGTCAACCATACCAAAGATAATACTCTTTTGCAGAGAAACTGAAATGAAAGAGGTAAGGACAGTAATGGCTAAAAAAAAATAGGAAAAAAAAAACCAAAGAGTTGGGTAATTCAATATGCCATACCCGAGCTAGAAGCTGAAAGCTTTTGGAAAAAAAGTGAAAAGAAGAGAATTTTAGATCACTTCCATTAACTGTGCTGCTGCAACGATGCATAAGGTATCATGGAAGTAGAATGCAACCTAGACTACAAATTCATGCAGCCCTCCAGGCGTTTATAGTGAATCATAGATAGCTGAACTATCAACAGTGGAAACACTACCACCGAAAAGGTTGCTCTCTAGGAAAATTTCCCAGAAGACAAGGATTCAAGGTAGCAGTTTAAGACGAAATTTATCTTTTGAAATACATATTGTCGCTGCCTTGGAAAAATCTTCTATGTACTGACATGTAAATTTTACAAAAGAGTAAAAAAACACATCGTTGCTGCTAATCTGATGGGAATTTAATGTATCATGAGAATAACACTGGTCTAAAAATTTGAAATTTCGTCATGTCAAATGAACTTCTTTTGTGTTTTTTTAATAGTGTTAGTTGTCATTTAAAATAAGCAGTTTTGAAATATTCATCACCCACGACATTCCTTTGTTAAATGTTTGAAAAATGATCGATCTCCAGAAATATAACATAAAAAATGTACATTAGGAACTTATATTTGTTTTCCTAGATTTAGCTTTTAATTGATTCCTCTTGATCAAGCAGCAGTAGTTAGTCAACACCTTTAAGTTTAATCTGCTCTGATAAAGTTTTTCCATCATTGGAATGTCCGCATGAAATTTTTATCAGTTCTTATTACTTGGAGCCCTCTAATTCCTAGAAATATGTGTCTAAAAAATGAATCTTGATCCCCCAAAGTTTTATTCTCCAATAAAAATGTTTAAGCAAATATCTGTAGATATCACTTTTATGGTAAATCAAAAAATGTCCAATTAAATTCTTGAGGAATATTCATGATGATTTTTTTCAAAACATTTAATTTTTCTTTAAACGACGAGTCTTTTACTAATTAATTTGAGGTTCTGCTACCACTACTTCACTCATTCTGAAGAATTTGTTTTTGAAATATAAAAATCCATTTTTATTGGGACCCATCCCCTCTAGAAAATTGTTGTCATCCGAATTTAATATGAAATCGTGGTAGAAATACACCAGAGAGCTTTACAAGTGTAAATGCTTTACAGTTTTCTAAATTAAAGATCTGCGTGTAGAAAACTTTTTCCTAATTGTGATTTTTTCGATACTTGGTGACCCATTCACGTTCAAACTACCCAAATTTTAATGTTAAAAAAGACTGAAAAATAAAAAATATCATGATCATATTAATTCTTCATTTGAAGTCTTTTTTATTTTGGTGGAACGGACTGGTCCTTGGTTATCTTCAAAAATTGAAATACAAATCTTATTCCCTGAAACCAAGAAAGTGGACAAAATTTATATTTCAGTTTTTGAAGATAATCAATGACCAGTTCGTTCCACTAAAATAAAAAAAACTTTAAATGAAGAATTAATATGATCATGATATTGTTTTATTTCTGATAAAATCTTTTAAGATGTAATTAATTTATGGACCTTAATAAAAAAGAACAGTATTTGGGAAGACTGCATTTCCAAAATTAAATTTTACCTTGTCACAAGAAATCTAGGGCTGATGGAAATAAAATAAGTACGGTTTCATGATGGGAGTAGCTAGTCCAAACAAAATTACCTACCAGAGTTCGTTTTACAAAATCAGTGTTGACAACACTGTTTCCTTTTGCAACCCTTTCCAATGCTATAGAAGATAGCAAAGTATAGGCTGCTATTATTGGGGTCGAACAGCATACGAGGAAGTCAGTGTGGTCAGCACTACCCTTCAACCGCCTATTATTACACGCAAGTACACATTTCACCACGCTGGGTCAACCTTAAGAACGAGAGCGTTTGTTAAAAACGGTCGATGAACGCAGTCGCCAGCTGGAATCGAACCCAGCTCTTTTAGATTGGAATCCAGTGCCTACACCACTGGACCACGGTCCCTAACGTATCTTCCCTTCCAAATAAATATGTTTTTCTGCTCTTCTGTAAAATTTATGTTGCTGCACATAGATTTTTCCATAGCAACCACGTATGTAACTTGAGTTTTCCATATTTAGTCATGAACATTAACTTATCTTGTGATATTACCCAATTTTTTACAGCTGGTTCAAGATATATTCATACCTTGAAATTCAAATCATTTTCCCCTGAAACCAAGAAAGATTACAAAATACTACACACGTTTTATCATATTCAAAGGGATACTTTCTTGATTTCAGGGAACAAGATTTGTATATCAATTTTTGAAGATAACCAAGGACCAATTCGTTCTACCAAAATGTTCATACCTCCTGTTTAAGATTCGTTTCAAGCGTTTCATACTGCTTCACTACGCATTGGGCCTTCCTGTCGAAGTTTTTCTCAACTTGGTCATCCCACCAATCCACCTCTGTCGCGTTCGAAAGCGTATACACGCGCGAATCCTTGGTAAACCCGTGCATCATTTCATGACCTATGATGCTACCAAGAGATCCGTAATTTACAAACTTTGGGCTATTGGGATCGAAAAATGGATAATCCAATATTGAAGCGGGCAATACTAAAATAAAATAACGTCAATTTTTTTTAAATTAGCACGAAATAGGGATTACTCATGGCGTTTTGTTTCTGATAGAAATAGGCGTTCGGTTCGTTTATGATACCGAAAAAGTATATGTACCCATAATCAGGACTGTTTGCGAGTAGATTATCGACGAAGGATTCCCGTAACTTTTGAGCACGCTGACAAACCATTTCCACCAAATTGTTACTTCGAAAATAAAACTAAAACAAGTATTGGATCTACAATCGCATATTGTGGATCTAACAGTAAAAGCGAAACGACGACGACGATGTAAATTGTGACCGAGACGTTATTCGAGGTTGACAAACATCGTGCTTTTACTACTAGATACACATTATTTTTTCTGAAATCGCAATCACTATTACTTAAATTAAGGAATTTTTATAACTTCGTGACATTTTTCATTGTCGTTTAATTTTCTAATGTGTTTCCTTGACAATCACTATTTGTCTCTTGTTATCATGTACGAGAAAGTTACCTACTTTTTTTTTCTCTCTTACACTAGACACTTTATTCCGTACATTTCTCTCTGACATAAGTGTCAACTATCCTGAAAGAAGCTATCTGCTTCCTGCTGTGTAGATAAGTCTTGGATAACTTCTCTCAGGATAATTGACACTTATGACAGAGAGAAATGTACGGAATGAAGTTTCTAGTGTAAACGCACCGTCAGGATAGTTGATACTGTAACGAAATGTAAATTATAGAATTTAGTACGTAAGAAAATTTTCCAATACGGTCTGATAAGGGAAAGCGGCCGCGATAATAAAGCAAACGGCAGATAAGCGTTCCGGAAATTTACGATAAGCTTTATTTGCTGGATTTTTCTAGAACCCGGAGAACTATATAAAGTGGTCGCCTTTCCCTCGAGTCAGTCAGTTAGTCAGTGTAGTTAATTAGTGAGTCAGTAGTTAGTAGTCAATAAGTGAGTTCATTATTCAGTTGTAGTGTTCCGAGTTTAGTTTAGAAATAAAGTCGGTATTATTCAGCAAGTCTTAATAATCATTCGAACCGATAACGCGCAACAATACTTATGTCAGAGAGAAATATACGGAATAAAGTGTCTAATCTAAACGCACCCTAAGGAATATGGTGAAACTAGACATTCTCTCAAAAAAATAAATGCTTAATTGGTAGTAGACTTACATCATCAAGTCCCAATATTTTATCAAAGTAACTACTATTGTACATTTCGTTAGTTCCCCCAATAATGTTAACTAATGCTTTAGCTTTTTCCACGCCTAATTTCTTCGTTCTTTCATCCATCCAATCAGCAGATTTAATTTTTTGGATAAATTCAAACATATGATAATCGGATGGTGATAAGTCGGGACTATAAGGAAGGTTGTCTAATGTTGTCGAATGCATTTCCTCTAATTTTTGATGTGTCAGATTGGCTGAGTGGAGGCGGACATTGTCGTGAAGCAAAATCACATTTCTGACCGAAACTTCGCACCTCTTCCGCCGATATGAACCTTTTGCTTCGTCCAATAGCTGGCATTAGTAGGCAGCATTAACTGTATGACGTTCATGCAGAAAATCGACGTGCACAACTCCTTTAAAATCCCAAAACATAGCTCCAAGAACTTTTTCAGCTGAGAGGCGAGTTTTTGTCCCGAGTTCGTCTTTTTAACAAATTTTTGTTGTTGAGTTTTCTTCAAACAAGTATCCCCAAACTGTGCTTCTAGTCTACGAAGAATTTCAACGAATTTTACACCTTCAACGGCAAGAAAGAGCTTCTTTCAGTAGCCCACATATATGATAATCTCATGTTGATAAATCGGGACTATAAGGAGGTTGTTCTAATGTTGTCCAATGCATTTCCTCTAATTTTTGATGTGTCAGATTGGCTGAGTGGAGACGGATATTACCGTGACATTTCTGACCAAAAATTCGTGCCTCTTCCGTCGATATGCACGTTTTGCTCCATCCAATAGCTGGCAGTAGTAAGCAGCATTAACCGTACGACGTTCATGCAGAAAATCAATGTGCACAACTCCTTTACAATCCCAAATCTTGTCCGCAGTCACATTGGTCCAAGGACTACGGGCATATGGTTCATTTTCAACTTGAGTTCGTCCTTCCAAACATTTTTTGTGCATTCACACACTTGAGTTTTCTTCAAACACGTATCCCCAAGCTGTCTACGAAGAATTTCGATGGGTTTTACAGCTTCAACGGCAAGAAATTTAATAATAATGCGCTGCGCAACGTGCGGATGAACCTCTTGCTTACTCATTGTATTTACAACTGACGAATGACGAGAACGAAATTCGCTTGAGCGCAGGAAGTCACGGTGTATCCCCACCTAACACGTCTAAGAGTCCGACGCCCTTAGGGTGACATGATAGAAATTCCAGTTCATATTTACTTTACCCTCGTAATTATAATCAGTTGTTACATTGGCGAAATTAAAACAGGAATACTGACCTTATATCCGTAACTCGCAATAATTCTATTATTTTTTTTACTCCCTCTTCAACAAATAAATAAATTGAATCTTCCCCAGTAAAATTAAATCCCAATCCTTGATTAACCAAACGTAACCACGGTATTTCTGGAATTCGTAAGCTAAGATCGTTTATTTTAACTGGTTGAGAGCTCGGCGAGTAATCCACTGTTTCTGAAATCTGAAGCAAATAAGCAGACAACAATAACTAAACAGATGGGACAGGGGACAAGATTTGTGTTTCAATTTTTGAAGCTAACAAAGGTCCAGTTCGTTGCACCTAAACAGATGACAATAATAACTAAACAGACGACAGTAGTAAGTATACAGACAATAACTACCTCTTTATATTCCAAATAAAAGTCGATAAACCTATGGAATTCTCGTTTGTTTATGATAATTTTTTTACCATAGATCTTCCTAACGATTCGAGTCATGTTCTTGTAAAAGTCCTTCTCGATGACATTTTCCAGATTTTCGGCGTTAATCATAACCTAAACAGAGAATTGCCCCAAATAAGTCATTATAAATAAATAAAATATAAATAAATATAATATAATATAAGTTAAATATTCATACATCTAACACCATGGTGTTTTTCCCATCGACGCCTTGCTTCCAAAAATCGATAAAGGACGGAGCAGCTAATCCAGATACTTGCGCCTTAATGAAAAATTCTATCCAATCAAATTTTTCATATTTCCACCTTTTCCCCAAAGCCATTGGCCAACCGCCTAATCCGTCTAGAAATCTTTTAAAAGTAAAATTGTTTTTGCGTTTTAACTCGTTTACATTCATGCATGATTTATAAAATTTTTTAACTTGAATTAAGGGTTTTGGATCTGAATCTGTTACAGCTTCAACAATGATGGATTTCAGTTGTTTGCGAAACCTCGTTCGCATTTTACTCCACGGTGAAGGGGTGTTGTCTACGTAAGCGTTTTTCATGAAATTTCCACAGACGTATTGATAGAAGTCCTCGCAAGGATTAACCTTGTCATCGATGTATTGAAGGATTGTGGATGAGGCGCGTACGCAGGATTCTGTGTTGCAAATTGGACCTAAATAAACAACGTGAGAAAACAACGTAGAAATGTTAAATAAAATTAATAAACATTATGTTTTCAACCAATAGAGTCCACCATGAACAATGAACATGAAACAAAGTTATAAAATCATTTGAAAAGTGTCTTTTCATTCATGTTTTAATGGCTTTTTCTTCTAAAATAATCTTGTTGTTATTTAGTTTTACATTGTTTAAATGTTAAAGAGTTTTATAATGTCGAGGCACAAACAACGATTGACAAATAAAGAGCCAAGGCAATCGCTGCTTGAGGCAATCTACCAATCCTTAACAAAAGGTTATTTTCAAAAATTGAATTGTCCCCTGAAACCAAGAAAGATTTAAGTTTTGAAAATAACCAAGGACCAGTCCGTTTCACCAAAAAGGTTATTTAAAATCTAGAATTGTGGAAGAAGCAACTGGCGAAGAAAAAGAGCCAATAAAACATGAATGAAAGTAAGACTACTTCGCAAAGGAGATACAGAGAATATTGAAAAGTGTATTCAAGATAAAGCAATCGTGAACAATTGCAGTAAAACTTGTGACAATAAGTCTCTCTTCTGACTTACCATTTTGTTCATGGCAGTTGCAGTGCGAAGGATTTTTTGCAGCACACTTTAAAAGGATCAATACTAACACAAATACTTTGACATTTAAGTACATCTTTAAACGCAGAAAATTAACATAAATCAACAAATTACTTCCATCTGATAATGACTGATAATTTTGGCCTATTATACGTCAGAGCCACTTGTAATATTTCCAATAATTTTGTTAGTTGACCTCTAAACTTTAGTATTTTAGGAAGTCGGAAGTTTATCATATTTGTATCCATTACAGTTAAAAAAAATAATTATTTATCTAATGGTAGTGATTTTAAATTCGTATTTGTTTGATTTTATGACTAGCTTTGGTACGAAACATACTTTTATACTTAACTGACTGTATCGACTTTTTCAAAAATATATTTTATGTAAACGATAATTAAAAACTATTGAAATTTATCAGCAATTAGTCAATAAACTTCTCTTGTTTAAACTGCTAATATTTTTCAAAATTCTTCGTATTTGGAAATGCTTTTGTGGTTTATTGTATGCTATGTTTCCGCATCCTACTCGCAGAGCTTTGAAGGCATAATAGGGTTACTCTTTGCGAGTAGATAAAACTTTTAAAAAAATATATATTAATCATTAAATATAATAACATATGTTGAAATTCATAACTATTGAATTTTATTAACCATTAAAACTTAAAATAATTAAAACAACAACATATATTAAAAATTCCTTGATGTTTCGATAAATAATTGCTATGATCGGACCTGGTTTCGCTTTCCAATCACAAAACATCCTGGAATTTTTAATATTTGTTGATTTAATCGTTAATAAACTTTAATAGTTATGAATATTGAAAAATTTTACAAAGTAAGGGTTAGAAATGTCAATTATATATTGATATATAAATATTGTGCCTCGAAACCAAAAAAACATTAAAAAATACAACAACAGTTACTCTAACGCGTTTCGATATCCAAGCTATCGTCCCCAGAATTGAGTATCTTTCTGAAGACCATCGTTTAGCTATCCAAACGCGTTAGAGCAACTGTTGGTGTATTTTTTAATCTTTCTTGTTTTCGATGGACAAGATTTGTATATCAATTTTTAATTATAACCAAAAACAAGTTAATTCCATCAAAAATAAAAAAAATAAAGTATATTGGCGTGATTAAAGCTTAAAATGAAACCAAACGTTTAGGAAGAAGCAAAAAATTGAAATATTTAAATATTTATTCAAGACCATACCTTAAACACGTTATTTTAAAATATTTGACATTTTTCTTGAGGATTCATAGGAGATCCAACCGGGCAATCGAAATCTTTGGCAAAATATTTCGAATTTCGCATACTAGCGATTATTCTAAATCTAGGTACACCGTGCGCGTCCGGCTCATTCAAATCTTCCTCGTTACTATCAATCTTCTTAAAACATTCGAAAGCAGCAGCCTGTATCCAGTACAATTGATTCGTTGTAAAATTCAATCCAGGCAAAGATTGTTCTTCGCCGTGTTTTTTGACCCAAGATTGATAAGCTTGATACGCTGCGTCCTTACCGACGAAATCTGCCACATTCTCTTCCATGGTCAAATCACCATCCATCTGTTAACAAGAGTGTGTTTCGGAAATGTTTCCGAAAATAGGAAAATAAAATGCGTTTACCTTGTATGTGTGATCGACTTTAAACGTTTCGTATTGATCTACGACGCACTGGACTTTTTTGTCGAAATTTCTTTCGACTTGATCCGTCCACCAATCGATTTCAGTGGAATTAGGCAGTTGAAACACTCGGGCATCTTTGGTAAAACCATGCATGACTTCGTGCCCGATTACGGCACCTAAGGATCCGTAGTTCATAAATGCTGGGGCTTCGGGATTGAAGAATAGATCTTGTAATATTGGAGCTGGAATAACTGAAAGAAAAAAAGTTTACGGGTACCATTTTTGTTTGTTAACGATATATACCCATCATGTTTACATTTTGGAGGAAGAAGGCGTTAACATCGTTGACTTCTTCAAAAAAATAAGAGTATTCATCATCGGGGGTGTTTTCGTACATGTTGTTTACGAGTGCTTCGTCCAACATTCGTTTTCGAGCAGTTACTATTTCTAATACGTTAGTGGAATTGACTGAAAACTGAATAACCATATTAAATACAATTGAAACTACTCATTTGCAGATATTAATCTCCCATGATGTTGCTCGGAATACCCATACATATGAATGTCAATAATTTTTGTTTATAAGTTAAAATTTTAATTTTTAATGCTACAATCAATTTAGAAATTCAATATTTAATGGAACGGACTGATCCTTGGTGATCTTCAAAAATTGAAATACAAGTCTTGTCCCCTGAAACCAAGAAAAATTAAAAAACACAACAAAGGTTGCTCCTGCAACATTTCTTGTGTTTTTTTATCTTTCTTGGTTTCAGGGGACAAGATTGTATTTCAAATAAACCAGTGGTTTTAAAGTTTCACTTGTATCGACAGTCCTTATGATGGACTAATTTTTTTTCTTGTCCAACACATTTTTTACTTTCAAAGAGAATTTTTTAACTTGAATAGGGTCACAAGAAAAATGTATTCTCTACTAAGCTAAGTCAATGTAGCAAAAATGCGATATAAAAGCTATGAAAGCAAACATACGTTATTAGCTCCTAAAATGCGATCGAAGTATGTCTCGTTATACATATCTTCGGATGCCCCGATGACTTTAAGCATTCTGTTAGCCTTTTCGATGCCTTTCTTTTTGGTTTCCTCATCCATCCAATCAGCTCCTTGCATAAAAACTATAAAATGGTTTTTGATATTTTCAATCATTTCGTTCACTTGATCCTGGACTACAGGATTCGCCATTCTTCTTACAAATATAATCTCCTTGTAATATTCAAATCTAGACAAAAAAAAACTGATGCATTATAATAATTTTAGTTGGTAGACATTGGGCCATAGATTATTGGAAAACTACAGGTTTTTCACTATCGTAATAGATTCTAATGCACAGACCAATTGGTTTGAACATTTATTAGATTCGAATTTTGAAAGCCAAAGACAGGTTTAGATCTTGTTAGATCTCGTTGTCTCTCGTGTCAGATTTAACAAGATCGAAACCGGTCTTTGGTTTCCAAATTTCAAATCTAATAAATGTTCAAACTATTGGTCTGTGCATTAGAATCCTTGTTTTCTGGGAAATTTTTCCTAGAGAGCAACCGCTTCGCTAGGTGGCAGTGTTTCAACTGTTGGTAGTTCATCTAACTATGATTCACTATACACGCCTGGAGGGCTGCATTTATTTGTAGTCTAGGTTGCATTCTACTTGCATATCGTAATAGATGTTGAGAAAAAAATTATTTTATGAAAAAATAAGTGCTTGCATTCCAAAGTTTTTTGACCCCTCTAGTAATAATCCTTTTCAAATAAAAATTTTGATTTAACTGAAAGATAAGTATATCAAATTTGTCGCTTACATTATTTTATTTTGTTAAATATTTTCGGAGTTAGCACTAGTTTATTAAATTACATGCAATTGACATGCAAATGACCGCCGATGATGCAGTAATGGGAAACCTGGTCCGGTGTTAGCACATATTTATCGAAAACTTTGCGGAATTTTTAAATTTTGTTGCGTTTTCATCGTTAATAAAGTTTAATAATTATAAATTACATGCAACGCAGTCATTGTGGTTGGAATCTAACATTTTAGCGCGATCTGGGACGATCTCATAAACTATGTTAGTCATCGACTTATTACCAATGAATGCTTTTTATCTGAAACAGTATCGACACAGTTATTTATCAGTTCCATAAATATTTGGATTAATTGTAGAAAAAAATGTGTATTTCCAAAACTAGACATTTTTTTTATTTATAAATTATAACAGAAGAAAATTTTCATAAAATTTCAAATTCATATTTAAGTGACAATGATTTAATTTGGTCCATTGACTGTTCACTGTAGTGCCTAACCAATTGTGCGAGTTCGCCTCGCTCTTGGCTGAATTATTATAAATTATGATTCGTTTCCTTCCCAAATTATTTGATACAATTAAGGATCTGATTCTAAATCGAAAATTTTAATAAATCCCAAAAAAGGTATTTTTGTATATTTTTGAGAAAAAATTGATATTTTGAAAAATCGTAAATTTTGCAAATAAATTACTCAACAGACTGCTTTTTCAAAAAACTTTTATTTTACACAAAGTCGAATTTGGAGAAAACGTCCAAATTGTGGAAAAAGTCGATAAATAAAAAAAGTCAATATTTTGAAAAAAATACAAATTTTTAGTCATAATTTCAAGAAAAGGCCTAAATTTTAAAAGGTGTCATTTTTGTTATTTGAATTTTCGAAAAAGGTCAAAATTTTTGTAAAAAAGTCAACATTTTCAGAATATTCGAAATTTTCAAAAAAAAGTGTTTCCGTATTTTTTTGAGAAATACATTTCCAAAGAGACTGAATTTTTCAAAAAGGAAAAAGTTCAAACTTTCATTAGAACTTGGCGTTTTCAAAAAAAGTCGAAATTTCAAAAAAGTCAAAATTTGGACGTACAAATCGTTTGGACTTAAAAGTCAAAATTTGGATGTAAAAGTCGAAATTTGGACGTAAAAATCGAAATTTTGAGAAATAATGAACATTATTTTTCAAAACAGCTGAAATTTTTGAACAAAAAATCGCCAAAATGTTCATAAAATCACAATTTTGAAAAGTATAACTTTTTAATTTTTTAAGTATCAGTCGACGTTTCCAAAGAAGACGAATGTTAAAAGAAAATGTTCAAATTTTAAAAGTAAACAGTTCAAATTCTCGGTAGAAGTCGAAGTTTTTAAAAAAAAAAGTAGAAATTTACAGAAAAGTCGAAATTCAGACATAAGTTAAAATTTGGGCGCAAAATTCGAAATTTTGAGAAAGAATCAAAATGATTAAATTTAGAGAAAACCAAAATTCCAGAAAATGTTGAATTTTAGAACTTCGAAATTTTTAAAAAGTAGGTAAAACGTCACAAAAAATTAGCTTTCAGAAAGAAGCAAGTTTTCAAAAAAGTGGAAATTGTGAACCTGAGTAAAATTTAGAAGAAAAGTGTAAATTTATTAAAGAAATCAAACTTTTTTTAAACAATTGAAATTTTCACAAACATTTTCAGTCCTAATTTCATAAAGAAACCAAAATTTTAAATAATTTTAATATTTCGATCTTAATTTTGAGAAAAAATCGAATATTTCAATAAATTCTAAAAAGGTATTTTTGTATATTTTTGAGAAAAAAAGGATATTTAAAAAAATTCTGAATTTTTTGAATAAATTACTCAACAGAGTAATTTTTCAAAAAAGTTTTATTTCTCAAAAACTTGAGAAGTAGTCAGTGTCATTTTTGCTATTTGAACTTTTGAAGAAGGTCGAAATTTTTGTAAAAAGGTCAAAATTTTCAGAATATTCCAAATTTTCAAAAAAAGTATTTTTGAAATTTTTTGAAAAGTACTCTTCATTTTCAAAGAAACCGAATTTTTCGAAAAAGAAAAAGTTTAAATTTTCACCAGAATTTGGCATTTTCAAAAAAAGTCGAAATTTGGATGTAAAAATCAAAATTTGGACGTAAAAGTCGGAATTTGGACGTAAAAGTCGAAATTTGGACGTAAAAGTCGAAATTTGGACGTAAAAGTCGAAATTTGGACGTAAAAGTCGAAATTTGAACGTAAAAGTCGAAATTTGGACGTAAAAGTCGAAATTTGGACGTAAAAGTCGAAATTTGGACGTAAGAGTCGAAATTTGGACATAAAAGTCGACATTTTGAGAAATAATGAACATTATTTTTCAAAACAGCTGAAATTTTTTAACAAAAAATCGCCAAAATGTTCATAAATCACAATTTTGAAAAGTATAACTTTTTAATTTTTTAAGTATCAGTCGGCATTTTCAAAGAAGTCGAATTTTAAAAGAAAACAGTTCAAATTTTCAGCAGAAGTCGAAGTTTTCAAAAAAAAGTAGAAATTTACAAAAAAGTCAAAATTCGGATATAAAAGTTAAAATTTGGGCGCAAAATTTTGAGAAAGAATCAAAATAATTAGATTTTGAGAAAACCAAAATTCCAGGAAATGTTGAATTTTAGAACTTCGACATTTTTAAAAAGTGGGCAAAACGTCACAAGAAACTAGGTTTTAGAAAGAAGCAATTTTTCAAAAAAAGTCGAAATTGTGAACCTCAGTAAAAATTTTGAAGAAAAGTGTAAATTTTATTAAAGAATTCAAACTTAAACTTTTTTTAAACGATTGAAATTGTCTCAAACATTTTCAGTTCTAATTTCATGAAGAAGTCAAAATTTTAAATAGTTTTAATTTTTTGGTCTTAATTTTGAAAAAAGTCGAAAATTTCAATAAATTTCTAAAAGGTATTTTTGTATATTGTTGAGAAAAAATTGATATTTAAAAAAATCCTGAATTTTTGGAATAAATTACTCAACAGAATAATTTTTCAAAAAAGTTTTATTTGTCAAAAAGTTGAGAAGACGTCGAATTTGGAGAAAACGTTCCATTTGGGAAAAAAATCCATTATTAAAAAAAAAAGCAAATATGTTTAAAAAAGTAGAAATTTTGAGTTTATTATTAAAGGAATCAAACTTTTTTTAAACAATTGAAATTTTCTCAAACATTTTCAGTTCTAATTTCATAAAGAAGCCGAAATTTTAAATAGTTTTAATTTTTTGGTCTTAATTTTGAAAAAAGTCGAAAATTTCAATAAATTCCAAAAAGGTATTTTTGTATATTTTTGAGAAAAAATTGATATTTAAAATAATCCTGAATTTTTCGAATAAATTACCCAACAGAGAGTAATTTTTCAAAGAAGTTTAATTTTTCAAAAAGTTGAGAAGACGTCGAATTTGGAGAAAACGTTCCATTTAGGGAAAAAAGTCGATTATTAAAAAAAAAGCAAATATTTTGAAAAAAGTAGAAATATTCAGTTAGAATTTCAAGGAAAGGCTTAAATTTTAAAAGAAAGTGTCATTTTTGTTATTTGAATTTTCGAAAAAGGTCAGAATTTTCAGAATATTCGAAATTTTCAAAAAAAGTATTTTTGTAATTTTTTGAAAAATACTCTACATTTTCAAAGCAGCTGAATTTTTCAAAAAAGAAAAAGTGTAAATTTTCATCAGAACTTGGCATTTTCAAGAAAAAGTCGAAATTTGGACGTAAAAATCGAAATTTGGACGTAAAAGTCGAAATTTGGACGTAAAAGTCGAAATTTGGATGTAAATGTCGAAATTTGAACATAAAAGTCGAAATAATGAACATTATTTTTCAAAACAGCTGAAACTTTTGAACAAAAAATCGCAAAATGTTCATAAAATCACAATTTTGAAAAGTATAACTTTGTTATCTTTTGAGTATTAGTCGACATTTCTAAAAAAGTCGAATTTTAAAAGAAAACAGTTTAAATTTAAAAAGAAAACAGTTCGAATTTTCAGCAGAAGTAGACGTTTTCAAAAAAAAGTAGAAATTTACCAAAAAGTCGAAATTTAAACGTAAAAGTCGAAATTTGGACATAAAAGTCGAAATTTTGAGAAATAATGAACATCATTTTTCAAAACAGCTGAAATTTTTGAACAAAAAATCGCAAAATGTTCGTAAAATCACAACTTTGAAAAGTATAACTTTGTTATCTTTTGAGTATTAGTCGACATTTCTTAAGAAGTCGAAGTTCAAAAGAAAACCGTTCAAATTTTAAAAGAAAACAGTTCAAATTTTCAGCAGAAGTCGACGTTTTCAAAAAAAAGTAGAAATTCGCCAAAAAAGTCGAAATTTTGACGTAGAAATCGATATTTGGACTTAAAAGTCGAAATTTGGACGTAAAAGTCGGAATTTGGACGTAGAAGTCGAAATTTGGACATAAAAGTCGAAATTTTGAGAAATAATGAATATTATTTTTCAAAACAGCTGAAATTTTTAAACAAAAAATCGCAAAATGTTCATAAAATCACAATTTTGAAAAGTATAACATTGTTATCTTTTAAGTATTAGTCGACATTTCTAAAGAAGTCGAATTTTAAAAGAAAACAGTTTAAATTTTAAAAGAAAACAGTTTAAATTTTCAGCAGAAGTCGACGTTTTCAAAATAAAGTAGAAATTTACAAAAAAGTCGAAATTTTGACCTAGAAGTCGAAAAGTCTTTGGTGTCCAAACTTCTAGTCTAATAAATTTTTAAACCTATTGGTTTGTGCATTAGAATCTTTGTCTTCTGGGACCTTCCTAGAGAGTAGTCGTTTTGCTAAGCGTTTGTGGTTCAACTGTTAGTAGTACAGCTACCTATAATTCACTATACACGCGTAGAGGGCTCCATTACTGCATCTGGGTTGCTTATATTTGGATTTCTAGTGTGATAATTGAAACATATTACTGAATCATTTGTAAACACTGTAACGAAATGTAAATGATAGAACTTAGTACGTAAGAAAATTTTCTAGAAAGATCTGATAAGAGAAAGCCGCCGGGATAATGAAGCAAACGGCAGATAAGCGTTCCAGAAACTTCGGCAAACGGTAAGCCTTATCTGCTGAAAACTTCTAGAACCCGAGCCGAGGATCTATATAAAGGGGATCCGGTTGCCTTTTCCTCAGTCAGAAGTCAGTGTAGTCAATCAGTTAGTGAGTTAGTATTTTGAAGCGCAATTAATGAATGAGTGCTACAATATAAATCATGAACTTAAACGATGCGCAGTATTTCGAATATAAACGGCTAATCTACCGTATTACTACATTTCGCCTTTTGCTAATTCCGAAACTATGCATCTAAACGAAATGATGTAAAAGACAAATTTAATTTGCACCACACTTAATTAACTTCTACTTACAAAAATTAAAATTTTGTTTCCTGAAACCAAGAAAGATAAAAAATACAACAAATGTTGCAACCTTTGTTGTGTTTTTTAATCCTTCTTGGTTTCAGGGACAAGATTTGTATTTCAATTTTTGAAGATAACCAAGGACCAGTTAATCGAACCAAAACCTCTACTTACAATTCGTCAACTTTTTTCAAACATAACTCATGTCTTTCGGTAAGACTCTCTTCCTCATCATCATCGCCTTTTAGGGCCAAATACGGTTCGAATTCTTGAATTATGTTCCATATTAAGTAATTGGCTTGGGTTCTGCAATAAACATCAATTTTTTATTTACTAGTCTGCAATTTACCAGTCGTTACCTTTTATCTGAACTTTCTATCAAATCTAAGACCTGTTTAATAGTGCTTTCTATATAAAGAAACACCTTGTGTTTCTCAGTAAGATTAAAACCCAAGCCTTCGTTGATGAGTTTCAACCAAGGAATTTTGGGAATTTTTTTAATTAGTTGTCTGATTGTAATTACTCTTCTTTTGCTGTTTATGTCATCGTATATCTGAAATAAACAGATTCGTGTGTCAGCGAATCAACAGTAAACAAACAACAACAAGAAACAAACAACAACAAACATGAATACATCGCATTTATTTCTACAGTGTGTCCTAAGATGAGTAAAGTAAAATTTCAAATGCAGACGTCTTTTTTTGTAATTGTGGGTCATATATCTAAATAACAGTTTTCGGTGCTTTCAAAAATAACAAATGATCATTTTTTAAAAGTTCCTGATTGCTGTACAGAAGATAAAGAAATTAGAGCAACTTCTGTTGGGTTTTTTAATATTTCTTTGTTTTAGGGGACAAGATTTGTATTTCAAAATAGTTAATGTCATTTTCAGTTATTTGAAATCATACAGGAGTATGACTGAGAGCATACAGGAGTATGATTAAGGTCATACAGGACTATGATTAAGGTAATACAGGAGTATGATTAAGGTCATACAGGAGTATGATCTTAAATCATGTGGCATGAGTAAAAATGTTCAAAATTCTTTTAGTAACTGGGGCTTTACTAAATTTAAATTACTGATGACTTAGACTTACTTCTTTGTAATCAAATAAAAAATCGGTAAACTTGTGCAATTCCCTCTTATTCAATACTGCCTCTTTTCCATAAAGTTTCTTCGCCATATTTTTAACTTTGTCATATATAACGTCCCTATCATCTTCAGAATATTTCTCATTGGCTACTTCCACTAAAATCTAAAAAAGTAACCAATTATAAAAGTCCCCCGATGAATAATAATATCCATACATCCAATATTATCGTGTCATTGCCTTTTTCATTTTCTTCTTTACCAAAATCTACCATAGATCTACCGTACAAACCCAACTTGTGCGATTTAATGAAAAAGTCAACCCAATCAAATTCAAACTCGTTCCATTTCTTCCCCATAGCTAAGGGCCAACCTCCAAGCTCGTCTACAAGCTTTCGAAAAACGACGTTGCTTTCGTTTTTGATGGTCTCCTGATCCATACAACTCCTGTAAAATTTTTTCACTGATCTTAAGGTCTGGGGATCATCTTTGGATATAGGATCGACAACGATGGCTTTTAACTGATTGGTATACTTTCTTCGAACCTTCGACCATTGGGAAGGTGTTTCGTCCACGTAAGCATTCTTCATGAATGTACCACACACGAACTGGTAAAAGTCGTCGCACGGTTTCACCGTTTGGTCGATGTAGCTCAAGATCGTAGAGGCGGCTCTAACGCATTCGGTGGTTTGGCATGATTGTGTATCTGAAATTATAACGTTAGCACAAGTTTTAATCGTTAAATGTAACTAGAATTGGGGGAACGTACTCGTATCTTGCTTACGTAAATAACAAATATATTGGTTGTAGTCTTATGTCAATGTTTCCCAACCAGTCTGTCAGTGGAAGTTCTCAGGTGTGTCACCAAAATATGAAATGTTAAAAATTGAACTAAATCAATGTGCATAACTTTTTTTTTGTTTGCGACATCCTTTTTTACGGTGCGTTTACACTAGACACTATTCTGTATATTTCTTGCTGGCATAAATATATTGTTACGGGCTTATCAGTTCGAAATGGTTATTAAACACTTGTTGAATAATGCCCACTTTATTTCTAAACTAAACATGGATCACTACAAGCGAATAATAAACTCTCTTATTGACTTCTAAGTCACTAATTAACTACATTGACTAACTGACTGACTGACTGACTGACTGACTAACTGACTGACTGACTAACTGACTGACTGACTGACTAACTGACTGACTGACTAACTGACTGACTGACTGACTGACTCACTGAGGGAAAGCTAACCGGACTCCCGTTATACAGGATGGACCATAAGTAATGGTACATAGAGCAAGAGTAGAATTTTCGCATAAAAATAACGTGACTTAGCCTCATTTACCTTGTACCAAAAATTGATATTAACAGAGATACAGGGTGCTAAATTTGAAAAAAAATTGTGATTTTTTCGCATAACAGATGAACACATTACACTATAGACAAGAAATTTGGCATAGGGGGGTTTCCTTGGTCAAGAAATTCTAATTTGCTTACAGTCTGTCAGTAACTCATAGGGGGCGCCACCTGCGCTACCTTGTATTATTCTAAAGCACATAACTTTTTTGTGCCTTCATGTGCACCTATTTTAAATAGATATTTTTATTTATCCACATTTTTTACGTATAAAAGGTATGCTTTCTAAATGTTGATGCAAGCAACCGTTTTCAAGATATTTGCCTTCAAAGTTTGCCGTTATTTTAAGTTATGTAAATCTGAATTTTTCGCAGTAAATTTCAAAATAAAAGTAATGAAACTGACTAAAATGGTTTATAATAAATATTACTTTACTGACATTATTATTACATATTTTTTAAATTTCTAAAGCAAATTTAAATAAAATATTAAAGCAACATTTATTTTCAAAAATAAATATGTGGGAAATGACCTTTTTCATGTAAAGGAATTGTAAACAATTAAAAATCTACCTGTTTTTTATTGAAATTCATCTTCAAATATCTGCTTTGACTACCCAGACTATTAAAATTTTCTTGTGCGGACTCAGAGATCATATCTCATATCTCTATTGTTAGAAAATAAATTACGTCTTAATTTTTTGGATTTTCTTTATTGAGATTTTCAAAATTTAGGTAATAATATTATCAGAAAAGTACTATTTAACATCAATTAGTTTGAAAGCTGTCTTATGATTACTTTTTTTTTTAAACCTACTTCGACAATTTAATATCTTAGTAATTTAAAACCGAGGCACGTCAAGCTTTAAAGATAAATATCTTGGAAACGGTTGCTCGTATCAACTTTGAGAAAGTACACCTTTTTTACGTAAAAAATTTAAAATTGATATACGTGAGCGCCCCCTATCAGCTATTGGTAATATGTTGGCAAATTAGAGTTTGTCGACTTAAAAAACCCCCTTGTGCCAAATTTGGTGCCTATATTACAGTTCATTACATAATTATACGAAAAAATCGAAATTTTTTTTTCAACTTTGACACCCTGTATCTCTGTTAATATCAACTTTTGATATAAGGTAAATGTAGCTAAATCACATTATTTTTATTCGAAAAATCCACTATTACTCTGTGTACCATTACTTATGGTCCACCCTGTATAGATCTCTGGTTCGGGTTCTAGAAAAATCCAACAGATCCATTTCGATAACACCTTACGTTATCGAAATTTCTGGAACGCTTATCTGTCGTTTGCTTCATTATCGCAGCCGCTTTCCCTTATTAGATCTTTCTAGAAAATTTTCTTACGTACTAAATTCTACAATTTACATTTGGTTGCAAATTTTCTCTCTGAAATAAATCAGTGTCAACTATCTTAAGAGAAGCTGTCTTCTCCCAGGTGTGTAGGTGTGTATTGGATAGCTTCTCTCAGGATAGTTGACACTTAAGATAGAGAGAAATGTACGCAATAAAGTGTCTAACTTAAACGTCCCCTTAGTTACCAAAATTTGTATTGTCAAATGTGACCTTCCATGAGAACTTTTCTTTATCGTTTAAAAATTGGTGGTGTCACCCTTTTGTACACAATACCAAAGTGTGTCACTTAGAAAAAACTGTCTTATGTATTTGAACAAGATATTATTTTTATTATATAAAATTTCTTACCTTAACAGCTGATTTGATTTATTATTAGAGGTAATTTCATTCCACGGCATACACTCATATTTTTTAACATGTTAATGTATGTTCTTTACTTGATCAGTATCGTAATTATTGGAGTTATGATTTTCTGTCAACGTCTTTCACTTTACATATCTAACGTTGACGTTCTGTCAAAGTTAAATGTCAATTTCGAGTGTACTGATAGAGCAGGGGTCGGCAAACCACGGCTCGCGAGCCGCAAATTGTGCGATTTAAAAGAGATGAATTTCGTTCGAAATGAAAGTTGATATTTCCGGAGAAATCCGAAATTTGAAACAAAAAGAGATTTCGAAAAATATGAATTTGTCGAAAATTCTCAACAAATTTCAGAAAAAAAAGTCGAATTTTGCCAATAGACTGAAACCCAAAACAAACTTTGAAACACAGAACTTGTCCCCTGAAACCAAGAAAGATTAAAAAACACAACAAAGGTTGCTCTAACGCGTTTCGACAGCCAAGCCAAGAAGATGACAACTTGGCTGTCGAAACGCGTTACAGCAACCTTTGTTGTGTTTTTTAATCTTTCTTGGTTTCAGGGGACAAGTTCTGTGTTTCAATTTTTGAAGATAACCAAGGACCAGTCCGTTCCATCAAACAGAACAAACTTAAATTTTTAGACAAATTTGAATTTTGTGAAAAATTGGAAAATCTCGAAAAGAGAAATTGTAAAACCTCGAAAAGAGAAACTGTAAAAAACTCAAAGCTTACAAAAAATGGTCGAACTTTAAAAAGTCGAAGTTTTTCCAAGAAGAAGAAATATAAATAATTTGCAATTTTCCAGAGAATGTTAAATTTTGAGAATAAATTTGAAATTTTGAGAACAAGACGAATAAAATGAAGATATCAAATTTTCCGAAAAATTCGAATTTTGAGAAAATTGGTAAAATAATTTCTAAATCAAAAGGAATATCGATAAAATTTCCAGTTTCGAGAAAAGTGTTTAACTTTAAAAAAAAGGTCAAAGTTTCCCAGAGAAGTCAAATTTTGAGAACAAAATCAAATTTTTAAATAGTCAAACATTCTGAAAATGGGTGAATTATGTCGATAAAATCGCAGTTTGCAAAAACATTGTAAAATGTCGAATTCTCAGTTAAAAGTTGGAATTTCGAGAAATATCCAATTTTGCGAAAAAGGTCGAAGTTTGTAGAAAATAAATAAAAGTTTAAATGTTCAGTAAAAGTCGCTATTTGGGGGAAATGGTGACAAAAGTCGCCAAAAGGAAAAGGAACGTAATTTAAAAAGAAAAGAAATTTCGAGAAAAAAGTCGCAAATTAGAACAAAGTCAAAAAAATATAATTTTGGAAAAAAGTCAAATTTGGATGGATGGATTCGTTGTGGGTTGCCTAAAGTTTAGGCCAGCACTTAGGCCTCCCTTTCCGGGCCCATTGTGCTAAAAAGTCAAATTTATGAATAGATCTAAATTTCGAAAAAAGAAAACTTTAGGGAAAAAGGTCGAAATCTTCAAAAACTATTTTAGTTTAACATCTCCGAATTATTATTTCAAGTTTTTACTTTTTTTTTAGTTAAAAAATCGACAAAAGATGAATTTTTGATAAATATATTAAATCTTCCAGTAAAGTCGAATTAGAAAAAAGTAAACTATTTTCATAGATTGTCAAGGTTTGAGAATAGTGGAAAAGAGTCTTAATGCACACTTAAAAAAGACGAATACCGAGAAGAGTTAAAAAAGACGAATACAGAGAGTTAAAAAAGTCGAATTTTGCGAGAAAAAGGCAAATTTTGAAATAAAGCTCTAAATTTTGAGAAATAAATGGTCTTAATATATTTTCGTTTGACTGCGTGAGTCAGAGGAGTCTTTCCTTGTCCCATATTTTGTCTGATTTATCTGTTTTCATTTCGAAATAAAATGTAAAATCAGAAATTTTGTAGCTCTTTGAAATTCCCAAAACCAATTTTTTCATTGCGGATGGCTCTTTTGGCTTAAAGGTTTGCCGACGCCTGTTATATACCAAGAAACTATAGCAAACTTGGGAAAACTTTTTCTACAATAAAACTTGTTGTTGTAGGCTAGGAATTATTGTCTACAATTGTAAACAAGAAATTATTGCATGAAAATATAAATAATTGACCGCCGATGATGCAGTAATGCGAAACCTGGTCCGGTGTTAGCAAATATTTATCAAAACCTTCTGGAATTTTTAATTTCTGTTGCGTTTTTGTGGTTAATGTAGTTTAATAGCTATGAAAATATAAAAATAGGAATGAAAGACTTACTGTCACAAGTACACCTAGGATTTCCACAAGCTAAAGAAAGAAAGAATGATGTTAACATAAAACTCCTAATCCACATTTTTAACACATTGCAGGCGACGTATTTCATATATAATTTATTTAAATATCTATTATCTTCGACTAAGATCAAGTAATTGATTTAGCTCTTTTAGAATAATTATTTTAGTCCATTTTCTCTGTTTATGTCAATGAATTTGACCTTGAGCAATTAATGATGATAACACAGGGGCATCAGATAAAGCATGAACACTTTGGAGTCCACTCAATTTAATATTTTTTGTTTAGACACAAGTTACATTGAAAAATTATTGATGTTAAGGTTAGGTATGTTAAAGATACTTTTTTCTATACGGAATGGCCCATCCAAGACGTGTCCATAACTGCCAGGAAAATTACTGTCGAAACAATGCAGAAACACGTCGAATTTGTTTGCGAACGGGACAACTTCTGAAGCAAAGGTCTTACCCCAAATTTCACCCTGTTAAGCGAGTGTATCATCCCCCAAATTTGTTTCCAATGGAGATGAGGGTTAAGTGATATGTCATTGGAAAGAGTTCTCACAAATTAGATTTTTAACAGTATTCTTTTTTCCTAAAATGTCAAGTTTTACTCCCAACTTTGCACCACATACATGAACGGCCACATCATCTGACCAAGTTATTTTTTTTAAGGGATAACCCCATTATGCCTTCAAAGTACTACGAGTAGAATGCGAAAACAAAGATAGATGGCGATGAACCGCCTTCTTAAACAAAGATAGGTTGTAATTTTTGGGAAAAAACGAAACTAGATTTTCGTACTCTTATATGGTATTTGATCAGTTATGGGGGTATTTTATCTTTATTGATAAATCATATCAGATGACTTAAGTTCTTTTTTTTAAGTTCAATGCACACTGCAAAGGGCAAGCCCATTTTGCCTTCAAAGTACGGTAGGTAAGATGCGGAAACAAGGATAGATGGCGATGAACCGCCTTCTTAAACGAGGATTGAATTTTTGGGAAAAAATTGCGTTCGGTAACGAATTCAAAATTAAAAGTCTCAATTTCATATCTTTATTTAAAATTAGTCTACTAAAAAGCGTTACATTTATTCGTCGGGTTCATGGGCGAATCCGGGGGGCATTCAAAGTCCTTAGAAAAGTACCTCGAGTTCCTAACGCTCGCTGTCACTCTGAATTTAGGAACACCATGATCACTCGGAGCATCAAAATCGACACCGATGCCTTCTATCTTTCTAAAACACAAGAACGTATTTGCTTGTATCCAAAATATCTGATTCGGGGTGTATTCGACCCCCGGCAGTTGCTTCTCCGTTCCATGCTGCTCTACCCATTTCTGGTAAGCTTTATATGCGACATCGATGCTGATGAAATCGGCAATATTTTCAGTTTAGAATCTGACTGCTGTCGAACTGAAATAATTAGTAAGAAATAACTTATTTGCATTTTGATTTATTGGCTTTTTCTTAAATTGAATTACAAATCTTGTCCTCTGAGATCAAAGAAGATAGAATTCCAATTTTTTAAATTATTTCCAAAGAAGCAGTCCGTTCCACCAAAAAAGAGAAAGATTAAAAAACACAACAAAGGTTGCTCTAACGCGTTTCGATAGCCAAACTATTATCTTCAGAGAGATACCAGCTTGGCTATCGAAACGCTTTAAAGTAACTCTTGTTGTGTTTTTTAATCTTTTTTTTTTTGGTGGAACGGACTGGTCCTTTGGAAATAATTTAAAAAATTGAAATTCTATTTTGGTGCAACGGACTTCAAAAACTGAAATACAAATTTTGTCCCCTGAAACCAAGAAAGATTCAAAATTGAAATGCCAATATTTTCCCCTGAAAGATTTGCATTTCAATTTTGAATTTTTCTTGGTTTCAGGGGACAAAATTTGTGTTTTTTGAAGATAACCAAGGTCAGTCCAGAATAGAATTTCAATTTTTAAAATTATTTCCAAACTCGATTTTTTTCGAAATTTCAATTTAGAAATTTCTTTGAAAACGGGATAGTTCGAGTTTAAAATCGATTTTATTTTCGTTAGATTTAGTTCATGATCTTTTTTCTCTTCGTTTTTTTTTTCTACTCGAAATTTTGTATTACAATTTTAATTTTGCGATGAATTTTGGACGTCTTTTCGAAAATCTTGTACCGTTCTTAAAAAATTTAATCTATTATCAAAAAAAAAACGGACTGGTCCTTGGTTATCTTCAAAAATTAAAATACAAATCTTGTCCTCTGAAAAATTTGCATTTCAATTTTGAATCTTTCGTGGTTTCAGGGGACAAAATTTGTATTTCAGTTTTTGAAGATAACCAAGGACCAGTCCGTTGCAACAAAATAGAATTTCAATTTTTTAAATTATTTCCAAACTCGACTTCCTTTCGAAATTTCAATTTAGAAATTTCTTTGAAAACGGGTGTTTCGAGTTTAAAATCGATTTTATCTTCGTTAAATTTAGCTCGTGATCTTTTTTTCTTCGTTTTTTTTTTTTTTACTCTATAACTGTATTACAATTTTAATTTTGCGATGAATTTTGGACTTCTTTTCGAATTTTCGAAATCATGAACCGTTCTTAAAAAAGTTAACAATCTATTATCAAAAAAAAAAGGCTTTTTATTCGCCAATTACTCCTTTCACAATTCTTGATTATCAGTAACTTGCGAAGAAAAGGCCAATAAAACATGAATACTTCTTGACAAAGATACAGAGAATAAACAAATAACTGATAGCAAATAAATATTGAAACGTTAAATGAACAAAGAAATACCTCAGAGTTAAATGTATTGTACTGCTCAATAACGCACAGCATTCTTTTGGTAAATTCATTTTCAGTTACGTGCCTCCACCACTCGGATGCGGTTCTGTTCTTCGAATAAAACTCTTGATTTGGTCCAGTGAAACTGTGCATTATTTCGTGTCCTATTACCCTTCCTAAAGCTCCATAATTCATAAAGCCTGGGGCGTCTTTATCGAAGAAAATATCCTGCAGAAGAGGCGCGGGAATAACTGAAACGAAACTGAGTTTTATGGATTGATAAGATTCTTCTGTTTGAGTTTTTTATTCAACTTTGCGTCAACTGAGTTTGAGATTGGAATCTCATAGAGATGAGAATAACAAAGAAATGATGGGCAGCTTTATATTATTTAGCAATAGCTGTTTATCTATACAGAAAGAGACAGACGTAAAACTTCATTAGTGTGCGATTGATGGAAAAGGCAGTTGAAATCTAATGAATTAGAAACTTCTAGAAGATAATTTTGGGGCCATGAACCTTGTAAAGAGTGGACGAAAAATATTTTGAACATTTACTCAGTTTAGAAAAAATTGTTGAAATTTAAAAAAGTCAGAGTTTTTCAGAGAAAAAAAGTCAAACTTTAGAACAAATTTCAAGGAAAAAGTCAAAATTTTAAAAAAAGTTCAAAATTTCGACAAACAATTTACATATTTTCTGTAATTTATTTGCGAAGTATTCATATTTGTATGCAATTTGCGGCAATCTAAAACAGATTGCCATTCCTTAATAGAAGGTACTGAAATTTAGGATTGTGAAAGGAGTGACCGGCGAAGAAAAAGCCAATAAAACTGCATACAAAAAAAAAATTACAATTTTCCAGAGAAAGTTAATGAGAATAATTTCGAAAGAAAATTCCAAGAAAATTTCGACAAAAGTGTTCAACCGTGAAAAAGGTCAACAGTTCCCAGAAAAAGCCGAATTTTGAGAAAACAGATAAGATTTCGAAAAAAAATTGGAAATAATGAAGAGATAAAAGAAATGATTTGCCTAATTGAAAAAAAGAGAGAAATTTCGAAATAAATGAATTTATCGAAAGTTCTCAAAAAAAGGCAAAATTTTTGGAAAAAACGTCGAATTTCAACAATAATTTGAAAAATTGAAATCCAGAACTTGTCCCCTGAAACCAAGAAAGATTAAAAAACACAACAAAGGTTACTCTAATGCGTTTCGACAGCCAGGCTGTCATCTTCAGAGAGAGAGAGAGAGAGAGAGAGAGAGAGAGAAAATAGTTTGAAAGCCACAACAAATTTAAAAACCCGACAATTTTGAATCGTTTGAAAAATTGCAAAATTTCGAAAAGAGAAATTGTAAGAATAAACTAGAAGTTTAGAAAAAATTGTTGAAATTTAAAAAAGTCGAAGTTTTTTAAAGAAAAAAAGGTCAAACTTTAGGAAAAATTTCAAGCAAAAAGTCAAAATTTTAAAAAAGTTCGAAATTTTGACAAGAGAAAGTTAATGAGAATATTTTCGAAAGAAAATTCCAAGAAAATTTCGACAAAAGTGTTTAACTGTGAAAAAGGTCAACATTTCCCAGAAAAAGACGAATTTTGAAAAAAAATGAAGAGATTTCAAAAAAAATTGGGAAAAATGAAGAGATTAAAAAAAATGAATTTGTCTAAAGTTCTTAACAAGAGGCAGAAGAAGAAAATTTCAACAAAGGTGTTTAACTGTAAAATAGGTCAACATTTTTCAAAAAAAGACTGATTTTGAGGAAAAGGAAAAGATTTCAAAAAAAATTGGGAAAATGAAGAGATTTAAAAAAATGAGTTTTTCTAAAGTTCTTAAAAAAAAAGCAGAAGAAGAAAATTTCGACAAAAGTGTTTAACTTTAAAAAAAGGTCAACATTTCCCAGAAAAAGCCAAATTTTGAGAAAAAGGAAGAGATTTAAAAAAAACTGCGAAAGATAAAGAGATTAAAAAAAAATGAATTTACCTAAAGTTTCCAAATAAAAAATTTCAAAAAAAAACGTCGAATTTCGACAACAGATTGAAAATGGAAGCTTACAAAAGTTCGGTCTTTAAAAATATGGAAGTTTTTCAGAGAAGTAGAAAAAAGTCAAATTTTAGGAAAAATTTCAAGGAAAAAGTTAACACTTTAAGAAAAGTTCCAAATTTCGACTAAAATTTGCAATTTTCTAGAGAAAATTAAATTTTGAGGATAAATTTTAAATTTCGAACACAAGACGAATTAAAAAAAACAGATAAATCGAACTTGTTCACAAAAAGTCAAAATTTTTAAAAAAGGCAAAATTTTGAAAAATCACATTCTGAAAAAAGTTATAACGTCAAGAAAAAGACAAAATGTTGATGATAAAAGGTTAAAATTTAAAAAAGGAAGTAAAAATTCCGAAAGAAGTTCGAAAATTTTAAAAATGTCAAAATTTTGAGAAAAATCCAGTTTTTCAAAAGAGTGAAACTCAAAAAGGACCAACTTTTCAAATAAAAGTCTAATTTACCACATAAAAGTCTAATTTACTACATAAAATTCTAATTTACTACATAAAAGTCTAATTTACTACATAAAAGTCGAAACTTCGAGAAAAAGTCCCAATTTTTGAAACAAAAGTAGAAATTTTCAAAAAAGATTAAAACGTCGGGAAATTGTCAAAAGTTTGAACAAAGGTGGATACTTTCAAAAAAAGGTAGGAGTTTTCAAACAATTTTCTACCTAATCAAATCTAGAGAAAAAATCAAAATTTTGAAAAAGTCGCAATTTCGATAAAATATCAATATTTTTAAAAAAATTCGAAAATAAATCCAAATCCTAAAGACAAGCGAAACTGTGAAAATGTTAAAATTTATAAAATAAGTTAACATTTGGAAAAAGTGGAAATTAAAAAAAAAAGATTGTTCAAGAAAACCAAGATTTTAAATAAAAATGGAAGATCTTCCAAAAAAGTATTTTTTTCAGAAAGTCAAATATGTCGATAAAAGGCTAAAATTTTCAAAAAACGTCGGATTAAAAAAATCAAACCTTCAAGAGAGTCGATGTTTTCAAAAGTCGAAACTTTCAAAATATTCACGTTTTCAAAAAGAATTGAACTATTTCAAAAAATCGAACTTAAAAACAGTCAGGTTTGTAAAAAAAGACAAAATCTTCCACCACGAACTTCAAAACTTCGAGGTAAATCAAGATATTGAAAAAAATTAAAATATTAAAAAGGAAATTTTTCAAAGAGTTGAAATATCCAAAAAGAAACCTTTTGATAGGGACAAAGTTATATAAAAAAGTAAAACGTGTTCACAAAAAAAAATCAAAATATATCCAGATAAACCTAAATTGGTGTTTTCAAAAACTCAAAATTTCGAAAAAATCAAAATATTCCAAAATGGGTCAAAATTTCGATTTTATTCGCAAAATTTTACTTTCCCTGAAAAACTTTGAATTTTTATTAAAATTTCGATTGTTTTTGCGAAATTTAGGTTTTTTTTTGAAAATCCCGCAGTTTTCAAGAAATTTCGACTGGTTTTTTTAATTCTTACTCTTTTCGTTTTCTTTTTCTCAAAATTTCGCTAAATACAGTATTTTTCCGACAAATCGCCCCTTCCTTGAAATTGGTTTTTTAGAAATTTAAACTTTATGCTAAAAATTCTACTTTTTAAGCTCAAAAATAGACTTTTTTTCGAAATTCCGTCATTTTTCTTAATATTCGTCTTTTTCTTAAAAGTTGTAAACTTTCCAAATTTCGAATTGTATTTCAATTCCTGCCTTATTTCGAAATTTTGAATCTTACCTCGAAATGCGATAGTTTCGTGCTTCTAGAAATGTCAAAATTTTTCTTGAAATAGAAATTTCTACTTTCCCAAATTCGTTTATTTTTTTAAAATTATCGGCAAAATGCTGACAAAAGTATTTTTTAGAGATTTCGAGAGAAGCAAATTCAATTTCTTTAGTGAAAGGTTAAGTCAAAATGTAGATAAAAAAGTAGCATTTTCGACGAAAAAATTTTGGAAATTTTCGGAATTCTACTTTTCTCTAAAATGTTGCCTCTTTTTCACAAAATTCGACCTTGCGAAATTTTACTTTGTTCAAATTTTTCGACATTTCTCGAGTGTTTCGAAAATATGATGTTTTTATTTTAAATGTGATTTCTTGAATTGAATTTCGACCTTTTCCCAAAATTGGGGTTTTCTCATAATTTATTTTTTTCGAAATTAGGAAATTTATACTCAAAATTCTACTTCCTCTTAAAACTGGACTTTGACTTGATCATTTTGAATATTTTTTAGGAATTGCGACCTTTTTCTAGAAATTAAGGCGACATTTTTCTAGTAATGGAGGCGATATTTTTTCAAAAAATCGTTTTTTTCGAAACCCAATTTACTTAATATTCTGAAAATTTCTTTTTTTGTAATTTGGCTTTGCGGAAATTTTAAACTCTTTCCCAAGATTTGTCCTGTTCTCGAATTTCGACTTTTACCTGAAAATTCAATGTCTTATGTTTCTGAAAATTTTACTTAAAACTAGACTTGTTCTCGAAATTTCGACTTTTTCTCAAAATTTGTTTATTTTTCCAAAATTTAATCGAAATCTTAATAAAACTCTTAGAGTAATATTTCTAGGAAATGTCGGGTAAAAGATTTCTTGTAAATTTAGATTATATAAAAATTAATGAAAAAGTAAAATTTCTGAGAGAATTTTTAGGAATTGTTTTTTTTGGACTCTTTTTTGCGACTTATTCTAAAAAATGCATTTCCACAAAAATTTTGTAAATTACGACAAAGAGAAAACTTTTGGTAAGGACAAAGTACATAAAAAAGTAAAACGTTTTCACAAAAAAAAATCAAAATATATCCAAATAAACAAAAGTTGGTGTTTTCTAAAACTCAAAATTTCGAAAGAACACCTTCCTTGTCCCCCAGTCACCAGTTTCATCTACCAAACTGACGTCGGTTCCGATGACCCTCTGATAACTCCGAAAATCGTTCCTAAGCAAAATTTTTCTAAAGAATTACAACTTATCCGCACTAAAGCCTTACTTCGTAGACACCTGCTACTCGCAGTGCCACCATGGGGCACGATAAGTTAGTCTTTAGTGAGTGGATTGTACTTAAAAATATATCAACTAATAACAAACGAGCAAAATAGACCCAAAAGGCTATGATGGCAAAGTAGAACATACTGTTGCGCGTCATCGGTTCGAAGATTAATACGAAGTGAATTGTAACCACTTTATTTCCAAACTGAACTCGGAACACTACAATTGTAATTCACTTAGCTGACCAACTGTTTAATGAACTAACTTATTCATTGACTGACTAACTGAGGGAAAGCCGATTGGACCGCCTATATATAGATCCCGTTTCGGGTTTTAGAAGGTACGAGCAGATAAGACTTATCATTTGCGGAAATTTCTGGAGCGTTTATCTGCCGTTTAATTCATTATCGCGGCCGCTTCCCCTTATCAAATTTTCTAGAAAATTCCTGACTAAATTTTATAATTACATTTTGTTACAATACGATATAGAAGGAACAAGCAGATAAACTTATCGTTTTCGGAAATTTCTGGAGCGCTACCGTTTGATTCATTATCGCGGCCGCTTCCCCTTATCAAATTTTCTAGAAAATTCCTGACTAAATTTTATAATTACATTTTGTTACAATACGATAGGTTACAAAGGGACAACTTGGGCAAATCTTAAAATGATTTTCAATTCTTAGTAGAACAGAGAACGTAACTGGAAAAGAGTTATGGAAAAAAGACAAATAAAATAAAAGTAATAACTTTAAAGAAAAGTAATGAATGGAAAGCAATGTTTAATTTGATTCAGTTTGTTTAAAGCACTTACCAAGTAGATTGTAGTGATAAACAAAAAATGCGTTAACTGCCAAAACGTTTTTAAAAAAATATGTGTAGTCATCATCTGGTGTGTTCTCGTATAGATAATTGACAAAATTTTCGGTTAGGTTCCTCTGTCTTTCCTGCGCCATTTTGATGATGTTATCCGTTGAAAACTCGCACTGTAATTATAAAGTTTAAATAACAAGCAATTTATGCAAGTAGAACGCAACCTAGACTATAGTTTAGTTTGCATTACCTAACCTAGACTATAGTCTAGGTTGCATTACTGTATAATGTAGCCCTCTTAAGCATGTATAGTGGATCATAGGTCGCCAAACTACCAATAGTTGGACCACAAACGCTTAGCAAGACGGTTGCTCTCTAGGAAGGTCCCAGAAGACTAGATTCTAATGCACAGACCAATAGGTTTAAAAATGTATTAGATTAGAAGTTTGGAAACCAAAGACTTTTCGACTCTTATGTCAAAATTTCGACTTTTTTGTCAATTTCTACTTTTTTTTGAAAACGTCGACTTCTGCTGAAAATTTAAACTGTTTTCTTTTAAAATTCGACTTCTTTAGAAATGTCGATTAATACTCAAAAGATAACAAAGTTATACTTTTCAAAATTGTGATTTTATGAACATTTTGCGATTTTTTGTTCAAAAATTTTGGCTGTTTTGAAAAATAATGTTCATTATTTCTCAAAATGTCGTCTTTTATGTCCAAATTTCGAATTTTTCTTCTAAATTTCGACTTTTACGTCCAAATTTCGACACAGATCAATAGATTTGAACATTTATCAGATTGACAGTTTGGAAACCAAAGAGTGGTTTCGATCTTATTAGATCTCTTTAGTTTGGTATATCCAACTTGAATGTTAACAAATGTTCCGTCAAGTAAATACTATAGAGTTTCCTTCGTGTGACTTCCAAGTACCACCATTTATCGGTTCATGGGGAAACTATGGACAACTCCAAAAAGTGTCGAATCCAAATATAAGCAATCTAGAATGGAGTAAGCGGCCCTCTAAGCGTGTATAGTGGATCATAGGTAACCGAACTACAATAGTTGAACCACAAACGCTTAGCAAAGAGGTTGGTCTCTAGGAAGGCCTCAGAAGACTAGATTCTAATGCACTTGGCATTAGCATTCGAATTAGATATACCAAACTGACGAAAGCTAATGAGATCGAAGCCAGTCTTTGGTTTCCAAACTCCCCGAATCTGATAAACGTTTAAACCTACTGGCCTATGCATTAGAACAAAAAACTTGAAAAATCACCTTACCTCATTCACGCCTAAAAGGCTGTTAAAATACGTATCATTATACATCTCGTCTGAACCACCTATTCTATAAAGTATATCTTTGACCTTTTCAACGCCAATTTGTTTTGCTTTTTCGTCCATCCAATCGACACTTAATAGAAACTCTTCGAAAACCGCCTTCATGTTTTCGACCATATTCGCAACCTCTTCTCTGACGACTGGATCAGAATATTGCCTCACGTACTCAATTTCAGTAACATGTGGAAATCTGCAATTTGGTTTTATATTAGAATACCGTCAAGTTTATGCATGCTACATATGTCTGATCTACCTGGCAGACATATGCCTAGCATACATATGCCTAGCCTACATACACATCAGGAAAGTCAAACACTGTCCATAGGGAGAATGATAATGAGAGATTTTACATTGAGAGCTAATAGTAGGATAGATGGGCGGCGCCTTGTATTCTCCTACACCGGTGTAAACAATTTAATGCAGAGCGCAGCGATCAGTGCTGGTGGAGATTTCAGTAGTGCATCATAGCTTCTAACGTGTTTTGTTACGGGATTACTACTGGCAGGCAACAATTTTATTAAAATTTGCATACCACATTCTGTTTGTTTTTTTAGTCCGCTGATTTAATCAACATCTCAGGCAAAATAAAACTGATATTCTTTGATAACCAAAATAAATAAACGAGATTTCTTAAACAAAATAAATAATAATTCTTATGAAGAATATAACATAATAACTCTGTAAACAGTACAGTATAAGGAGTTAAAATAGGCCACCAGACTAAACAATATTCCAGTCTGTTGTAAAACTTTCGACGAGTTTTTTCTAACATCTAAACTGGAAAATACGAGCATGCTGTGTCAAAGTAGGGGAATACGTTCAGCGGCCGTATAAAACAATGCAAGGGACAATTCTTAGCGTTTTATATGGACAATGAAAATTTTTCCTTATCTGTATACCTAGCATACATATGTTTAGTATACATATTGAAATACAAATCTTGTCCCCTGAAGTCTTTCACACGGATGAAGGCGCGGCTATCAGGTAGTACTTCATATATTAAAAACAAAAGTGATGAAATATAACAGTATCAAAAATTGAAATGCAGAACTTGTCCCCTGAAATCAAGAAAGATTAAAAAACAGGTTTCGGCGGACAAGTTTTGTATTTCAATTTTTGAAGATAACAAAGGACCAGTCGGTCCCACCAAAATAACAGCATCAGTTAAAAAAGTGAAATACAAATCCTATCCCATGAAACTAAAAAAGATTAAAAAACATAACAGAGGTTGCCCTAACGCGTTTCGATAGCCAAGCTATCATCTTCAAAGACATACTGATTCTTGGTTTCGAGGGACAAGATCTGTATTTCAATTTTTGAAGGGCCAGTCCGTTCGACCACAAAAAACATGGCATACATATGCCTATTCTCACCTTTTTTGAGTTTCTTCTATGCATAATCTATGCCTCGTTTTGTTTTGCCCTCGCACCTGCTGCAGTAACGTTTCGTATATTTCAAACGTAGGACTGCCGAGTATATTTCCAAAATCTAGGATGGTGTTCCAGATAAGGTAATTGGCTTGAATTCTAGAATTTAAACAGTGAAATTTGTTTTAGTTTTGGATAGAGTGCAACCTTTTGCTGGTAGCCGATAGCAGTTGTATCAATTTGATCATAGATTCATCTAAATCGTACGCGATCAAATAGTTACTGGTGATGTTTAATCCTAGTCCTTGGTTTATTAAATTCATCCAAGCGATAACAGGCATTTTATCCTCCAGTTCTCTTATAGTCATTACTTTGCGAAATATCGGTAAGTGAACATCTTCTACGATCTACAATTTAATCTATTAATGTTCTATTTAGCATTTAAAAAAACCATACGAACCTTCTTCAAGTTGATCATAAATTCGACCGTCATATCAATATCATGGATGACGTCAGCTTCAAGTTCCTGATCAGTAATCGATTTGTAAAAGGAGCTCATTATTTCCTTAACAACTTCTTTGGTTTCTTCCGTTAGGTAGTCCAATGGTTGGGGAATTTCCACCTATTGCATAAAAAAGGGCATAATGTGGTGACTTATTTTTCACTTTCAAACGATTAGTTGGAACTACTATTTATCCCAATTAATATAAGATGATTCAAAATAATATACATATTTTAAGAGTGTATTTATGGGGCCAAATTTAAGTGAAAGCTACGATAGACACGTTGATCGATTTTTGATAGGCGAAAGTCGTGTCACTATCACGCTAATTCTGGTCACCATCACGCTAAGTCTGGTCACCATCACGCTAATTCTGGTCACCATCACGCTAATTCTTGTCACCATCACGCTAATTCTGGTCACCGTCACTCTAATTCGGGTCACCATCACCCTAATTTGCGTTACCTATATGCTCTAACTTTAACAATATATCTGTAGCTACGAGTAGATAGTAAGACGTGTAATAGAGTTAAATTTCTTCAGTTTTTACTTCCATCCCCCTGACTTAAGTTTAATCCACTCGCAAAGGGTAACCACATTATGCTTTCAAAGCACTGCGAGTAGGATGCGGAAACAAGGATAGATGGCGATGAACCACTTTCTTAAACAAGGATAGATTGTAATTTTTGGGAAAAATTTCTTTCGGTAACAAGTTCCATAACTTGGAAGTTCTATAGAAAAAAGAGTCTCCGTAAACAGAAGTCATTGTGTCAAGCTGGGACGCACAGGAATTTGCTGTCTCCGACTATCTAGTACGCTTCAAGAATCTTGCCCTTGGGGAGATCAATCCTATTAATTTGTGCGAGCATCTTCCATGATAGTATTTGTAGAAAAGAGACAAGTCACCAACCACACGCCTGTGCTCTAGTGTTTCGAGAGAATCGGTCAGACTCTCGTCATCAATTAGGCGAATCGCTCTTTGAATTGAATCCAAGAAATCTAAAGTATGTTTTGGGGCTGAACTCCAAACATGAGAACAGTATTGGCTAGTGTTGGCCTAACTTTAGCTTTATATAGTGTTAATAGCTGATGAGAAATGAAGTACTTTTTAGCTCTAAAAAGAAAATCTAGCTTCTGAGAGGCGAAGAGGGAAGAGAAGTGCTCGCATTCACTCCTAGGATAGATAGATTAGATCTCATCGGAAGAATTTTACCGTCCATTAGTATGTTTGTTGCATTGCGAGTAGGATGCGGAACAAGGATAAATGGCGACGAACCGCCTTCTTAAACAAGGATAGGTTGTAATTTTTGGGGAAAATTCCTTTCAGTAACACGTTCCATAGCTTGAAAGTTCTATAGAAAAAAGAGTCTCCGTAGACAGAGGTTCTCACTGGACCGTACAGGAATATGCTGTCTCCGACTGTCTTGTATGCCTCAAGAATCTTGCCCTTGGGAGGATCAATCCTATTAGTTCCTGCGGGCATCTTCCATGATAGAACTTGTAAAAAAAAACACAAGTCACCAACCATCCACTTGTGCTCTAGTGTTTCGAGAGAGTCAAACTCTCCTCATCAATTAGACGAAGCGCTCTTTTTTGAACTGAATCCAAAAGAAGTAAAGTGTTTTTTGGGGCTGAACTCCAAACATGAGAACAGTATTGGCTAGTGTTGGCCTAACTTGAGCTTTTTATAGTATGAGTAACTGATGAGATGTAAAGTAATTTTTTGCTCTAAAAAGAAAGCTTGGCTTCTGAGAGGCGGATTTGGCAATGGCGCGCACATGATCGTCCCAAGAGAAGTTAGTGCTCACATTCCCCCGTTACGGGGCGATCATTTAAGACGCGAATATCCGAGCACCAAAGATGTCTTAGGTCTGGTTTATTTTCGCAGTCAGCCATTACCGAACATTAATATGAGACCGGACATAAGATTCTCTTTGATAATATTTCAATTATATCCAATATTCCCAATTATTATAATAGGAAGATATGCGAAGCCATTGAAATCCAAAAATTTCCCAAAAACATCAACAGAGACGACGGTTACATGCTTTCCTCCATCTGGAAACCAACCATTGGAAATCTTCGGAAGTGATCGCGCAGACGAATGGTACATAAAGTTTCCCTTTCCCTCTTTCCTGTCAGAAGAGTTTCGCCTCTGGTATGGTGGACATACTGAGTTACCGTGCTCTACTGTCTAAACTTTCTTATCCTTTGTACCAATTTTCAATTCAGAAGAGTTTCGCCTCTGGTGTGATGGACATACTGAGTTACCGTGCTCTGATGTTTTGAAATTGGCCTTTTCATTCTTTCGTTTTTTGCATATTTCCTCATATTCCTCTTTTCATTTTTTCTTTTCTTTGTTCCTGAAGAAGCTCCCTACGATGGTGGGCGAAACGTCGAACACTTTTAGTAGTTCTTTGACACGGTCCAATCCCGGAAGAAGTATATCCTGTACTGACTCTGGCCGTGGAAGCCTTCGTTATCAAATTGTTCCTACCCCATTTCAGAATAATTTCGAGATCCCGATTAATCGTTGGTATCTGCTGTTCCCTTAGTCGATCTGAAGCAGCGATAGATAATGGTTTGTCGGAGAAAAAAGATGACAAAAGGTTACTATCATCTGCGTAGCTGTATATAGGATTGGAAGTTGAACCTAAGAGATCTTTAATGTGTAACAGAAATATAGTAGGAGACAGAACAGACCCCTGAGGCACCCCCGCGTTAATCGCAAATGTCTCAGATGAGATGTCATGGACGACGACTTAAAGAGATCTGTCAGCGAGAAAATTGGATATCAAATGACAGAGTCCAGGAGGAACACCATAAGATGTTAATTTGGTGAGAAGAGATGGGTGCCAGACACTGTCGAAGGCCTTTGAGATATCCAGTGCCATAATCCTAGCCTTACCATGTGTTTCCATAGCTGAGTTACATATATGAGTAAAATATATGTTGCCTATAATCTGTTCTTAAATAAAATTGGAAAATTAATGATAGCAAGGGTTCCTAATTTCAAGGATGTCGACAAATTCTAGCTAACAATCATCGGTGGTTAACTAAATATAATATTACCGTTAAAATATCCTGTCGTGTGGTTGGGTCGCTGTATTTTCCAAAATCGATGAAACAAAAAGCTTGAACCCCCAATCGTTTAGCGTTAATGAAAAACTCAACCCATGTAAAATCGTCTTCATTCCAGGTTTCTCTATATAAAGGCCAACCGCCGAGTTCAACAATTATATACCACAAGGTTTTATCATCGTCTAAATCCATTTTTTCGTCGTTCATGCATTCAGCGTAAAATGTTTTTAAAGATTTGGTCACTTTAGAATCGTTAGTTTCTATCGGATTCACTATTATGGCATCGATTTGGTTTTTGAATTTATTACCCAACGTTATCACTGGTGATGGGTTCTCTTCAGCGTAGGCGTTTCTTATAAAATTACCACAAACGAAACCGTAGAAATCATCACATGGATCAACGGAATTATCAATGTATTTTAATACTGTTGAAGCTGCTTTAACACAACCTGAAGTTGTGCAAGTTTTACCTACGATAAGAATAAAAATAGAAGGTGGTATTATCTTCAAAAATCAATACACAAATCTGAAAGGGACAAATTTGTTTATCAATTTTTGACAACCAAAGAGCAATCCAACCAGCCAAAATGAATTAATTATTAACTTACCTCGTAAATACAAAATCACAAATATTCCAATCAAACATCCTATGGTTATGAGTGTTACAATTAATATTGTGACTAGACCACATCTGGAATGATTCTTTCCTGATTTAATGGTAACTTTTTGATTGTGTCTGTGAAAAAAGGATTGTTTTAAAATCCTGTTATTCTGACACGTGTGAAGTTTTAT
Source organism: Dastarcus helophoroides (assembly GCA_028583605.1). Classification (NCBI taxonomy): domain Eukaryota; kingdom Metazoa; phylum Arthropoda; class Insecta; order Coleoptera; family Bothrideridae; genus Dastarcus; species Dastarcus helophoroides. The sequence continues at coordinate 40,994,238 of CM053330.1, read as the reverse complement.
CATCTTTTAAATAAGTTAACAATTTCAGGTTATTTCAATTACAATTAATTTGGGGAAGATTCATTAAGACATTTGTTAAAAATTAAAATTAGAAAATCAATTTTATCATCCTTTTTTATAATGCAAAAGACATTTATTTTTTTTATTTAATCTTTCAAATGTTGGTGGTAACTGTGGCTAAGATATTCTAAAAGTTTCAATTTTCAGGATACAATTCGTTAAATTAGATGCTTCATAGGAAATTTGTAAACGTCCGGAAACGTAAAATGTGTTTTAAATTGATATCTCTTCGGATACATTTAACGAAAATAATTATGAACCAACTGACAGAAGCCAATTCCCCTTAGATTGCATATTATGCAGTCAAAGCAATTCCCTTAAACATAACCATATACCAGACAACTTTGGCGTTTCAACCAACGACTTACAAACACAAGATACTGACAATTATTTCTTTAGGCTTTTTTTAACCGAGTGCAAGTTATTTTAGTCTGTGTGCGATTTAACATTGAAATCAATTCGTTTTAAAATACCACCGTCGATTGAATTAGAAATAAAGTAAATTTAATATATTAGTGACTCTATCATGCAAAGATGCGTAATCAATTCAAAACGTAACAATTCTTACCTGTTATGCGTTTCAGACATCATGTTTGTAAAGACAAAATAGAGTTGAAACTATTCAACAAGTGTGCGACAGAGGAGAGACTTCAGCTGAAACGTGTTCTATTTTTGCAGCAGTCAACGTTTGTTTATAGAAATTTTGACACGATGAAATAAACGAAATGATATACGCGTCCTTGCTTTAATAAAAGCCGCCACGAAAAAAGGAAGTTCAGATGTTTAATTGTTAAGTAAAATAGCACATTTTTATTAAAGTGTAACAGGAATATGCAATAGAACACACAACTGCAGCAATTAAAGGCTCATATGAAACGAAAAACGATAAATTCCGATAAACTCCTAAGCGAGCTTATTTGACTGATACAAAATAATTGAAAACATATTAAGGTTGAAAATTTAGAAAATTCACCACCTCAATAACGTATCAAATTATTCAGAACATAATTTTCAAACTAAGCAGCAATAACTTTTAAATACACTTCAGACACCAGAAATTTAACTTGTGCAATAAAAGTGAAAACTGGTCATAGATGTTGTTGAAGTTCTGAAAAAGCTAAAAAACAGGATATGATTTTCTATACTATTTGTCAACTTTAAATTTTAACCGCGAGTAATTTTTAAAAAATTGGGGACTTCTGGAGACTACCGACAAAAGTGAAAACTTGAGAAAAACATTTGTGGTAAATTAAGCACATGAAAATTGACGTAATTGTTGCTCGGAATGCTGGTAGATAAGAAAACCAGACCAACGTTTTAATTTAGAAATTGTGAATTTTTCATGACAATTAATTTGAAAATCTAAAAAAAACGGCATTCCCCATGACTGCATACTTTTTTTCGGAATAATAACAGAAGATATACAAAAATTTTGGTGGAGCGGCCTGGTCCTTGGTTATCTTCAAAAATTAAAATAGTGTATCAAAATGTAGTTATAAAATTTGTATTAGTAAGAAATTCTCTAGAAATATTTGATAATGGGAAGCGGCCGCCATAACGAATCATATGGCAGATAAGCGCTGTAGACGTTTCCGTAAGCGATAAATCTTATTTGTAAGTGCGTTCTAGAAACCGGAACGCTACTTATAAATACACGGTCGTCTTTCCCTCACGCAGTTAATTGATCACTTAAGTGAATTATAATTGTAGTGCACATAACCGCTCTAAACTTTAAAACTTATCTGTATGTCCGTTCTAGAAACCGGAACGGTACCTTTAAATACGCGGTCGTCTTTCCCTTAGGCAGTCAATTAAATTATAATTAACAGTTAAGTGAATTATAATTGTAGTGTCCCGAAGGCAATTTAGAAATAAAGTGGTTACAATTCACGAAGTTTTAATTTTCGACCCAATAATGCGCAACAATACAAATCTTTGTACCCTAAAAGCCAAAAAATATTAAAAAACAACAAAAGTTGCTCTAACGCTCTATCTCTCTGGAGATGATAGCTTGGCTATCGAAACACGTTACATCAACCTTTGTTGCGTTTTTTTTTAATCTTTTTTGGTTTCAGTGGAACAAGTTGTTTTAGATATATCTTGAAAAGTGGAAGCTTGTCTAAATACAAAATTTGATCCAAATCGTTAGAGCCGTTTCCGAGATACACGATATAAATTTATATACAAAAAAGTGCTCCTTTAACATACAAGATTAAGTATTTAAATTAATTTAGTGATACTTAGTTTTACGAAATGGCGTTTTACAAAAAAAATGTTTTTTTTGTGTAAAATCGAGTTTTTTCAGGAAAGAAAAATATATACATAAACTTGAAAAGTGGAAGCTTGTCTAAATTCAAAATTTGATCCAAATCGTTAGAGCCGTTTCCGAGATACACGATATAAATTTATATACAAAAACGTGCTCCCTTTAACATACAAGATTGAGTATTTGAATTAATTTAGTGATAATCAGTTTTACGAAATGGCGTTTTATAAAAAAAATGTTTTTCGTGTAAAATCGAGTTTTTTCAGAGAAGAAAAATATATACACAAGCTTAAAAGGTGACAACTTGTCTAAATATAAAATTTGATTCAAATCGTTAGAGCCGTTTCCGAGATACTCGATATAAATTTATATACAAAAAAGTGCTCCCTTAAACATACAAGATTGAGTATTTCAATTAATTCAGTGATAATCAGTTTTTCGAAATGGCGTTTTATAAAAAAAATATTTTCTGAGCAAAATCGAGTTTTTTCAGGAAAGAAAAATATATACATAAACTTGAAAAGTGAAAGCTTGTCTAAATGCAAAATTTGATCCAAATCGTTAGAGCCGTTTCCGAGATACACGATATAAATTTATATACAAAAAAGTACTCCCTTAAACATATAAGATTGAGTACTTGAATTAATTTAGTGATAATGAGTTTTACGAAATGAGGTTTTATTAAAAAAAATGTTTTTCTGGTAAAATCGAATTTTTTCAGAGATGAAAAATATATACACAAGCTTAAAAGGTGGAAACTTCTCTAAATACAAAATTTGATTCAAATCGTTAGAGCCATTTCAGAGATACTCGATATAAATTTATATACAAAAAAGTGCTCCCTTAAACATACAAGATCGAATATTTCAATTAATTTAGTGATAATCAGTTTTAGGAAATGGCGTTTTATAAAAAAAGTGTTTTTTTGTATAAAATCTAATTTTTTCAGGAAAAAAAATATTTACATAAACTTGAAAAGTGGAAGCTTGTCTAAATGCAAAATTTGATCCAAATCGTTAGAGCCGTTTCCGAGATATACGATATAAATTTATATACAAAAAACCTTAAACATATAAGATTGAGTACTAATTTATATACAACCTAACTAGGCTAGAAATGGCGTCGTATAAAAAATATTTTTTTATAAAATCGAGTTTTTTCAGGAAAGAAAAATGTAGGGGAGACTGGGATACTGAGGACCGCCTTTTTATGTTGCGATTTTGCGATTTTCAAAAATGTCGGGGTATTACGGACCACTTTGTAAATCGATTAAAAATGGAAAAATGTAGTAGAAAAACCTTCTTTTTTTTATTCAGAATGGTAGAAGATTTATTATGAAAGAGAAACAAAGTGAAGTGAAGTGGCAAATGGCAATGAAAATCTGTTCGAAACGAAATTATTATTTTACCAAAAAACTATTAGAAATTGTCGAAAAATAATGCTGTGCTGGAAATTTGCATGAATAATCACTTATATGCATCAAATACACGAAATTAGCTTGTGAAACGTAAAGAATTGAGTGATCCATAATTCCCCGACAAAAATGGTACGTAATTCCCCGAAAGTCAAGTTTTACAATATGGCAGCATGTAAGTAACACAATACAAACTTTATACGAAACTTCATGTTCCTGTTGCAGACTTAAGGTTTCGCCAATATTATGAAAATATTTACCTGAGTTGATTCTCGAAAAGTGTGATCCAATTAGAGGAAACTCTAAAGTAAAAAAAAAAATTCGTAGTATCCAATTTCTATTTGGTATCGAAGCGAGGTAATGGTTCGTGTACACAAGTCGAGTACTGAAGGGAAAATGAGCTTAACGTGAAGCGAGCTGACGACAGTTATTTGTAGCTATCAAACACTATTAGAGAAAAAAATATGAACCTGGTCCGCAATTCCCCGTGGTCCAGAATACCCCAGTCTCCTCTATACATAAACTCGAAGCTTATCTGAATACAAAAATTGATCAAAATCTCACTCAGTTGTCGATTTGAAAGAGACCATAATAACGTAATGAAATTTAAGGAATTTTTCCTTCACTTTTTCTGCTACTGATGCTGTTAGATCGAAGGTTGACGTACCTCATATTCGTTTGAGAAGCTTTCGTATTCTTCAATAACACACTGAACTTTTTCGTCGAAAGCAGCCTCAGTATCTTCATTCCACCAGTCGATAGAAGATTGATTGTCCATCTTGAATGCTCTAGCGTTTTTCGTAAATCCATGCATAATTTCATGAGCAAGTATTCTTCCGATTGCACCATAATTCATATATCTTGGGAACTCTATGTTGAAAAATATATCTTGAAGGATGGGTGCCGGTAAAACTAAAAATTAACACGTAGTGAATCAAATCAAATAATCAGATCAAATTGAAATGATTCACTCACCGAGTAGATTGAGCATTGGGGCGAAGAATGCATTAAGCACGACCACATTGTCAAAATAAAACGTATAATCATCCTCGGGTGTATTTTCGTATAGTTGATTGGCAAAAGTTTCTCGCATCTTTACGTTTCTCTCTTTGACCATCTGTATTATGTTGTTACTTGAAAATATAAACTAAAATTGGGTGAATTGGGATTTTTTCTATGTTGAACGAAAGATAACTCACGTCATCAACTCCGAGAATTGCATCGAAATACGTTTCGTTGTACATTTCCTCAGAACCTCCGATGTAATACGCCATATTTTGTAATTTTTCGACTCCTTTTGCTTTGACCTCGTCATCCATCCAGTCTGAGGTTAAGATTAAATCTTCGAACGCTGATTTGATATTTTCAATCATATCGGACACTTCTCCTCTTACATCTTCGTCTGTCATACGTCTAACGTATTCCATTTCTTTGACATGGGTAAGACTGTAATCGAGAGTTTACGTTTAGGTTTTTTTTAGTTACAAGTAATCTGCTTTCAAATTAAAATCCTAAATTTTCTAGTTTCTTTAGTAGTTGAAAGTTTACGTTTAGACTTTTTAGTTACAAATAACCTGCTTTTAAAAAAAAAGTAAACATTTCTAATAATTCTAATGCACAGACCAATAGGTTTGAACATTTATTAGATTCGAAGTTTGGAAACCAAAGACCGATTTCGATCTTGTTAGATCTCGTCAGTTTGGTATATCCAACTCGAATGCTAACGAATGTTTCGACAAGTAAGTACTAAAGAATTCACGGACGTCAAGCGTGTGACTCTTAGTACTACCACCTATTGGTCCATAGATAAACTATGGCCATCGCCAACAATGTCTACTTGCATTTCTAAAAATAATTCCTATTTGGAATTTTGACGCTTTCTTTTCGAACCTTCAAAATTTAAAGTCCTTCTACTTCTTTTCTATTCAGAAAATATTTAATTTTGGCGAATTAAAAATTTCAAGTTTTGGCCCGAAATTTTTAGAAGCAAAACCTTTTAAAAAATCTACTCAAATTTTCGATTTTGTACAGAAAATTTTGACTGCAATTTCGAAATTTCGAGAACAAATTTCAAAGTGTCTACAATAATGTTCCTCCACATTTCAATTTAAACATCGGAAGGGCCAAATTAAAGCCGCAATTTCGAGTTTAAAAGTTAAATGTTTGGAAGTTTCTATTAAAAAAAAGAACTCATGAAACGACAAAATATGCACTGATCACTTAAAAAAAATTGGATAAAGTGTGGAGCCTCATTTATCAATGATGTTGGCTCTCAGCGTGTAGGCAACTTTAAATACCATCGCGTGTATTATTCACTGTATACATTGTAGGTGGTTTTTAATGCCTATTTTTACCACCTTAGAGGCTTAATTTTGAAAACTTGTCTCTTTATGCGCACTAACGTATTACAGGCGAGAAGTTCCATGTAACTAGACCCACTGGTGTAGACTGAGCGTTGTCCGTCACTTGCTGTTAAGTAAATAGTGCTTCATCACTGAAAATTGAACAAATTTTCTTTTGTAATTCCGACGTTTTTTGGAATTTCTTCTTAAAATTTCTTCTTACTATCGAAGAGACATTTAGCCACATTTCCTTATAATTAATTTACTTTATTTATCTAATAATTAGTGTTTTCTCCGGGTAATTATTTTGTATAATAGATAATTATTTATTTTTTCTTATGATCAAGTGCATCTACTCCCATCAATTTTTATTTTTTATTTTGTTTCTGTAATTGGGGCCTAAAACCTGTTAAAACATAATAAACTATTATTAAATATAATAAACTATTATTATTATTAAAATTTCGCTTTAACATCGAAGTGAAAAAACATTGTAAGTAAATAGTGACTTACGATGTTTTTTCACGTCGATGTTAAAGCGAAATTTTAAAAAGAAATTCTAAAAAACGTCGGAATTACAAAAGAAAATTTGTTCAATTTTCAGTGATGATGCAATTTGTTAATACTTGATTTAATTGAGTCGTTCTCACCGTTTATCAACTTCTTCCAAACATATTTGGTACCTCGTAGGAGGTGCCTCGTCAGTTTCTGCCAACTTGGCAATATACTCATAATATTGTGTCGAAAGGGACTGATCCAAATAAGGAGCATATTCTAAAAATATGTTCCAAAAGAGATAATTTGCTTGAGTTCTAAAAAATTAATTGTTTAATGCTGCACAAATCGTAATTTAACGAACAAGTAAACCTTTTCTTTGAATCATTTAAAAATTGAACCAGTTTGTTAATGTATTTGTCCAAGTCGTAAGCAATGGACGTATCTCCTGTTACGTTAATCCCCACACCTTCTTGAATTAGGGTTATCCAAGGTATATCCGGTTGGGCCTCCTCCAGTTCACTAATTGTCATTATTGTTGGCTCTTTTTCCACCACCGAAGCTTCGTCGTACATCTAAGAATAAAAAAACATCAAAGGATTATTTTCTGAGAAATAAAGTCGAAATTTTCAAAAACGAATTTTTATGAAAATGCTCACTTAGAAACTTCAGAATTTTTCTATAACTGAAGTTTGTCTTCACTTTTTTCTTGGTATTTCGTATCCCGAGCTTAAAGTTGAAAAGTCGAGAATAAGTAAGAAATTCTAAAAGGCGATTTAAGAAACAATGTCACACTTTCGATTTTAATCTCAACTTATTGTAAAAAATATAATTTTGATCACCATTTCGAGTATAAAAGTCGGAATTACAACAGTTATTTCATAAAACAATTCAAAATGAAAGTTTTGAAAATTGCGCTTTTTATCAAAAAAAATCGGATCTTAAGTTACAATTTTTAGTTTTTCTTTCTTAAAATTTCAACTTAAGTTTCACTATTTTGTAACAGTGTTGGCTACTTTGTTCTGGAAATAATGAATTTATTCTCAAAATTTCGGCACTAATCCCAAAGTTTTGAGTTTATTTTTTTCGAAATTGTTACCTCAAAAACGAAATTTTCTTCACTTTCTCAAAGTTTCGTGTTAATTAAAACATACAAATGTATATTTTTTTTCAATAACTTTAAAATATTTTCCAAAACGTAATGATTTGAAACTCAAAAATGTTTTATAATTAATTTCTTCTTTAAATTTTTGAAACTATCCAGTTTAAACTTGAAGATTTTTAAAATTTCGAAATTTCGAGTTGACTATGATTTCTTCTTGTAAGTTTCTGGTTTATCTTAAAATTTTTACGTTTTTATAAAAATGTTTGACTAATTAAAAAACTTCAAACTTCGTTTTTTTAAAATTAAATTTGGAGTAGTTTTAGTTTTTTTCACAAATTGTCTACATTAAACTTAAAATTTTACTTTCTTTTAGGTTAATGATTTGATTTTAAAATTGAAACTTCGCTAAATATCAAAAGTTTACGAAAAAAATCTAAATTTTGTGAAAGAAACTTGTAGGAATTACTTTACTTTTCAAGAAATTTATACAGGAAAATCGAAATTTAGACATTTTTCTTGAAATTTTGACGTTTTTCGCCAAATTTCACAAAGACTTTTTTTCCAAATTTCGATATTTCTACAAAGAATATTGCCTTTGTAGAAATTTCGATTTGTTTTTTGGAATTGTGTTGTTTATTCCAAATTTTAGTTATCGAAATTTCGATTTCTTTCTCCAGATTTCAACTATTTTGTTGACATTTCTCAGTTTTTTTTTAAACATTGCTATAGCTACACGGGGGTAAAGGTGATCATTTTTTTCTCTAACATTTTTTTAGACGTTACCGGTGTTTACTCTAAAACTCGATCTTTACAAAATTTTTGAACGTTCATGAAATTTCAATTTTTTTTCTTTAAAATTCTACTTTATATTCTCTAGATTTTCTTCTTTCTTTTAGGCATAATCATTCATAAATATTAAATTGGCATTGTTGTGTCTTTTGTGACTTTTGCAGAAAGGAATCAAGCTACAAATTCTGAAATATTTAGCATATAGTTCAGAAGAATTCATAATCTTTGCTGCAAAAAACAAGTAAACCTCATTTTAGCACCTAGCAACCAAAGAACCAAGCAAATGAACGAGTTGGGTGAGTATGTAACCTGCAGAATGCTTCCAAATGCTGTTTTTCCTTTCTACAAAACAAAAAGTTAATAATATTGTAACGAAGTGTAGTTGTAAAATTTGTATTAATAATTGTGTACTGTAAGGAACTCTCTGGAATCATTTGTTAATGGGAAGCGACCGCGAATATGAATCACACGGCAGTTAAACGTTCTAGACGTTTCCACAAGAGCCAGCCCGACATGTACGGAGATCCGTTCTAGAAACTGGAACGGTATAAATACGGGATATCAAATTTTAGTTTGGTTTATTAAATTTGAATGAAAAAAATTAATTTTCAAATTTAAATTCAGAATCCTACTCGCTATGCTCCAAAGGCCCTTTGACGACAGTAAATTGTACTTGAAAAAAAAATAAAAAATGAAGAAGGAATTAGAGTATAAAAGAAGTCTAAAGATATGTAAAAGAAAATAAAAGATTTTTAATAAATTAAACTTCTTTCGAAAATTCCATTTTTTCATTCAGAATTTCGACGTTAAAATTAAATGAAGTATTAAAAAAATTCCCAAATTTTTTACCAATAGATACACTTTTAATGGAAGCTTTGGGTGATAATTAGAAAGAAATATTTACATAGAAGTTTATGAATAGAGTTGGCATTCTAATGCACAGACCAATAGGTTTGAACATTTATTAGATTCGAAGTTTGAAAACCAAAGATCGGTTTCGATCTTGTTAGATCTCGTCAGTTTGGTATATCCAACTCGAATGCTAACAAATGTTTCGACAAGTAAGTACTAAAGAATTCACGGACGTCAAGCGTGTGACTCTTAGTACTACCACCTATTAGTCCATAGAGAAACTATGGCCATCGCCAACGGTGTCGTATGCAAGTAGAATGCAACCTAGTCTACAAATTCATGCAGCCCTCCAGGCGGCGTGTATAATGAATCATTGGTAGTTGAACTACCAACAGTTGAAACACTGCCACCTAGCAAAGCGGTTGCTCTCTAGGAAAAAGTTCCCAGAAGACAAGAATTCTGATGCACAGACCAATAGGTTTGAACATTTATTAGATTCGAAGTTGGCATAACAAACTACTGATATAATTCGCCAACATCGTGAAATTGTCATGGTTTATTAGGTTGTATTTACTCCTAAATAAAATCTGAATATGAAATTTCACTTACTTCACAAAGATATAGTAGAAATTCTACAGTTTCTGTTATTTCCCACTCCAGCTGCTGGCTATCTTCAGGGATATTCGGTTTCAATGTTGTAATAACACTTTGCATTGATCTAAAAATTATTCCAGCCTTTGTTTTACTAATATCCTTGAAATGACCAGCGGGTAATACCTGTAATTGATCTAGTCAGATTACATATTCATATCCACACATACATCGATAATACCAACCGTTAAAATATTCTCTTCGGTTTCGGGATTTTCAATCTTGTCGAATTTTATAAATGACTCACCCCCGATACCAAGTTTTTGCGATCTGGTGAAAAACCAAACCCAATTGTATAGACGATCCTCCCAATAATCGCTAAGCAGGGGCCACTCTCCGAGTTCTCTTAACATGTCCAAGAAGGATTGGTTTTCGTCCTCTCTAATACTCTGCGTATCCATGCAGGATTCATAGAATCTTTTAACCATGACCAGCGGTTGCGAATCTTCCGGTTCGATGGGTTGAACGACGAGATCTTTCATTTGATTTTCGAATCGCTTCGCGACCGAACGGAACGCTGATGGATCGTCATCGATGAAAGCGTTTTTCATAAATGTCCCGCATACGAATTCGTGAAAATTATTACAGGGGTCTATACTGGGGTCTATATATTTTAATATGATGCTGGACGCTTCGATACACTCTGGACTTTTGCACGAGGTGTCTGTAATTAAAAAATACGAAACGTGTTAATGTGGGTTAATTGAAATTTAAGATTTTCGAGGTCGATTTAGGGCTCATGTTACTAGTAGTCGAATAAAACACGTGTTTGCGACAACATGCTTGTAGTTTTGTGGCGTAGAGCTGTTGTAGAATCATTAATGATGAGTAAAGTAATATTTTACGTTTTTCTCAATCAATTATCCACTCTCGGCTGATGTAAATTTGATTTTATTTTTTAATCTTCCTTTGGAAAATTTCGACTTTTTTAAAAAGTTCGATTATTTGCAAATTTCGATTTTTTGCAAATTTTGATTTTTTGCAAATTTCGATTTTTTGCAAAATTCGATTTTTTGCAAATTTCGATTTTTTGCAATTTCGATTTTTTGCAAACTTCGAATTTTTTTAAGGTTTGATTTTTTTCAAGGATTTCCAGGTTTTCTAAAAATTTCGACTTTTTTGTTATCAAAATTTCGACTTTTTAAGAAGTTGGATTTTTCCAAATTTCGATTTTTTTTGAAATTTTCGACGCTTCTCCCGAAATTGCCACGTATTTTTCTTTTGGAAAATTTCGCCTTTTTTCAGAAGTTCGATAATTAGCAAATTTCGATTTTTTTTAAAATGTTCGATTTTTTCCAAGAATTTCCACGTTTTTTGAAAATTTGGACTTTTTGTTATCAAAATTTCGACTTTGTTAAAAAATTGGATTTTTTCCAAATTTCGACTTTTTTAAATTGTCGATTTTTTTCCGAAATTCCAACGTTTACTGAAAATTTCGACTTTTTATATCAAGATTTCGACTTTGCCAAGTTTCGATTTTTTCAAAATTTCGACCACTTTTCAAAATATCGACTTTTTTCCAAAAATTTCCACGTTTTCTAAAAATTTGGACTTTTTGTTATCAAAATTTTGACTTTTTCAAAAAATTGGATTTTTTCCCAATGTCGATTGTTTTTTGAAATTGTCGATATTTTTCCAAAATTCCTACGTTTACTGAAAATTTCGAATTTTTATTATCAAAATTTCGACTCTTTTAAAAAAATGGATTTTTTCAAATTTCGACTTTTTTGAAATACTCGATTTTTTCCAGAATTTCTGCGTTTTCTGAAAATTTCGGCTTTTTGAAGAAATTGAATATTTTCCAAATTTCGACTTTTTTTTCGAAATTTTCGATTTTCTCCCATAATTTCTACGTTTTTTGGAACTTCTCTGACTTCTTATTTATCCCCTTTTCTTGAAAATTTCGAACTTTATTTAGTTTTCTCGAAGCTTTCGCTTCTTTGAAAAAAATCGATCTTCGAAATTTTACTTTCCTTTTGAAAACTGAGACTTTTTTTAGGAAGTTGGATTTTTTACACTTTCGACTTTTTTTAGATTTGGATTTCCCCAGAGTTTCCACGTTTTCTAAAAATTTCGACTTTTTATTATCGAAATTTCGACTCTTTTAAAAAATTGGATTTTTTCAAATTTCGACTTCCTTGAAATATTCAATTTTTGCCCAGAATTTCCACGTTTTCTGAAAATTTCGACTTTTTAAAGAAATTGAATATTTTCCAAATTTCGACTTTTTTTTCGAAATTTTCGATTTTTTCCCATAATTTCTACTTTTTTTGGAACTTCTGACTTCTTATTATCCTCTTTTCTTGAAAATTTCGAACTTTATTTAGCTTTCTCAAAGCTTTCGCTTCTTTGAAAAAAATCGAACTTCGAAATTCTACTTTCCTTTCGAAAACTGAGACTTTTTTTAGGAAGTTGGATTTTTTACACTTTCGACTTTTTTTAGATTTGAATTTTCCCCAGAGTTTCCACGTTTTCTGAAAATTTCGACTTTTTATTATCGAAATTTTGACTCTTTTAAAAAAATGGATTTTTTCAAATTTCGACTTTTTTGAAATACTCGATTTTTTCCCGAATTTCTGCGTTTTCTGAAAATTTCGGCTTTTTAAAGAAATTGAATATTTTCCAAATTTCGACTTTTCTTTCGAGATTTTCGATTTTCTTCCATAATTTCTACTTTTTTTGGAACTTCTGACTTCTTATTATCCTCTTTTCTTGAAAATTTCGAACTTTGTTTAGCTTTCTCAAAGCTTTCGCTTCTTTGAAAAAAATCGAACTTCGAAATTCTACTTTCCTTTTGAAAACTGAGACTTTTTTTAGGAAGTTGGATTTTTTACACTTTCGACTCTTTTTAGATTTGGATTTTCCCCAGAGTTTTCACGTTTTCTGAAAATTTCGACTTTTTATTATCGAAATTTCGACTTTTTTAAAAAATTGGATTTTTTCAAATTTCGACTTCCTTGAAATATTCAATTTTTGCCCAGAATTTCCACGTTTTCTGAAAATTTCGGCTTTTTAAAGAAATTGAATGTTTTCCAAATTTCGACTTTTTTTTCGAGATTTTCGATTTTCTTCCATAATTTCTACTTTTTTTGGAACTTCTGACTTCTTATTATCCTCTTTTCTTGAAAATTTCGAACTTTGTTTAGCTTTCTCAAAGCTTTCGCTTCTTTGAAAAAAATCGAACTTCGAAATTTTACTTTCCTTTTGAAAACTGAGACTTTTTTTAGGAAGTTGGATTTTTTACACTTTCGACTTTTTTTAGATTTGGATTTTCCCCAGAGTTTCCACGTTTTCTGAAAATTTCGACTTTTTATTATCGAAATTTCGACTTTTTTAAAAAATTGGATTTTTTCAAATTTCGACTTCCTTGAAATATTCAATTTTTGCCCAGAATTTGCACGTTTTCTGAAAATTTCGGCTTTTTAAAGAAATTGAATGTTTTCCAAATTTCGACTTTGCTTTTGAAATTTTCGATTTCCTCCCATAATTTCCACGTTTTCTGGAATTTTTGATTTTTTATTATCCTCTTTTCTTGAAAACTTCGAACTTTGTTTCAATTTTTAACTTTCTAACGTCTTTGGAAAAATCGAACTTCGAAATTTTACTTTCTTTTTGAAAATTGGGACGTTTTTTCAAAATTTGGATTTTTTGCAATTTGGACTTTTTTTGAAAATTGGGTTTTTCCCAGAATATCTAAGTTTTATGAAAATCTTGATTTTTAATATCAAAATTTCGACTTTTTTAAAGAAGTTTAATTTTCGACTTTTTTTAACATTTTTTTTTCTTAAGAATGTCCACGTTTTTTTTACTTTTTTTTGTAAATTTGGACTTTTTATTATCAAAATTTAGAGTTTACCTCGAAGTTTTGATTTTCCAAAATTTCGACCTCTACGAAATTTCGATTTTCTCGAAAATTTCAAGAATTTTTCAAACTGTTGACGTTTTCTCAACTTTTCGAATTTTTGGAAATTCGATTTTATGAAAAATTCGTCTTCTTATGAAAATTTCGAATTTTTTTTACTGTTTCTCGACTTTTCGAATTTTTGGAAATTCGATTTTTTGAAAAATTCGGATTTTTTTAAAGGATATAATTTTTTAAATTGCGATTTTTTTAAATTCTGAAAAAATTGTATAAAATGAAGTCGTAATTTTCGAATTTAAAACCTGGCATTTTAAAGAGGAATGTTTTTCAAGATTAAACTGAAAAGTTTTATTCATTTGATTCACTATAGCTGTTGGTGCCTGAATATGTCTGAAGAGGCATCGTCGTTTAATTTTTTTTTTGAAGAATTTTAAATATTTTACGATCATCTGACAAAAATGTTTTTAACAGTAAGCATTTATATAGTAATTTAAATATCTTGGATAGGAAAATCAATAATAGTCTTTGTCTTTTAACAAGACAGCTAAAAATCTTTCGAAATGATTTATTCGTAGAAGCACCTCAAAAGTAATTATTTCTGAAACTTTTTTGGTTTCATCATTAAATATTCTTAATTAGACGATAGGTATTTCTTCAACGGAACAAGTTAGCCTCAATGGGAGCTAATCTACTTGGAACAAAATATGAAATATGCAAAAATTTTTAAATAAAAAAATAGGATCATTTTGAATTTTTACATTCTCTTTCTGCTGTATCTACACGTCTTTTTTTATTCATGTTTTAAAAATCGAAATACAAATATTGTACCCTGAAACCAAGAAAGAATAAAAAACACAACAGAGGTTGCTCTAACGCGTTTCGATAGCCAAGCTATCATCTTCAGGGAGATACTCGTTTACTTGTTTTATTGCCTTTTTCTTCGCCAGTAAAAAGTGAAAAATAACACGAAACAGATACAGAGAATATCTACAAGTCTTTTAATAAAAATAAATCAAAAAAGGGTAATTGTCCAAAAATTTAAGTAATCAAATTGACAGATTTTTTACAACAATTTTATGAAAAATATGAAATTTTATATCGAGTTAGGACTTACCTCGAAGACAAAAAAAAGTGAGTAACAACACTAACAAAAATAGAACCAAAACTACCAGACAAACGATGTATCCTCTTTCCCATTTTGGTTTGCTGTGCCAATATTCGCTGAAATCGCCGTATTCTTCAGTTTTCGCTCGACTGAAACATTCGAAATGTTATCACTGGAAATCGCAACTAAGGGGATTATTACTCTCTTCCTATATCGTACATGTTGAACTGTGACACAATACTATGAGAATGTCTAATTTTTTTAGATTAACAGGTTCCGAATTAGGACTAAATTTAAACCATCCTATGATATCTGATAGAGTTCACATGGTTTATTTATTACGCAATTTTGGACAGATGGTACAAGGGAATCGAATTTGTTGCGTCCTTCGCCAAACGTGAATATGGAAATATAAGCCAAATGTAAATTATTTGACTAAATAACTAATACCCGCGCTTTCGTCTATGTGAAAATAAAGAAAAGGTCTCCTTTTTGAAAATTCTTTATTTTAAGTATCGATTTTGATTGAAAATTCCGAATTATTTACATCGACATTTTAAAATATCCATTTTCTTTCTAAATGTCGACATTCTTTCGTTCGAGTCTCAAAGTAAATTTACCCTCGAAATTTTAACTTAACATTTTAAAAATGTCCACTTTTTTCGAAGATGTGATTGTTTTTTAATTCCTACTTCTTTAAAATCATGGTTTTTTTGTATGTATTTTGATTGTTTTGGAAACTTTTTGATAATTTCTGTCTGTTAAAAAGTCTCTTTTCGATTTTTGTCTGCGTGAAAGTAGAGAAAGGATTCTTGTGTATTATTTTTAAAAATTCTTTATTTTGAAGAATTCAGTTTTTCAAAAATTTCGAGTTATTTTGAAAATTTCGATATTTTAAGATATCCATTTTCTTTCAAAATGTCGACATTCTTTCGTTCGAGATCAAAGTAAATTTAGCCTCGAAATGTTGGGTTTAAATTTTAACAATTTCCACTTTTTCGAAGATTTGATTTTTTTTAAATTCCTACTTCTTTAAAATGATGTTTTTTTTTGTATGTATTTTGATTGTTTTGGAAACTTTTTGATAATTTCTGTCTATTAAAAATTCTCTTTTCGATTTTCGATTTTTGTCTGCGTGAATGTAGAAAAAGGATTCTTGTGTATACTTTTTAAAAATTCTATATTTTGAAGAATTCAGTTTTTCAAAAACTTCGAATTATTTTGACAATTTCGATATTTTAAAATATCTATCTTCTTTCAAAATGTTGACATTCTTTCGTTCGAATCCCAAAGTAAACTTAGTGTCGAAATTTTGACTTATAAATTTGAAAATTTCGACTTTTTTCGAAGATTTAATTTTTTAGTTCCTACTTTTTTAAAATTCTATAAAATTTGTATGTTTATTTTGATTTTTTTTTGGAAACCTTTTGATAATTTCTGTTTATTAAGAATTTTAATTTCGATTTTTATCTGCGTGAAATAAGAAAAAGAATTCGTGTGATTCCTTTTTGAAAATTCCTTATCGTAAAGAATTCAATTTTTATTTATTTATATTTTGAAAATTTGTAATTTCCAATTTTTTTCACTTTTTTCAAATGTTAACTTATTTTGTAAATTTCAACCCTTTCACGATCTCTCCCCTTTAAGATTTTGATTTATTTTCGAATTTTTTGAAAATGTTATCACAAAATGTTGATCCGTTTTCAAAATTTTGATTTCTTTTAAGAAATCTAATTACGTTGAAATATTGCTCATTTGAAAACCTCTACCATTTTCAAAATATCCACTTTTTTCGATAATTTCTAGGTTTGTTCAAACGTTGACTGTTTCCCGAAGTTTTGTCTTTTTTTTGAAAATTTCTATTTTTGAAATTTTTCACTTTTTCCTCAAAAATTTTTACTTCTTTCAAAAATTTCGACTCTTTTCAAACTTTCGACTTTTGTGTATAAAATTGGACTTTTATATTAAAAATTGAAAAATTCGACTTTATTTGAAAATTCTCAATTTTTTTGAAGAACTATGATTTTTTTCGACTTCAAATGTTCGAACTTATTTCAGAATTTGCACTTTTTTTGATAATTTCGAGCTTTTATCATCAAATTTCGACTTTTTCTCAAAGTTGTGATTTTTTTCAGAATTCAAGTTTTTTTCAAAATTTCTGTTTTTTTTTAATTTCGACATTTTGTTTTAAAAGGTTTTTGAAAATGTTGACTTTTTTGTCGAAATTAAAGGAATTTTCGACTTTAAAATCTAAATGGGAATTTTGAAAAGAAAGAGCACAAAGCAAAATTTTGGCTTTAACTTAAAAATTCAAATTTCTATGAAACTGTTTCTCAAAATTTTGAATTCAAAGAAAAAATTCTAAAACCTCAAATCAAAATTTCTGGAAAAAAGTAGACATTTTGGATTTTTACGTCAAAATTTTAAAGGTTTGACTTCAGACACTCCACTCGTAATTTATGTAATAAAAAAATTCGTACAATTTCGAATTTCTGTTCAGATTTTCCAATTTAGTCTCGAAAATGATTCAATTTTAACCTTGAATGTTCCAATTTTTTGTCAAACTTCTGACATTGCACTTAGAGGTTAAAGTCTTTAGCAAAAGTTAAAATTTTGAGTTTAATAAAAAAATTTGGAAAAAATGTAATATCACTTAATCAAACCTGAAATTACAAATATTTAATAACAAAGTTAATTTTGCTACTTTAAAATTTAAACTTTGCCAAAAACTGCCAAATTGTTGACTTTAGAAATGTCAAGCTTTCACTTCGTTTCGAGTTAAAATCTAAATAGGAATTTTGAAACAGAAAAGAGCACAAAGCAAAATTTTGTCTTTGATTTAAAAATTTGAATCTCTAGAAAACAAAATTTCTATTTCATCTCGAAGTTTTGATTTCAAAGGCGAAATTTGGAAACGATGTCGAAATTTGGAAACGATGTCGAAATTTTGAAAAGAAAGTCCAAAATGTATGTCCTTAACTTTACGATTTAAACATCGAGTGCCAAATTAAAGCTAAAATTTCGAATGTAAAACTTGGATGTTTGGAAGTTTATTTTAAAACTGCGTTGAGACCTCAGCTGATCACCAGCAAAAATTTGGATAAATTCATGTCGATACTGGAGACATATTAGTCAGCGACGTCAGGTTTTAACGTATTTAGGCAACTTTAAATATAATCGAGTGTATTATTCATTGTGTACATGTAAAGTAGTCCATTTTCATCTCTTTGGAAGCTGAATTTTGAAAAGTACCCTCTTAATGATCACCTACGCATTGCGGGGAACATCTGTGCGAAATTCCAGGCTCGTAGACTCACCGCCTTAGGCTGTGCCTTGCCTGTTAAGCAGTGTTTAGAGATTTATTAAGGAGGTATTTACTAAAGCACTGAACTAAACACTGTGGCTTGTGATTAAATTCAAAGAAAGTTTCACCTCTTTACCATATCGGCAATTAAATAAATAATTACCCGATACGTATTTCGCCAGCAGAACTGGCATTTTCAAGCATGCTAATCTAAAAAGATTAGCAAAAGATGCATCGACGTTATCTGCATTGAGATTCAAATCGATGTTTCATAAATTGCAATTTAGTGGCTTTTTCACAGTTCAAAGGAAGATTTTATTCTTATCCTGCAAAGCTGCAACTTATCAATTTGTAGTTAAAGAGCAGTTTTTTACCTTAAAAATCTACAGAACTAAAATATATCGTTTGGGTCTTTGTTTCCATAAACTTAACAAAAAGACATTCAGTGGTGGCTTTTTTGTAATCAATCAAAATGGCACAACTGAACCCTTACATAAAATAGCATCACCTCGATGATCCGGCTCGTAAAAAAGGATTTTTTTTTCATAGATTTGTTGTAGACAAGTATGACAAGTTAAATTTGGAACAATAAATAAGCAACCAAAACTCAGACGTAAACTGTAAAAGTAGATGATTTTGATTGTTAATTTTATGGGACTAAATAGAAAGTTCAAAGGATTTTTTAGAGGATCATCATGATGTGAGGGTGTCAAAAGAAAATTTGTTGGAGCACACATTTAAAAATATGCTTACATGAACACGTACCTCTTACTTTTAAAACTATACTGAAAAAAAAGCTGAAAAATACTCCCTTACCTCCAAAAATATGGTTCCCAAAAATTTGAAAAAAAAAATCATGAACAAGGAAAATAAAATAACTCTTCTGAATAGTGTCGCCTCTGACTGTGAAATATTCGTAAATTATACAATATATGGGCACAAAATATTAACCTCATTGCAATTGGATTTGCCAAGTGTTCAAGAAAATATAAGATAAAGAGAATCAACACCAAACAGGAAAAAGTATTTCAGTAACATTTTCATGTTAAATATGAAAATCTGTTGCTACCACTTTTTTATATTATGTTATTTGTTTGTTTATTTTACTTACTTACTTTTTGTTTCAAAAAAATGATAAAATTCCGTTTCTTCCAGGTCCGTATGTCGTAATTGTCCTTGGCCATCGGACAACGGAATGTCATCCAACGAGGTGGGGATGACAGGTCATTTGTCCCCGCCAGCTTTACCGTCGCCCGGAGGCAAATTACCATCGCTGGATCCAACAGATCGATTCTTAGGCAAAGGATCCCCATTTTCACCGACCTCGGGAGTAGACCCTCAACGTCATTCTCAAAGCGATGACGATTCCGGTTGTGCTCTAGAGGAATACACTTGGGTACCACCAGGACTGAGACCGGATCAGGTAAGAAAAATATCTCTTGTGATAAACACTTGCTGTAATTTAAGAGAAGAATAAAAAAATGTAGATTAAATTTGTCTTTTACATTATTTCATTTAGATGAATATTTTCGGAGCTAGCACTAATTCACGCAATACAGTAATTGCGGCAACCGAACATTTTAGCGCGATCCGAGGCGATTTCCTAAACTCTGTTAGTCATCGACTTATTGCGAAGAAATGCTTTTTATTTGAGACTTTATCAACACAGCCCTCAATTTCATAAATATTTGAATTGATTGTGGAAAAAAGTGTGTATCTGAAGATATACATTTTTTTATTTTTCAATTGAAATACAAGTGAATTTGGATAAAATTTCAAATTCATTCATAACTAAAAATGATTTAATTTGATCTATTGACTGTTCTCTATAGTAATTGATATGGAATTCTAATTGTGAGAGCCCAACTCGCCCTAGATAAATTATTTCTTAATAAAATCTAAGCAAGTCGATACTGAAGGGTTTTCTCAAAGGGGGCATATTGATGGGCATAAAATGCCCCATTTAATTGATTTTCCATCTTCGCTAATAACGAATATACATGTGTTACACGTTGCTTGGTCTATTATTAAATAGAAATTGCTAAATGGAAGTTATGATAGTCATACCATGCCCTACATTTTAAAGTAATTACCCCGGAAGAGTTTATTGATACATAGCTTCTTTCTTTTTTGTTTTATCTTGTTCTACTTGATGTATGAAATAGCGGCTTAAGACATGTTTGCACCTAACACTAAAACGTTGTATTTGGTAATTTTATAATTTAAAACAACGGTAATAACATCCTTTAGATATATTCAATGGCAATAAAAATATGCTAGTGATACTTTTACATCCTCCTTCTTCAATTTTATCAGTATATCAACTCAGTGTAGATGAATATTTCTAAACTGGGTTACAAATCCTGTCCCCTGAAACCACGAAAGATTAAAAAACACAACAAAGGTTGCTCGAACACGTTTCACCCAACAAGCTATCATATTCAGAGAAATACCTCTCTGAAGAAGATATCTCTTTGAAGATGATAGCTTGGCTATCGAAACGCGTTAGAGCAACCTTTGTTATGTTTTTTTAATCTTTCTTGGTTTCAGGGGACGAGATTTGTATTTCAATGTTTGAAGATAACCAAGGACCAGTCCGTTGTACCAAAAAAAAACTGGTTGTATAAATATTAAATAAAATGATTAAACAAACTCAGTTAAAGTCGTCTCGACCAATGGCAGATGTTAAAATTGTTCTAATCGCCCCAACGGTTGTTTTACTTCAAATAATAATTGGCAATAATCGACTAAATAAAATGTTCCAAAAACGAAGATCAATTGACAAGTCTTTATTCTTGACGTAGATCGCAAAAACTCGCACAGCAAAACATCGCTAAAACCGAAGAAAATGTCATCTGTGTGGTTATTAAACCGGAATTTATTCGAAACGCTTCTTGCAATCTGATAGATTATTTTAATTTCTCACTGTACATAGACCTGGTTTTGTAAAAACATGACAGATATTACAGGTTTAGTATAGCTGATTTCATTAAGCCTGGTTTTAAAAGCCACATAATTAAGGAAGACAGAATTACTTATAATTATTAAAGAGAATCTTATTATCTGTTAGAGATTATTTTTTGGTTATTTTTATCTTTATTGATCGATTTGCTCTGTATTCTTCATTAAGCTTAGTGTCATCCAAGTTATTTGTATGCAAATCGAGCTGTAAAATGCGCATACATTTATGAGGATTGATATTAATGTAACCTTACCATAACATAAGATATTAACTTAATTTTCTGGTTGAAACTTCCAAATTTACTTTTTTTGCTTTCATTACAATGTATGTTAAAGAAAACTTATGTGTTTTACCTAAGTTCCATCAATATCAAGCAACTGCTGAGTTATAACACAACATACGTCTCAAACTCAAAACTTATTTAAAATTCAGTGACGAATTCCAAAATTCACTTCTGATGTGCCACTTAAAATTAGAAAGTTTTATTCAAATCCTGGTTTAGCTGGAAGTACTAAATGGCATAATTATTATTTTATGAAAATTTTTACAAAAAGGTTGAATAATGCGATTTATCATCTAAATTACAAGAGGAATCACAAAATTTTCAGGTTAAATACATTTTTTTTCGGAAATGTCTCTTTTTTTCTTAGAATTTTGAGTTGAAACTTGCAAATTTTACTTTTTTTTAATCTTTACTAAAAAACAGAAATTTTGGAAATTTTCCTTCGACGTTTCGACTTCTTTCTAAAAATTACATTTTATTTTAAACTGCGAAATGTTTTTTCCTTAGATTTCAACTTTTACACAAAATATTTTAACTTTTATTGATAAACCCAAGATTAAACTTCAAGAAATATTGTATACAAATTTAGACTTTTTTGTGAAAATGAATAATAGACCAGTATTTTCGAAGTTTTGGGACAAATTTGAGAAAAATAACATTTTCAGATTTTTGTACAATTTTCTCACTTTGCCTTTCTTAAAATTGTAGGTTTGGGTTTACAAATTTAGATTTCTATGTACATTCTAACCGGAATCATATGGATTTTTAGGCAAAATCCTAAGAATAAAATCGAAGTTTCGATAGTAACGCCAGAATTTCTCAATTGTTATTTCAATTTATTCAAAATTCCAAATTAAAACTTGTAAATTTTATGGTTTTTTGTGTTGTATTGAAGTTTCTTTCTTGATTATCGAAATTGTTTTCACTTTTTCTTGAAATTTGGAAATTTTGAACCATATATATATATATATATACAGGGTGATTCAGTCATAATGTCATTAATTTTAACCACGCATTCGGGAGGCTTAGTAAAGACAGAAAATCGAAAAAATAATTTTTTTATTCAACTTTTAAGAATCGGAGCAATTACCCTTAAAATTGCCTTTGCGCCACGCCACTGGACCAGTAGATTATTTAACCGGGAGGCACTCAGTTCGAACGTTGAATAACAAAAGCGACGTTGTCATATTTCCTACTTTCATCTGTCAAATTAATTACATCAATTTGGAGGTTAAGTTTTAAGCCCTTTTCATCACAGCTGGATGCAGCTGCAACTAGATCCGATTTGTGTTCGCGATACCGGGCCTGTGATACTACGACACTAACCGAACAATCTAATAAGCAGGGCATCTGATAAATTTAGTTGAATTGGAGCAACACAACGCAAGGACAAGAATCAGTGAAAGCCGGTTGGAGGTTTCCCCAAGTAAAGTTCAAGCTTTAGAATCAACCGATTTTTCCAATCTTCTTGATTGTTTCAACTTGTTTACTGGTTTTAAAGTCAACAACAAAGTGACAAAGTGCTGTGGACAGATGAATGTTATTTTACCAGTGGTGGTATTTTACTTTACTTTGCAGTAAGTAAATATGAACAGCTTTTCAACCTCTCTAAATGATTAACTAAGACAGTAGATTGTTTTTTTTTTACTACTTCTATTACGAAACATATGTTTTTGATTATTTAATTTGTTGAAGTTTTGTAACTTAAGTATTAAATATCTTACACTGAAATAAATAATTTGTTTGCAGTCCAACATACACATTGGTCAGACAAAAATGTACATGCTGCCCATCAGTTTAGCTTTCAGAGCAGATTTGCTGTCAATGTATGAAACATAGTATTCAGCAATTGTCCAGATTTTCTACAAGATGCACTGTAAGACAGAGCTTAGCCCATTTTGCTCGCTTTGCAGGAACCCTTGTGAAAGAAGAATGTTGCAAAAAGAATGTTACATTCTGCAGGGAAAGGAAACTATGATGAAAGGTAAACTGGCTCTTTTTATAACAAGCAAATTAGTTCTGCCAAAAAATTGTCATAAATTACTCAAAACTATCAAACTATCAAATATGTAGATGATGATTTTGCTTGGCAGGGCAGAATACTGTTTATTGTGATTTTTTCTTTTGTGCAATGTTTCATTAAAAACCTCTTTGCTAAATAGATTATATTCTTGAATGTTATGGTGAATGATTGTTATTTTTCTACAATTAATTTGTAGAACTGTTATAATTGAATTCATTCTTGTCTAAAAATGTACATGACGAACTTGGATTTTAAAAAAGTTAAACATTTTTGAGTTATCAGGGTATTATAAAATAAAACATTTTTATTTTATTTCTTTACTACAATTTTATTTTATTGTTCCCCGTGTGAAGAAAAAAAAGTTTTTCCTAGTGATGCATATCTATCTTTTTTGTTGTAAAAATTGTAAATCAAATATACTGAAAGTCCTAATTAAGAATTTTTAGGAAAAGTTTTAAATTTTCAGTCTTAACATTTAGGAAAAAAATACCAAAACTGAAAGTTTAAAGTTGAAAGTTTGACAAAAATAATTATTTATTACTACGAGCATCACTTTGAAACAATTAAAACCTGTAAGAAAAAAAAATCAAAATTTCAGTAATGAGAAATTTCGAAGTCGCAATTTAGAAGAAGCAAAGAAAGGAAAAATCTAAAAAGAAAGTAGAAATTACAAGTGAAAGTCAAAATTTAATTCCCATAAGGGCAAAATTCTTGAAGCAAAGAGAGCAAATTCCGAATCTAGGTTAATTCACCGAAAAACAATTGACCTACTACAATTGACTGAATACAAGTCATCGAAATCACAATTCTTGGTTTTTTCCAAATTTGCAAACTTGAAAAGCCAATGCGTTTGTTACTTCAGAATTTGGGAAAAAAGCTTTTGCCATAAATTATCTGTTCTTTTTTTAGTTTTAACTTTAATCTCAAAATGTAAACCTTTTTTATGAAATTTTAGGTTTGAATTAGATTTTATTTTAAAGTCCCAGTTTGAGATTTTGTTTTTCACTTTTTACCTCAATTTTTAATTTTAAGCTTAACAAATTTCGACATGCTGTCATTTAAAATATTTTTTCGAAAGTTTAACTTTACTCTGGAACTTTAGACCAGTTCCACGAAAATTCGAGCTTGTTTTTAGCAATGTCAACGTTTCTCTTAGAATTTCTAAGTTATAGGTACTATGTTTAGCAGTGGCGTAGCGTGCCTTGAACGGGCCCTGTATCTAAATTTGTTGGGTAGGCCCAAATGAAGGGTAAAGATTTTTCACAGCAGCAATAAAAACACTCTCATTGAATTAAAATTATTAAATACTGACTAGCGAATGTCACCCGACCCCACTTATTACTTTTTTATCGTGTATAGATTTTTTTCATTTCGATAATTTCAATTGTTTTTTAAATTTTTGTAATTTTAACTTTCTTTTTTACCAAAATTTCGATTTTTTTTTAAATTTGAAATACTTTAAAATTTCGAATTTTTTAAAAATGTCGAGTTTTTTAAATGGTTTAATTTTTCTCAAAATTTCGACTTTTTGATCAATATCAAATTAATATTTAACCGAGTAAAAGGTAAAAAATTTGACTTCTTTTAAATGTTTGACTTTTTTTCAAAATTTCAACTTTATCCAAAATTTCAACAATTTTCAAAAATTGTAACTTTTTTCAAAATTTCGACTTCCTTGGAATTCTTCCTTCCTTGAAATTTTTGACCTTTCTGATAATTTCGACTATTTTTAAAATTTTGCTTTTCGAATAATTCAGATTTTTTTAAAATTTGACTAAAAAAAGTTTAGGTAAGATCAAATTTTTTTAAAAGTTTGATTTTTAAAAATTTCGATTTTATTTAAAAATTTTGACTTTAACTTGAACTTTTTAAGACTTAAATATTTCAACTTTTTTCAAAATATCTACTTTTTTGAAAACTTGAATTTTTTAAGTTCCTACTCTTCAGAAAATTTTTATTTGTTTTGAAAATGTCAATTTTTTTTAAATTTTAACTTTTTTAATGATTTACACCCTTAAAAATTTAGGCTTTCTTTACAAATTTTAAAATAGTTGAATTCTTTTCAATTTGGACATTTTTGTAATATTTTGACCAAGTTTGGAAATTTTAAACTATTTGTCAAGTTTTCATTTTTTTTAATTAAATTTCAAATGATTTTGAATAATTTTAACATTTTTTCAAATTTCAAAACACATTTGTTTTAAAACTTGAAGATTTTTTAAGTTTTTTTAATTTATACTTAAAATTTTTTACGTGTTTTCAAATTTCTTGACTTTTTTCAAAATTCTAATTTTTTTGCAAATTTCAACCCTAAAATTTGGACTGAAAATTTCAGCAACTATTTTTCAAAATTTCAAATTTTTTTGGGACAGCGTAATTTGTTTTTAAATTTTGTTTTTTTTCAAAATTTCATAATTTTCGCAAACTTCCGTTTTTTTTGAAAATTTAGATTTTTTTGAAATTTTGTCTTTTTTTTGGACTTTTTGAATATTTTGTAATATTTTGAATTTTTGTAAAAATTTTAAAATTTTAGCCAAATTTGAACTTTTTTCAAATGTTAATTTTTCATAAAAGTTTTCATCCTAAAATTTTGGCGAATAGGTCGTAATTCTTTGAAAGTTTTGCCTATTTCTAAATTTTTCGTTTTTTTTTCAAAGGGTCATTTTTGCAAAATTTCGACTATTTTTTAAAATAACAATTTTTTTTAATATTTCGTTTTGATCAAAATTTTGTTGTTTTTGTAAAATTTCGATTTGTTTTGACTATTATTTTACTTTTCAGCATTTCTTCAAAATTTTTAGCTTTTTATAAAAATTATCGTTCAAAAATGTTGACTTTTTTTAAGAACGTTCAACTTTTTTGAAAATTTAACTATTCAAAATTTCGGCTTTTTTGAAAATTTTGACTTTTCTATTATTTTTGACATTTCTTCAGTATATTTAAAAGTTTCAAAAACTTTGAAGATTTGACCAAAAATATCTCATTTTTTTTTTTAAATTTCGCCCTTTTAAAAAGAATTTGAATTGTTTTTAAAAATGTCGGTAATTTTTCCGAACTCTTAAATTTTTTGAAAATGTCAACATTTCCAATATAACAATTTTTTCAAAATTTTGACCTATTTTTGAAAATCGTTATATTCTTTTTTGGAAATTGTAACTGTCTACGACATTTCAGGCATTTTTAAAAATTTCGACTTTTCTTCAGTAACTTGGGCCTTTAAATTTTTGACTTAAAATTGAAACTTTTCTTGAAAATTTTGTCAATTTTCAAATTTTAGTCTCCTCCTGAAAATTTGCAATTTTTAGAACTTTCTGCCTTTGTTTCAAATTTTTTGAAAATTTCATTTGTTCCCAAATTTCAGCATTCTCCAAAGTTTCAACTTTTTAGAAGACCATCTTTTAAAATGTCGACATTTGTCAAAAATTTCACTAAAATGTTACAAAAATGTATTTAGAGCTATAAATTTTTTACCATTTTTTTAGATCACTAAATTGTGCTGAGTATGTGGAGACGACACGATGATTCATTGGAAAATTGGGACAATACAGGTACACCATCAAGGCGAGGAATAACAATATTTTAACCGAGATTCTCCCAACAAAATCCGAGTATACTGTAATTAATAAAATATTAATTATTGGTATCACAGTTAATGTAAATAAATAAATAAAAGATGTTTCAGGTTTTCTATTTATTTCCTTTAATTTACGAAAGCAGTAGAGACATGGGCCTTCCTACTAATGTTATATTGCGTCCCAAATTAAAATCGGGTAAATTTTAAATCGGCCAAATTTACAATCGATAAAACTGGTGAAATGAATTTTCCAAATTTCAGGTCTGCAACGTCGATAGTTAAAGTTAGAATAATTACTCTAAGAGGTTAAGCGAGTTTCAAGCCCTTCCAAAATCCCAAATAGATAACAGTAATTTGGGAGAATAGGATTAATTTTTGGAAAGCTATAACTTAAATTCTTTCCCAAATTTTGCATTTTGACCTTTTCTAGATCTTTGAATTTTTTTCATATTTAGAAGCAAAATTCTTAAAAAATCGAAGAATTTGACAGGTCAAACAAATATTACCTTTCATTTATACTTCTTTTGAAAGTCTGGAATATTCTTCGAAATGCACTTTATTCAAAATTTTGATTTTTTTAATCTTTTTGAAAATATGTTTTTTGTGAAAGGCTGTTATTTTTTCCAGATCTAAATTATATTTCAAAATTTAGAGAGCTTTTTAAAATTTGAACCTTCCCTGAAAATTGCCACTTTCCAGAATTTAGATGTTTTCAAAAATTTCGACTTGTCTGATAATTTCCACATTTCCTCAAAATTTCCAATCTATCAATAATCCTTTTTTTTAAATCATCTTACAAAATAATTTCGAAATTTTTGGAAATTTTGACTTTTTTAAGAGTTGAATTTTTTTAAATTTTAGGCTGAAAATTTCAAAATTTTCTGGAAATTTTGATATTTTTTAAACAGTTCGCCTATTTTTTTTAAATTGCTTTTTGCAAACTTTAAATTTTTTAACTTCTAAAATGTTGAAATCTTTTTTCAAAATTTATTTTTTTTAAATTTGGATTTTCATGAAAAATGGGTTTTTTTTTAATATTGCTAAAGATTCAGATTTTATTTCAAAATTTCGACTTTTTATCAAAATTTTTACTGTGGTCAAAGTTTAGGCTTTTTAATTAAATCCTATTTTAAAAAAAATTCACTAGTTCTTCAAAATTTCGACTCTTTTGAAAATCTCTGAAGTTTTCATCAAAATTTCAATTTTTATTTTGAAAATTAGTACGATTTCAGAGATTTCTATTTTTCTTTTGAAAATTTCGATGTTTTAAAAATTAACTTTTTGAATTACAATTTTTTTATACATGTTTGGATATTTTGACTTTTAAAAGTTTTGATTTTCATTTTTTTAATTAGCGATACTTTAGAATGTTCGCCTTTTTTTGAAAATTTCCATCATTTTTCAAGTCTAGATATTTCTTAAAATGTTTGTTTTTTTAATTTCAGACTATTTTGCAAAATTTCAACTTTTTAATATTTCGCAATCTCAAAATTTTTGAAAATTTTAATTTCCTATGAAAATTTCGATGTTTTTCAAAAATTTGACTTTTTCAAGTTTGTTTTTTCCAAAATTTGAACCATTTTTTTTCAATTCTCATAATGTACACTTTACAGATAAATTTCATGCTTTTTTTTAATTTCAAGCTCTTTCTTAGCATTAAATGAAAATAAATAAATAAATAAAAAAGACATAAAAAAGAACTGCGTCTGTTTTCCATTTTATTTTAAAGCAGCTTTTTACATGGTTACATTATTTCATACAATAAAATGTAACATAAAAAATGAAGGAAACAGGTTAACATTTAGAAAGATCAAAAATGCTTCAAATGTTGACACCTCATTCAGTTCATTTTGATTGTTGCTAATTTCCACAAATCCTTTAATGCTTTGTTGTAATGTGGTGTTCGAAAGATTTTAACTTTTAGGTGTAGCCAGCAATTTCATTATTTTTACTCATTACTCAGTAATACTGTACCTGGCTTTCAATGGGCCCTGTGAAGAATATTAAATTTAGACCTCGCAAAAAACAATAATTTCATACATACCACCTGAACATAATTTCGACAATTAAAAAAAAGTCATCATTGTCTTAAACACTTTTGTGTCCTATTCTTATCTTGCACCCTGTGCATTTGCACCTGCCTCTCTACAGCCCTGGTAATCAATGAACAAAATAGTTCCTTAAAAACTTCGTTGTTTCTGGTCTGTATGTAGTGTAAAGTTGCACATTTTGTTGAAAATATCCTTCTCTAATTTCATTATTCTGAAGTTGGTAAATTACTGAAGAATTTCAGTGTGATATCTTTGCAGATTTACAATACCTAGTTTAAAAATATATTAAAAATTGTTTTGATTTTATGATTTATGTGTTACCTTGAAAAATGATTGGTCCTATCAGATTTCGATGTACATCTGTCCTATTTTTTCTGGATATAATGCTTTTTACTCTCACATTTTGTGAATCATGTATCCCATTGATTCAAACCAGTGTTCAACTGAGATGACTTTAATTGTGTTCAAGGATGTACAAGTAGATGCAACTAAAATACTAAGTTGTTGCTGAACTTATCACATGAATGTTCTTGGTGAACTTTCCATTATTGCTTCAGCCCCTGCATCAGCATTGTTTGCGCATTTTCATTGTGCTCCAGCAGACTCAGTTTTCTTAAAGTGCAGGAAATCTCCAACAAAATTAAGAAAATCACTCTGCAAATATCTCATGCTCAAGCGAGCTTGTGCAGTAGTTTCCTCTGTGCCCCACTCTACCAACTTTTTGCGGCACGATCTGCTTCACTAAACAAATTTGTAACTATCCATAGTTTTCAAATAGTGCACAAAATCCACAAAGAAGTTATGGCATTTAGTCCCCAAGTCCTCGATGCAATTTCACACGAAATAAACCCACTTTCGATCACCATTCACCTTTTGATCAGTTCGAGATCGTTCCATAAGAACCACTGCTACAAACATTTTTTGTTTCAAATGAAAACCATTGTAAAGAAAGAACAAACAGCGGCAGAACTATTTCATCACGGTATTCGTTTAAAAAGCAGGTAGGAAACCTCCGTAATGAAAAGCAGAGCATGATAAACAAAACCACAAAAATTGACACTATTGACAGTTGACAATGGCAGGTGACCATTGAACTACTTTTAGTTCATAGATAACAATATGTAATAAGAAATCGCCTGCCTTTTCGTTTTTCGTTACTTGCTCTTGCTTTCGTTCGCTATAACCTCTTCTAACAAGTCATTAGACAATCAAAGCACACTGGATGACTTTTTTACTTAAACACTGGATAGTTCATTCTGCAGCCGCCACCCGGATTTTGATCGTATTACATCAAACATTAAATTCTTTTATCTATTATAATTATTATGCATTCCTGCAATTCGTATTAGATATGTTAAATGATTTTAAATCTATTTATCATGTCTAACAGCGTTGATTCAATCAACACTAACAGTATAACGACAATACTTTAAAATTTTGGCAACGTCGCATCCAAGCTGACAGAGGTCAAACTGGATATGTCATACCATATACTTAATAAGTATATGTATCATACGAAGCTACATAACCGCCAGTGGCAGCCTGAAAAGGGGTTTTAATTATGATTTGAAATGATTTTTTTTTCGGCGAAAATGTATTATAAACATATATTTTTAATAGCGGATTCGTATCATACTCATTTTTCTCTACCTTCTGTTAAAATTAATGACATTATGACTGAATCACCCTGTATATAGATCATTACATAAATATTTCGAGAAATAGTATTTTAAGCTTCTTTTTTAAGTTTTGTCATATTTTTTATCGCAATAATAACGTCTGTTAATTTTCAGATTTAAAGTTACAATTTTTATTTTTCTGTCCATTGAAATACAAATCTTGTCCCCTGAAACCAAGAAAGATCAAAAAAAACACAACAAAGGTTGCTCTAAAGCATTTCTCTAAAGATAATAGCTTAAAAAACACAATAAAGGTTGCTCTAACGCGTTTCGACAGCCAAGCTATCATATTCAGAGATCAGTATCTCTCTGAAGATGATAGCTTGGCTGTCGAAACGCGTTGTGTTTTTTAATCTTTCTTGGTTTCAGGGAACAATATTTGTATTTCAATTTTTGAAGATAACCAAGGACCAGTCCGTTCCATCAAAATTTCTGTCCATTGTTTAAAATTTTTTAAATTGCCCATCTAATATTCAAAAGTTGGAGATAAAAGTCGAATATTTCAATTTGGATTCGAAATTTTCTTATTAAAATCAAAATGTCGACTGAAGTTTTTAATTTTTCTCGTTTTTGTTGCAAAATTTAATTTTTTTTTCAGAAAATTTACATTTTTTTCTCGAAATTTGGACATTTCTCTTGGAATTCTAGTTTCACTTAATATTTGTGCTTTTTTTTAAATTTTGAGTTTATTGAAAACTCGAGTATTCGTTTTATAAATCATATTTCTTTGCATTTCTGTAGTGTTTAAATGTCCTCATAACGTTCTTAATTTTTCGTGTACAACCCGATTTTTCTAATACATTTCTACGCTCTAAAAAAGTCAATCTGTAAACAAAACTTTGATTTAACTTTTTTGGAAATAGAAAATTTTTTTCTCGAATAAAGTCATAATTTTGAATTTAAATTAAAAAATGTCAGTATAAAATTGCAATTTTAAGAACAGGAAGATCGAAATTTAGGAATCTCCACGTATTAGTTTCTAATATACATTTTTTTTTAAATTATATTTATTAGAAATTTCGAATTTGTTCTTAAAAATGGTCGAAATTTTGAGAACAAATTTTTCAGTTTGTTAGAATACGTTTTTCTAATGTACCAGCTCTTTATTTACGACTAAATTCGATACTTTGAAAAATTTTATTAAAATTTAGACTTAAAGCTAGAATTTAAAAGGCTTAAAACAGGCTGAATTTTGAAAAAAAACCGAAATTTCCAAATTAGAGTCAAACTTCTAACAAGAAATTTCGAAATATTAAGAAAAACTCTCAAATTTACTTTCTCAAATTTACTTTCTCAAATTTGTTCCTATACCGATTTTATTTCCTATATTTTGCTTTCAATTTCAAATTTTGTAAGTAAATATTTAATTTTTCTTAATAATAGAACTATTTTTATTAGGAAACTGCTACTCGTTTTTTTTTTTGCTTTGTTGTGACCCCAATCTGGATATTTGAGCTTTAGTCTTACTTACAATTTCGACAATAACTTTTAAATATCTTTATTATGATCACAAAAAAAGCTTAAATATCGAAAAAAAGTTGAAATATAAATAAAATAATTCAGCCAAGAGCGAGTCGTTAGTTAGGATTCCCTATTCCCTATTACAGTGAGTAGTCAATAGACCAAATTAAATCATTTTTACTTATGTATGAATTTGAGATTTTGTCCAAATTTTATTGTGTTATAATTGAAAAATAAAAAAATGTCTATTTCCAGATATACACACTTTTTTCTACAATCTACAATGGATCGATCCAAATATTTAATCAACTGATAATTAGTAGTTTCTCTCTGAAGATGATAGCTTGGCTATCGAAACGCGTTACAGCTACATTTATTGTGTTTTTTAATCTTTCTTGGTCTCAGGGGACAAGTTCTGTATTTCAATTTTTGAAGATAACCAAGGACCAGTCCGTTCCATCAAAAAAAATTCCATCAAAATGATAATTATGTTGATAATGTCTCACATAACAAATAATAAGTCGATGACTAACACAGTTTATGAGATCACCTCAGATCGCGCTAAAATGTTTGATTCCAACGGCAATTACTGCCTTGCTTGCAATTTAATAAACTAGTTCTAACTCCGAAAATATTCATCTTAATGAAATAATGTAAAAGACAAATTTGATCCGGATCCTATCCTTCAGCTATATCAAGTTGTTTATTTGGAAAGAATTATTATTGTTTGAGTCAAAAAGCCTTTGAATGCAAGCACATATTTTTCCATAATTTTTTTTTCTCAATTATGAAGGTTCCGTTTTTCCTTTTAAGATGCGGTACCCTAAAAAGTGGGATTTTTTTAAAAACTCTACAATTTAAGAAAAGTTGAACATTTTAAAGAGGTCTGCATTTAAAAAAATCAAAATTTTTCAAAAAAAAACCAAATTTTAAAAACTAGTTAAAATGTTGAAATTTTAAATGTATAACTCTTCAAAAGGTCGAAATTTTCAAAACATTCCAAATTTTCAAGAGTAAAAATTTTGAATAATTGGCAAAATTTTCGAAAAGTCCAAAATTTCAAAAACCAAGTCCTAATTTAAAGAACCGAAATTTTAAAGCAAGTTGAAATTTTCAAAAGATCAAAATTTTCAAAAAAGTCAAAATTTTCATAAAAGTCAATATTTTGAGTTGAAAATTTCAGAAAATGTCAAAGCTTTCATAGAAGGTTAAGGTTTCCAAAAAAAGTCAACAATTTAAAAAATTAATGTTTTGAAAAAAATGTCAAAACTTGAAGAAAGTTGACGTTTCAAAATAATTCGAGAATTTGAATAAATGGCCAAATTTTCAAAAAAAAATCCAAACTTTTTAAAAAGTTGATACTTTAAAAAATGGTTGAAATTTCAAAAATACTCAAAAATTCTGAAAATAATATCGAAATATACAAAAAATTGAAACATTTTTAGTAAAATTCTCTAAAAAAGAAAACAAATTTTCGAAGAGCCTAAATATACTCAAGAAAAGTTAGAATTCGCAGAAATTTTAAGAAAGGTTAGAAGGTTAGAAGTTAAAATTTTGGAAAGAGTCGAAATTTTGGTTTGTTTAAATTTGGAAAAAAAAACTAAAAAATCATATTTTGTTGAAAATATAATTGAAACTTTTTAAAAAATTACAATTTTGATAAAATATTGAAGTTTTCGAAAAATTCAAGACAAAGAAAAGTGGAAATGTTGGAAAAAGTTGACATTTTGAAAAAAATGTAACAATTTAAGAATAAATCAGAAGTTTTAAAAAGTAACGAAATTTTCGACAAAATTTTGCAAAATCATCCAAAATTTCAAAAACAAATCGACATTTTAAGAAAATGCCCCTTTTAAAAAATCACCATTTTCAGAAAATTTTACAAAAAGTGATTCAAAATTTAAAAAAAATGTTATTTTAAAAATTTCGACTCTTCTCAAACTTCGACTTTTATTTCAAGTTTCAAGTTTTTTCTCAAAATTCTACTCTTTTCTCAAAATTTCGAATTTTTTCTGAACAGTTCGACTTTTTTCTGAAAATTGGAGCTTTTTCGAAATGTTACAAGGGCGCAGAAAAGGAATCGATTTAAAAAAATGCTATTTTTGGAAATTTCGACTTTTTTTCTCAAATTTCGATGTTAAGCTCGAAATTTCGATTTTTTTCTTAAATTTCGACTTTGTTTTCCTCAAAACTTGGACTTTTTACTCGAAATTTTGACTTTTTTCTCAAATTTCGATGTTAAGCTCGAAATTTCGATTTTTTTCTTAAATTTCGACTTTTTTTCCTCAAAAGTTGGACTTTTTGCTCGAAATTTTGACTTTTTTCTCAAATTTCGATTTTTTCTCGAAATTTCGAAATTTTTCTCGAAACTTCGTTTTCTGTTTCTCAAATTTCGACTTTTTTCTCGACATATTGACCCTAATACAGACATTTCGAAATTTTTCTCGAAATTTCGACTTTGATTTCACTTTTGACCTTAATATCGAAATTTCGACTTTTTTTCTCGAAATTTCGACGTTTCTCGCAAATTTCGATTTTTTTCTCGAAATTTCGACTTTTTCTCTCGAAATCTCGACTTTTTTTTCAAATTTCGACTTTTTTCTTGAAGTTTTGATTTTAGTAATGAAATTTCGACATTTTTCTCGAAATTTCGATTTTAAACTCAACATTTCGACTTTTTTGTCTGAAAACTTCGACATTTTTCCTAAATTTCGACTTTTTTCTCAAAATTCGACTTTTTCTCAAAATTCGACTTTTTTCTCAAAATTTGACTTTTTTCTGAAAATTTTAACTTTTTCGAAATGTTGCAAAGGCGTAGAAAGGACATCGATTAAAAAACATGTTATTTTTAGAAATTTTGTCTTTTTTTTCCAAGCCTCGATTTTAAGCTCGAAATTTCGACTTTTTTCTCAAAATTTCGATTTTTTTTTAATTTCGACTTTTTTTCCCTCAAAACTTGGACTTTTTGCTCGAAATTTTGACTTTTTTCTCAAATTTCGATTTTTTCTCGAAATTTTTCTCGAAACTTCGTTTTTTGTTTCTCAAATTTCGACTTTTTTCTCGACATTTTGACCTTAATACCGACATTTCGAAATTTTTCTCGAAATTTCGATTTTGAACTAACTTTTGACCTTAATATCGAAATTTCGACTTTTTTTCTCGAAATTTCGACTTTTCTCGCAAATTTCGATTTTTTTCTCGAAATTTCGACTTTTTTTCTCGAAATCTCGACTTTTTTTTCAAATTTCGACATTTTTCTCGAAATTTCGACTTTAAACTCAACATTTCGACTTTTTTGTCTGAAAACTTCGACATTTTTCCTAAATTTCGACTTTTTTCTCAAAATTCGACTTTTTTCTAAAAATTATTTCGACTTTGTTCTGAAAATTTCAACTTTTTCGAAATGTTACAAAGGCGTAGAAAGGACATCGATTAAAAAACATGTTATTTTTAGAAATTTTGACTTTTTTTTCCAAACCTCGTATTTAGGCTGGAAATTTAGACTTTTTTTCTCAAAATTCAACTTTTTTTTCTTAAAAACTTGGACTTTTTGCTGGAAATTTTGACTTTTTTCTCAAATTTCGATTTTTTCTCGAAATTTCGAAATTTTTCTCGAAACTTCGTTTTTTGTTTCTCAAATTTCGACTTTTTTCTCGACATTTTTTAATTTTGACCTATTTTCTCAAAATTTTGACTTTTTTCTTGACCTTTCGACCTTTATCGCTAAATTTCGTTTTTTTTTTCTCAAAATTTTGACCTTAATATAAGAATTTCGCCATTTTTCTCAAAATTTCGACTTTTTTTTCGAAATCTCCACTTTTTATCAAATTTCGACTTTTTCTCAAAATTTCGAATTTTTTTTCAAAATCTGCACTTTTTATCAAATTTCGACCTTTTCTCGAAATTTCAACTTTTTCGAAATCGATTAAAAAACATGTTATTTTTAGAAATTTTGACTTTTTTTCCAAACCTCGATTTTAAGCTCGAAATTTCGATTTTTTCCTCAAAATTTCGACTTTTTTTTTAATTTCGACTTATTTTCTCAAAATTTTGACTTTTTTCTTGACATTTCGACCTTTTTCGCGAAATTTCGTTTTTTTTCTCAAAATTTTGACCTTAATATAAAAATTTCGACATTTTTTTCAAAATTTCGACTTTTTTTTCGAAATCTCCACTTTTTATCAAATTTCGACTTTTTCTCGAAATTTTGACTTTTTTTTCAAAATCTCCACTTTTTATCAAATGTCGACTTTTTTTCGAAATTTCGACGTTTTTCTACAAATTTCGACTTTTTTCTCAAATTTGTACTTTTTTCTTGGAATTTCGATTTATGTTTTTCTCAAATTTCGACTCTTCTCGAAATTTCGAGTTTATAACGTTCGACTTTCTCAAATTTCGACCTTTTTCTCAAATTCCGACTTTTTTCTCGAAATTTTGATCTTAATCACGAAATCTCGATTTAGAACTCGAAATGTTGACTTTTTTTCGAAATTTCAACTTTAAACTCGAAATTTCCAAGAAAAAGACCAAAATTTGCTAATTAAAAGATTGTTGGGAAAGAGGAGTGGTGGGAAGTAACTGTCGTCTGCCTAATTTAACCATAGAGTGTGCTTATTATAGAGCGACTTATTCTCGAAATTTCGAGAAAAAATTCGATATCAAAGTCGAAATTCCGAGATTAAAGTCGATATTTCGAAAATAATCTCGGAATTTTAGGAAAAAAAAGTAGAAATTTCGAGAAAAAAGTAGAATTTTTGAGAAAAAGGTCGAAATTTTGAGTGTAAAGTCGAAATTCCGGGTTTAAAGCCGAAATTTCGAGTTTAAATCCGAAATTTCGAGGTTAAAGTCGAAATTTAGAGAAAAAAAGCCAAAATCTCTTAAAATATTTTTTTTAATCAATGTCTTTTTTACGCCTTTGTAAAATGTCGAAATTTCAAAATATTTTTTTTTAATCAATGTCTTTCTACGCTTTTGTAAAATGTGGACTTTGAACTCTAACTTTCGAATTTTTTCTCGAAAATTTTACTGAAATGTCAAGAAAAAGTCGAAATTTTGGGTAATAAAAAATTGAATTTACTGAACGTATCCTACTGCTAAGTGTCAATGTAAAAGGGTTGTTGCTTAAAATCATATATGTAATACTTCTATATGGCGTGTTGTGTATAATCGCCACTACAAAATGCGTTGTCAAAAAGGTGAGATGAAAGTATATGCCGTACTCTTTGGAGGACAAGCATTCATTCATTTATAGCGGGAACAGATCACAAGATGGGCGGGAACACTAATAAATGAATGACAACAAAGATAACTGACGAGAAGCGGGCCTTTTGAACACAATCGAAGGTACAAAACACGCCATATAGAAGTATTACATATATGCTTAGAATATAGTCTTATATTCTAAGGGTTGGTGAGGTTTAACTGTCATCTGTCTAACTTAATCATAGAATAAGAAATTTCGACTTGTCTTAAAATTTCGTCAAAAAAAAGTTGAAATTTCGAGATTAAAGCCGAAATTTCGATTTTACCTATGACATTTCCTCAAAACAAGTCGAAATTTGGAAAATAAAGTGAAAATTTCCTCTTTAATTTCCAGTTTAAACTTCATATTACCAAAAATGCATAAATAAAAAACAAAGCAGAAAATAAATGTGTATCGGATTTTTCTAATTAAGAATAAATAATTAAAATATAAATATTAGTGTTTAAAACTGAAGAAAAAACTTTCAGAATAAAACTACGCCAATTCATTATTATCATTCAATTTTTCTCTTATTAGAAATTTTTAATAATTTCATTAACAAGGCGATTAATCGGTAATCGATCTTTCATTACCAGAGACTAAATAGACTGAACGTTTCAATGTTGTCTCATGCGTACAGTTGAAGCTAAAATCCGAAGAAGTGGGGAGGTACATCCCACTACTCTTTGATATGGTCGGATTAAGTAAAATTTATAAATACGAAACTTGCCGCGTAACGGTTCTAACGATTTAGATGAAACTTTAGAATTAGGGGCTTTTGGACCAATAGGATAATTTTTATAAGTGCTTTTTGGTAAAAGTTTAGGAGAACTATTTTCAAAGACATCTTGGTTTAATAGTAAAATAATTTTCTTTCAATACGCGACGCCTGTGTACAATATTGTTAAGCCGGTGCTGTAAACACGTCATGATTGCAGTGAAATGGCGACGCGCGCACGCCGATAATTGAATATTTATATATTTTATTTTTACCTATCCAAAGAATGAAACTCTTGATTTTCCTTCACTAATGTGTTCACTGAGGTTTCAACAATGATCCACAATACACTTCCCCATATTTACAGCCCATTTTCTTTAAAAAAACCGATGTTATCTTCGCAAAGGTCTGTCAAATAATAAGAGGGCATTGCGAGCTAGATGGAGCTAGGCTTTCGCCAGGCTTTCAACTGGCTTCACTGCTTACCGTGTTAGGTTCAGTCTATTTAGTCTCTGTTCATTACCCAATTTTATCGGGAATCGATACTTTTGCTCACGATTCGAATCGATCCAAAAAATCGATTATTTTAAAAAGGAATCGACATCCCTAGTCGAAACATTTGTTAGCGTTCGAGTTGGATATACCAAACTGACGAGACCTAACAAGATCGAAACCGGGCTTTGGTTTTCAAACTTCCAATCTAATAAATGTTCAAACCTATTGGTCTGTGCATTAGAATAAAAACGTTAGTTAAATTTTTATTTGTCTTTAATTTAATCCATGTTTCGAAGTCGATTGCGCATTAATAAGAATAATTAATGTTAATCTTACCAGTATTAAGTTCGTCTACTCCTGGACACAT
Organism: Dastarcus helophoroides; assembly: GCA_028583605.1. Classification (NCBI taxonomy): domain Eukaryota; kingdom Metazoa; phylum Arthropoda; class Insecta; order Coleoptera; family Bothrideridae; genus Dastarcus; species Dastarcus helophoroides. Next base: position 40,955,138 of record CM053330.1, on the reverse strand, counting down.
GGATCATCAGAAAGGCATACTACGTATACGTAAACCATACATTAAAATTTACTAGGATGACGTGCCATTTGGGGTAACCCCCTTCGACGACGTTTCTGGTCTATCTATAGCTAAATCTGTATTGTATAGCTAGATTGACGTAATTTATCTGATGCTGCAAGTATCAAGATAATTAGTTGGTCCACAATTATAACTGAATAATTAAATATAGAGCATGAACATGTAGAACGTGATGGGATGAATGATCATAACAGGAAGTCCCCATTTTATGATACCAACTTACGAAAACAGAAATTATTCTAGTAGTGGTCATTTTGTAAAATTACTTTTTTAGATACTTAGATTTACTTACTTCGCGTTTGGTCATCCAATCGTTGAGTGGTATTTTTCATCAAACAATCCAATATAGCGCAGAAGCACTTGGCTGTTGGCACCTAGTAATGTTTTCAGATGCAGATAGGTTAATGGTTAGAAACAACCAGCTGTGAAGAACTGTTGAAAAAAAATTCTTTAGTCACTCTACTTATTGGTGTTTGTTATTTGAATCTTCCAAGACGATTTTATAAATATCTTTATATGGAGGTTTTATAGCCCTTTTCCTCCATTCTTCAAAATCACCGTCGATGAAACTTTTATGAAACAAGGATTTGACCTCTTACGTTTCGCTCCGGATAAATGTCAATATTTTGATATGTTGGGGTGAGTCCGTGCAAACAGAATAAAGGATGGCAGGACTTTTATGTAGGCGTTTATGGTTATTGCCGCCAGGGGGCATTTGGTCACGAACGTTTGGCTATTTAAGAACTGTTTAGGTTCTGCCTGCATCCAACTTTTACCGCAATTTATTGTCGGTAAATTAAATTAGCTTTTCTGCTTTTATGACATTATATTTCTTATATTTGGGATCCTCAGCTCGACTGTTTTCACTTTTCTGCCATCGCGTACAGTTATAACGTAGACCAGGGGTGCTCAAACGTTCAATCGCGATCGCCTTTGTAGTCGATCGCGTTTTTGTAAACGAGACCAGATCGACTGGTCAATTGCGAGTGCTTTTTGGGTCAATCTCAAGAAAAATTGACCGATATAAATCTACTCACAGATTTTGTTTTAGTTTATCCTCGATTATACTTGCAGCCTCTCAGAGTCAATCGATCGTAGTCTAACAATATTCAGGTAGAAATACAAATCTTGTCCCCTGAAACCAAAAAAGATTAGGAAATATAACAAAGGTTCTCTAACGCGTTTCGATAGCCAAGCTATCATCTTCACTTTAGCTTGAATATCTCTCTGAAGATAATAGTTTGGCTATCGAAACACGTTAGAGCACCCTTTGTTGTGTTTCCTAATCTTTCTTGGTTTCAGGGGACCAGATTTGTATTTCAATTTTTGAAGATAACCAAGGACCAAAAAAAAATATATTAAGGTAGACGAACGAATGGAACTTTCCTCAAAAATTACAACCTATCTTTGTTTAAGAACGCGGTTCATCGCTATCTATCCTTGTTTGCCCATCCTACTCGTGCTTTGAATGCATAATTGGTTTCATGCAAAGCGGTTGCCCTTTGCGAGTGGATTGAACTTAAAAAAAAAAGATCCTCAACAGTTTAAGTTTGAGCACCTCTGTTAATATGAAAATACACAAGATATTAATAAAATAACTAATTACAACAAGATCAGTTATGATTTAACACAGGAAATTGTTAACTGTGAGCTTTAATGAAATTGATAATTATCATCAGGCGCCTAAATGTGTTTTTCTCCATCGTGTAATTTAAAATAATAGCGCACTTAACAACTTTTATACGAACCGCATGATGAAAAATTGCATTACAACATGTTACATGTATAGGGCACGGTGCATTATCAAAATTACATTAGCTTAATGTGCAGCTCGGACAATTCAGAAGGTTGTTAATTTATCTTACACTTATTGGATTTCATGTCTTACTCCAAGAACCCACCCAATTCGCTACAAATTAAACCTCAACAATGTTCCCTTTACAGGTTCATCTCTATTTTAGTGCACTTCCAGAAGATAAAGTTCCTTATGTTAATTCCATCGGAGAACGATATAGAGTACGTCAATTACTACAACAGCTGCCACCACACGATAATGAGGTCAGGTACTGTCACGCCCTCAGTGATGAAGAAAGGAAGGAATTGCGATTATTTTCCGCTCAAAGAAAAAGGGAGGCTTTGGGGCGAGGAACTGTAAGGCAAGCACCAACATCAATGCAGTGTGATATGGTAAGTAAACTGTCATGATCCAACATATTTTGCAAAATTTGCAATTACCAAAAGTAGATCTTTTTTTTCTCTGAATATGATAGTTTGGCTATCGAAACGCATTAGAGTAACCTCTGTTGTGTTTTTTAATCTTTCTTGGTTTCATCGGACAAGATTTGTGTTTCAATTTTAGAAATAGATCTAATAATTGTCATACACCTCTTACTCGATGAAAATAACAATATTGCGACTCATTCCAAGGAAAAGGTTGACATGTTAGCCTTAATGTTTGCTGAAAATTCCAATCTTGATTCTCGAAACGCAGAACCTCCTATTCTTCCTAAGGCTGGCACTTCGATGCGGCTGAAGTTGTTTTCAGACGACGCACAATCAGAAAGATTCTCTTTGAGCTGGCGACACCTCGAAAGCTTTTGGCCTTGATGGTATTCCCGCTATTGTTCTTAAGTGCGCTCCAGAGTTGACTCCTGTCCTAAGCAAATTGTTCACACTCTCTTACAACAAAGGTGTATTCCCTAACATCTGAAAATCTGCTAGAGTGCAGCCTGTCGCTAAAAAGGGAAAAAGGAATCTGACTAACAACTATCGCCCTATATCTTTGATACCTTTTATATCCAAAAAGTGATTGAAAAAGTTATCAACATCGAGATTCTCAAATATCTGGAGGAAAATAGAATCATCTCCGACAGGCAATTCGATTTTAGACAACAACGTTCCACTGGCGATCTACCGGCATATGTTACTCATATCTGTAATTCAGCTATGGAAAAACATGGTGAAGCTAGAATTGTGGCATTGGATATCCCAAAGGCTTTCGACAGAGTCTTGCATCGATTTCTTCTCGCCAAATTGACAGCTTATGGTTTTCCTCCTGGACTCTGTCATTTGATATCCAATCTTCTCGCTGACAGATCTCTTCAGGTCGTCGTCGATGGCATCTCATCCGAGACATTTGCGATTAACGCAGGGGTGCCTCAAGGCTCTGTTCTGTCTCCTACTATATTTCTGTTACACATAAACGATCTCCTAGCTTCAACTTCCAATCCTATATACAGCTACGCAGATGATAGCGTTACGCTAAAAATTGTGTGATTATAAATAGAAGCTATATATATAGGTGCCTCAGGGGTATGTTCTGTCTCGAACACTCTGTTTCTGTTACACATAAACGATCTCTTAGCTTCAACTTCCAATCCTATATACAGCTACGCAGATGATAGCGTTATGCTAAAAATTGTGTGATTATAAATAGAAGCTATACATATAGGTGCCCCAAGGGTCTGTTCTATCTCCAACACTCTGTTTCTGTTACACATAAACGATCTCTTAGCTTCAATTTATAATCCTATATACAGCTCCGCAGATCATAGTCTAGCCGTGTGTCATCTTTTTTCTCCGACAAACCATTATCTATCGCTGCTTCAGATCGACTAATGGAACAGCAGATACAGACGATTAATCGAGATCTCGAGATTATTCTGAAATGGGGTAAGAACAATTTGGTCGACTTCAACGCTTCAAAAACTCAGGCTGCGGTTTTCTTTAAGAAAACATCAAGGGATAATGCAACAAACATACTAATGGACGGTAAAATCCTTCCAATGGGATCTAATCTATCTTTCATAGAAGTGAATGCGAGTACTAACTTCTCTTGGTACAATCAGGCGCGTGCCATTGCCAAATCCGCCTCTCAGAAGCTAGGCTTTCTATTTAGAGCTAAAAAGTACTTCACATCTCATCAGCTATTAACACTAAGCAAAGGTCAAGTTAGGCCAACACTAGCCAATACTGTTCTCATGTTTGGAGTTCAGCCCCAAAACACACTTTAGCTCTCTTGGATTCAATTTAAAGAAGAGCGATTCACCTAATTGATGACGAGAGTCTGACCGATTCTCTCAAAACACTAGAGCACAAGTGTATGGTTGGTGACTTGTCTCTTTTCCACAAGTAGTATCATGGAAGATGCTCGCAGGAACTAATAGGATTGATCCCCCCAAGGGCAAGATTCTTCAAGCGTACTAGACAGTCGGAGACAGCAAATTCCTGTGCGGTCCTTGACAAAATGAGGACTTCTATCTACGGAGACTCTTTTTTCTCTAGGACTTCTAAGTTATGGAACTTGTTACCAAAAGGAATTTTCCCTAAAAATTACAACCTATCCTTGTTCAAAAAGGCGGTTCATCGCCATCTATCCTTGTTCCCGCATGCTACTCGCAGTGCTTTAAAAGCATCACGGGTTTACCCTTTGCGAGTGGATTAAACTTAAATAAAAAATTCTCATAAAAAGATTTTATTACTTGGTAATAAAAATCGAGTCTCACCCAGCCATAATATAGTAGTTTATCTGTGGGGTATTTTGAAAGTATTTTTCTTATTGGCGTAAAACCTAATAAGGGGAAATTGATTTTAGAACAGAATTAAGATACGGATCTAATTACAGTTGCTTACTTTTATTTTATTGGCTTTTTCTTCGCTTGTTACTCCTTCCACAATTTTAGATTTTCAATTCTTCTGTTAAGGATTGACAACCTCTTATCGATTGCCCCAAGCAGCAATTACGTTTGATGTTTCTTTGTCAATCGCTGTTTGTGAATTATTATTATTCTTTGTGGAATTTAATTGTGAAAGGAGTAACTGACGAAGAAAAAGTCAATAAAACATGAATAAAAGTAACATTACTTCGCAAAAAAGATACAGAAAATATTTCCAATTGCTTAGTTTATTCCTAACAAATCTGCTAAGCTAAACAGTTCGATCATTCCCTAATTTAACAAAGTCAGTCGAGAAGATAAACTCCCAACCATCCCTAGAACGAAATAACTAAAGACGGTCATTACTTCTAAATACCGCTAGGGGGCCCTTTACATCTACCCGTCGAAGCAATTTGACCTGACTGGTGGTCCTTGATTGACGTCGTTGATTTAACTGCCGCCTAATTATGAGCTATTCAGTTTCTCTGTTCAACGAATTACGAAAAACGTGACTGTTCAAGAAAAGTTTACAGCATTTTCATTTTGTGGCTACGTAGCTGCATTTGCAATAAATCGACGCGAATCTATTTTGGTGAAACGGCCTGATCCTTGGTTATCTTCAAAATTGAAATACGGATCTTGTCCCCTGAAACCAAGAAAGATTAAAAAACTTAACAAAAGTTGCTTTAACGCGTTTCGATAGCCAAGCTACCATCTACAGAGAGAAACTGATACGGATTCAGCCTTCCTTGGCTTCATTGGTATACTGTAACATTTTCAACTTGCCATATGTCGCTTACTAGTCTCTGGTCTCTTTCGTAAATACTCAAGAAATCTAAATTCCACTGAGTGGCAACTGACTTTGATTGTATCTAATGAGAATCAGCATTGCTATATACTAATTAAAGCAATTATTTCTGAAAGTTACAACCGCTCGTTGTGCACGAATTAGTCTCTTGTCACTTTCGTAAATACTCAAGATATCTAAATTCCACTCAGTGACTGGCAACTGACTTTCGAATGTATCTAAGGGGAATCAGTATTGCTATATATTAATTAAAGCGCAATTATTTCTGAAAGTTACAACCCCTCGTTGTGCACGAATTAACTAAAACTTAACTGAATTGCATTGACTGCATTGAAAAAGAAAATTTCATATGTTTTGAGATATTAATCCTAGCGACACCAGAAACAACCTCAGACTTACAAACCAGCGAAGATTTGTGACGCTAATAAATCTGTCACTAACAAACCATGCCTAGGGACATTTCATATTAGGGGGGCATAAAACAAGGACAGCTTGCATGACCAGTATAGGCGTCCCTCGAGCAATAAACGGAGACAGGCGGATATTACAAACGAGACCGCCTCATGAATTAGAGTCACATTTATACGATATAACCAGGGACGAGCATGGCCATGTGTGTGTGTGTGTGTGTGGGGGGCAGCAAAATCGCCCTTGGTCACCAAATTAAGTCTGATTCAATCGCCGCCGTCCGTTATATTTACATAAATTATGATTATAAATGGATGCGAAATGTTCTTTCTATTGAATTGCTGAGTTCTAAGGCAACAGAAATACCAAGCAACAAAAAAATGACTGAGAAGTGGAACCCTAACTTTTCAGTCATTTTTGCTGCGTGTGGTTTTGAAAAAATGGGATGCATGCTTGGAAAAAAGATTATAGAATTGATCGATCGATTAATAATTTGTTTTTCATTTTTTTTCTTGCAAAGGTCTAATTTCAGGAATAAAAATAAAAATAGCTAAAAAAGTCGAAATTGCGAAAAAAAGGCAAATTTTGAAGTAAAGGTCTAAATTTTGAGCAATAAAAAGTCTTTTGGGCTGAATGTATTTTCGTTTGACTACATGATTCAGTCTCTGTCCCATATTTTGTCTGACTTATCTGTTTTAATTTTGAAATAAAATGTTAAAATTAGAAATAAAAATTTGTGGCTCTTTGAAATTCACGAAATCAATTTTTTTTTATTGCGGCTGGCTCTTTCGGTTTAAAAGTTTGCCGACCCCTGCTCTAGTAGACTAAAACGTTTAAAAATACTAATTCTGCAGATTGCGTAGTTATTTCCAATATGATCTTTATAAAATTGGAAATAACTAAGCAGCAGTCTTTCCTTAAAACCTATTTTTGGACCTCACGAGCAAAGATAGAATAATAAACCTAATTTCAAGTCAAAAAAAAGCAACCACACCGCAAGGAAATTTTTCTTAAACGAACGTGGCTTATAATGATAAGAAAATCCAAACTGAGAAGTACCCTAAATCAGTATATCGACCATACTGTTGCTGCAGAAGCAAAACTTCTAAGTATAAATGACTTATTTTTAGTGAGTTAGTCTTCTGTATCTCATTTGTTCGTTGTTTAGCACTTTCACTTCAACAACATTTCGCCTCTGGTCTCTGGTTGAGTCCTATAAAACCTCACACCTTCGAGTTCCAGTTCAAAGTTGAAAAACTAGATAATGATGAAAATGGGAGAGAAAGCACTCTACGAAAAAATCTGTTGGTTAAATTGAAGCGAACTTTCAAATAAAATGTGAGAAATTGGTTTTAATTTAAAGTCGTCAAGCGGAAAACCTTTATTTATTGTTCGCTCTCTCATTAATTTTAATCAAATATTCCAATTAGTAAATTGGGAATGCTCAACCATTATCATGCAGATTAAAAAGAGGCTGATTTGCATATTTGTTAGCGAGGCCTTGTGCATCCAAAGATAATAATAAAAAGTAGAGGAGATCATTTATTTCTGAAACGGAGTGTAATATTTGTTCTTTTTCTCTGGAGATTGTGAACGACCGACGGAAAAAGCTAATTAAACTTACGTCATTTAGCGAATATGAATTGCACCCTCGAGACCATAGAATCTAAACATAAGAAATACCTTTTCACCTTTTAATACTACTGAGTTTATGGTTTAAGCTACATTTCTTACATGGGAACGTAAACGTCTTAAATATTTGGAAATATAATTGTCAACCACTGTTTATGAATTTTTGTGGAACGGACTGGTTCCTGGTTATCTTCAAAAATTGAAATACAGAACTTGTCCCCTGAAACCAAGAAAGATTAAAAACACAACACGTTTCGACAGCCAAGTTGTCATCTTCAGAGAGATACTGTATCAGTGACAACTTGGCTATCGAAACGCGTTAGAGCAACGTTTGTTGTGTTTCTTAATCTTTCTTGGTTTCAGGGGACAAGTTCTGTATTTCAATTTTTGAAGCTAACCAAGGATCAGTCCGTTCCATCAAACAGAACAAACTGAAATTTTTAAACAAATTTGAATCTTGTGAAAAATTGAAAAATCTCGAAAAGAGAAATTGTAAAACCTCGAAAAGAGAAACTGTAAAAACCTCAAAGCTTACAAAAAGTGGTCGAACTTTAAAAAGTCGAACTTTTTCAAAGAAGAAGAAATATAAATAATTTGCAATTTTCCAGAGAATGTTAAATTTTGAGAATAAATTTGAAATACAACCTCTGTGTTTTTTAATCTTTCTTGGTTTCAGGGGACAAGATTTGTGTTTCAACTACTGTTTATGAAGATTTTGTGGATGACTACATAACGTAATGTAAGGAATTCAAAAATTGAAATACAAATATTGTCCCCTGAAACCAAGAAAGATTAAAAAATACAACAAAAATTGCTCTAACGCGTTTCGATAGCCTTCAGAGAGACTTCAGTATCTCTCTGAAGGCGATAGCTTGGCGATCGAAACGCGTTAGAGCAACCTTTGTTGTTTTGTAATCCTTCTTGGTTTCAGGGAACCAAATTTGTATTTCAATTTTTGAATATAACCAAGGACCAGCCCGTTCCACCAAAATTAAGGAATTCACACACTAAATTCTTTCCTATACTTAATTCTTCGAAATAACTACTCAATTCATGTAAATAAGTATTTCGCGATGAAGGCATAGCTTTGCAAAATGAAAATATTAATTATTTTTTCATTTTAAAAGCCGACGTTGAAATTTAGAAAACAGAGTCTGAATTTTGAGAAAACAGGGTAGATATTTTTACTCTTAGTACGAATTTGAACTCGAAATCTTCTAACGAAGAGAAAAAATAAATCAAATAACAATCGTGGAGTCTGGAAAAAATTAAAATTTTGAGAATTTTTTTACATGAAATTTTATTTCCAGTGGAATTTGGAGTTTTGTGGTTTTTTGAAATTTTGGTTCTTAAAAGACAAATTTCAAACTTGATATGATCATTGTTAAAAAAAAAGATGGTTTAAATTTTAACAGAAAAAAGCCAAATAGTTGATCTAAATTTCGAGTGAAAGTGAAACTTGATCTAAATTTCGAGTGAAAGTGAAACGATCTAAATTTCGAGTGAAAGTGAAACTTGAAAAACTAAATTTGTTAGATATTTTGATTTGTTACGATGATGTTATTTATGCAATTGTTGCAAATGTGAAAAATAAGCACTTTTCTATATTCGGTCTCTCATAACGCAATAGCTTACACGAAATGACTTAAAAGTTGCAATAACAGTGTGAATTGTCCCTACTCCCTACGTTTATAACGTTTAAGAGCTCCCTAAAAGCCATGGCATTCTTCTGAGTCGTTTAATGCAGAGGAGTTTTCTGGAGTTAATGAGCCAAATTGAACGGTCTCCGAGGATTTGCCGCGGGCCGATTTCATCTTTATAAGTCATTATAACCGGTGCATTAGTCTTAAAAGACGAGACAAGGTTCCCTCGAGACTTTAATGCATCGCATTTTAAAAGCTTACTCTTTAATTATTGTTTCCATTTAATAATATCAAAAGTGATCGTTAACCTGATAAGCGACATCGAACTTGACTTTTATTGATTTTTTTAGTTGGACTTCTTTCGATCGATAATATGCATTTTATGTGCACGAAATTTCGAATTGAATGGTGAAAAGAAAAAACTCAAGATTTTATTGATTCCATCAAATTTTGGTGGACTGGTCTGTGGTCCTTCAAAAAATTGAAATACAAAATCTTTTCCCCTGAAACCAAGAAAGATTAAAAAACCTTACAGATGTTGCCCTAACGCGTTTCGATGGCCAAGCTATCATCTTCAGAGAGATACTAGGTTATTAGATTCCAGCAGATCTCGAAGGTATAATAAGGTTTGAGGTATGGGTACACTTGGGAAAAGGGAAGAAACATTAAAAGACACCAAGAAACATTAAAAGACACCAGCATTTTGTTAGAGCGAGACAATCAAAATACTTCCACCTTGTTAAATGAAACAAAATAATAGTTTAGTTGTGTTAGCAACCGTTTTTTAGAGAGTTGTATGTTATGTATAAAAACGTGAATATATTTGTTCTCCACAAACATTGTTAATCTGTATTGCCATATAACTTAAATAAGGACCATCATTCAAACACATTTGACCCTCGAACATATTTTCATCAGGGGCGGCCTTAGCCATTGCGAGGCTCCGGGCGGGTAGATCTTGGCGAGGCCCTTGTCTTTGTGTAATTAGATTTAACATCGGCTTAGCTAGAATCGGGCAGGGTAGGGCGCTTGCCCTCCCCGTGGCTCATGTAATTAAACGAAAATTTATATTCAACCGAGGAGACTTTCTTTAAAAAATTTCCATTCGACGAAATTCGTCCTACTTTAGGCTATTGACATTTTCTCGAAATTTCGACTTATTTCTCAAAACTCGTCTTTTTTTCATAAATTTCTTTCGAAATTTCAAATTTATTTCTAAAATTCTATTTCTTTCATCAGAATCCGACTTAAGTCTAAATTCCGAATTTTTATCTCAAAATGTATCGTTTCATTTTTCGAAATTCTACCATTTCTCAAAATTCTTTTTTTGCAGAAACTTCGACTTTTATTTAAATTTTGATTTTCTAAACGTTTTGACTTGTTTATCAATATTTTCCTTTTTCCTCAAAATTTGATCGATTTTTTTAATAAAAATATTTATTTGGAAATTTTTATAATGACCTTTTTAGAAATTTTGTAAAATGACAAAAGTTCCGAGAAAATTTTCCCTCGAATGGTTTATATTTAAAATACAACTTGTTTCTCAGAATTTCGACGTTTACCTCAATATTGGACATTTTCTGACTTAGGGTGGGGCAGATTAGAGCGTATGTCTCTCTTTGATTTAAGCGGTCAAGCGAAAATTCTAGAAGTTACATTTTTTTCAAAATTTGTCCCTTTTTCCCAAATTTCGACAAAATTTGAATCTCTGAAGAATTTCGAATGTATACTAAACTTCGACTTTTTTCTCAAAATTTCGATATATTTTTTGTTCTTTAAGGGAAAAAACTAGAAATTTCAAAAAAAAAACGAATGCAAAAAAATCGAAACTTCGATATTTTTCTCAAAATCCGTCTTTTTTCGCAAATATCAAACTTATCCTAAAATCCTATTTTGTATGTTCCTGGAAATCTGAATATTTTTTTTGGAAATAGGTATCTTTCTTAAAAATTTGACCTTTTTTAAGATTCGTTTTTTTTATAAAGTACTATTCTCAAAATTGTACTGTTTCTTAAAGTTTGAATTTTTTCTGGAAAATTTCGATCCTTGTTGCTTCATTTGGTAATTTTTCTACAAATGTCGACTGTTTTTCAGAGATTTTGTTTTTTTTTAATTCCCTTATTTTTTTAACATCAGGTTTTTCTGAAGATTTTTATCTTTTTGAATTTGATTTTTCAGAAATTTTGACAGATTTCTTAAAATTTGCCTTTTTCTCGATATTTTTATATCAAAATTCAATATTCAACTTTGGTAAAAATTTTGAATTTTTCTCTTAAAATTAGTTTGTCTTTTTCGAAATTTCAATTGTATTCTCAAAATTCTACTTTCTTCTTTCGGAAATTATTTTTTCTACCAAAATTCTGTCACTTTCTGAATATTTGTCTTTTTTTTTAATTTTGACATTTTTAAATTTGACTCCAGAAATTTCAACTTCATATTTCGCCTTATTTTCGAAATTTTGACTTTTATTTCAAAATGCGATATTTTAGTTTCTGGAACTTTCTGGACTTTTTCCTTGAAATTGGCTTTTTCTTTAAATTTCAGTTTTCTCGAAATTCGTCTATCTCTAAATTAGATCGGCATATTAACGAAAATTAAAAATGTTGAAAGAAAACATTTTTGGGTAATTGCGAGAAAAAGATTTTTTGTAAATTCAATTTCCTTATTGAAATTTAAATATTATGTCAAAATTAGAATAAAAGAGTAAAACTTTCAAGAAAAGTGTTTTTGGAAATTGCACGTTTTTTCACAACATTTGACATTTGGAAATATTTTGGTATATTTAGAATTGTCGGCATTTTTCGAGTTCTTCCGAAAAGTTGGGTTTTTATTCAATTTTGGTTTTCTAAAAAATCCTTTCCCAAAATAGGGTTTCTTCTCAAAATTCGTCGCTTTCGAATTAACGACTTTATTTTACATTTTTCTCTCAAAATTGTATTTTTATTTTTTTAATATTCGGTTTGTTCTGGTTTGTTTTTTTTTAATTTAAATTCCCGAAAATTTCATGTTTCTCAAAATTTCTCTTATTCTGGAAATTTTAACTCGTACTTCAAATGGGGATGTTTTATGCTTCTGGAAATCTCCACTTACAGTGAAAAATGTTTCTCAAAGGTCCAATTTTTTCCGAAAATTACTTCTTTTTTCACAAAATTCCACCTTTAAAAATATAATTTTTTCGAATTTTCAACATTTTTTGAGATTTTTCGAAAGGTTAGGATTTTATTTTAAATACGATTTTGTAAGCATTCCGACTGTTTCCCAAAATTCGTTTTTCATCGAAATTCGTCTCTCTTAAAATTAAACTTTCTCTTGAAAATGTTCACTTTTCTTCAAGAGATTTCAACTTTTGTCTCGTCATTTCGACGGTATTTTTCAAAAATCGTTATTTTTTCGAAATCTTTGAAATGTCGATAGTTTTCAAAGTTTTCCGAAAGATTCGGTTTTTATTTTAAATTCAATTTTCCGACTGTTTGTACAAAATTCGGCTCTTTTTCTAAATTTCTAAGTTAATCTGAAAATTCAATTCCTCAGTTTATGTAGTTAAATGAAAATATACATATATTCAACCGGAATATTTTCCTGTTTTCTTTATCAATTTTTCCAAATGATTCTTGCCCCTCACTGAACGAAATCCTGCCTACGGCCATAAGTTTTAATGATGATGCTTGATGAGAAATGCAAAGTTATAAATAATTAAATTTAGACTTTAAAATTTGCTTATTGGAAATTAAAAAAAAATAATAAACATAAAGATAGCAAATTATTAATCATGATAAATTAAGGTGCATTAATGTCTTAAAAGAATCAGGGATTTAGAAATGATAACGGCTGCTCTAATATAAAAACATAACCCGACGACAGTTGACAGCCGAAATGAAACACGGGAATTCCCCGAATCGTAAACACGAAGGTAATGGAGTACTATCGGGTTTTGTTAAACCCTTTCAGGTAGCAGCACTTGTGGCACTGGAACGAAATTTCGTCAATATGAAAGAGAAGGAAAGAAACATTCATTGGAGCAAATGAAACAGATATCAACGCGATAACTATCAAGCAAGAAAGCAGCGAGCAAGAAGTCTATAATTATAGACTTCTTGACAGCGAGTCGAGTTTTATAATCCGCGGCTTAAGGCGCGAAATTCAAATGAACATTAGAATTCGTACTATTGCGCGAGTGAGCGAGGCCCTCTGCAAGAGCGAGGCCCCGGTCGGTTGCCCTACTCGCCACCCCCAAAGGCCGCCCTTGATTTTCATTGTGAATTTTCTGCACAAACTCTTAGGAATTCTTGACTGACAAAGAGAGTTGTTGGAATTCTAATTTGCTGACGACATTTCAAATTGAATGGTAACAGGAAAAACTCAAGATTTTATTATAATTTCAACAAATATTTCTCGAAATTAAGCTCGAAAATACACAGTATCTAAAAAAATCCGTGATTAAAGCGGAAATGTGAAGAGAAGAACAAAGTTTTAGATTGGCATCTGGAGGTAAAGGTTTGGAAAACAAAGCGGAAGTAACCACTTACCTAGACAAAATCTATGTTACGAAAATAATGATAATTTCAAGAAAAAACTAAATCTTTATAAAAACTTCCCGAATTTTCAAATTTACAAGTGTTATTAATATTATTTATTATTATTATATTTCCTTGTATTTTATTTATCATTTATTGTTTCTTTGTTCCTGAAGAAGCCCCCTACCATGGTAGGGGAAACGTCGAACACTTTTAATGGTTCTTTGACACGGTCCAATCCCGGAATTCTGTACTGACTCTGGCCGTGGAAGCGTTCCTTATCATGTTATTAAGAAAAATGAAAAAATCGCAAAATTTGAAATCGAAGAAGAAGAAAAAATTGGATTTTTGGAAAAAGTCGAAATTTCTAATGAGAAAAAAATGAAAGGACAAAATTTTAAGAAAAAATAAAGGTTGCAAGTCCAGTATCTTACAAAATGGGCTCGATAAGATAATATCAAAAATTTGGTGCAATTCCAATTCAGAATTTCAAAAATCCTTCAAAAATTGAAATACAAATCTTGTCCCCTGAAACCAAGAATGATTAAAAAACGCAACAAAGGTTACTCTCTGAGTATCTCTCTGAAGATGATAGCATGACTATCGAAACGCATTTGTTGTGTTTTTTTTTGTCTCTTTTTGGTTTCAGGGGACAAAATTCAAATTCAAATTAAAAAAAAAACTTCAAATGTGCCTAATATGGTAGATATGGTAACAATAACCTCAAAATTTCATCTTTAATAACGAAATTTCGACGTTAATTCGATGTTTTCTAGTTGTCTTGATTTTTAGACTCGAAATATTTAGAAAAAATTTTGATTTAAGGATAAAATCGACAATAAATTTTATGTTTTTTTTTTTCAGTGTGAAGAATCTATAAGTGGGGGTGACATATGCGTCTTTGCGTCGAGAGCAGGTCCAAATACATGCTGGCACCCTGGATGCTTCGTGTGTTGCCTTTGCAAAGAACTATTAGTAGACTTAATATACTTCTTCAAAGAAGGAAGAGTCTACTGCGGAAGACATCATGCTGAAACGATTAAACCCAGATGTTCAGCTTGTGATGAGGTTATCTCCTATCAGTGTAGTATCTTATATGCTTTGCTGATTTGTGTCTGTTACAGATCATCCTGGCTGATGAGTGCACAGAAGCTGAAGGTAGAGCTTGGCACATGAAGCATTTTGCATGCTCCGAATGCGAACGTCAATTAGGAGGTCAACGTTATATTATGCGAGATGGTCGCCCTTACTGTCTCCATTGCTTCGATGCGATGTTCGCAGAATATTGCGATTCCTGTGGAGAACCGATAGGAGTAGATCAAGGACAGATGAGTCACGAAGGACAGCATTGGCACGCGACAGAAACTTGCTTTTGCTGTCACACTTGCCACACCTCATTGTTAGGTAAGAGGGAAGCGAGGCCGCTGAGGGGGAGAGAAAGAGGGGGACAAGATCCTCATTAAAATAAGCAAAAAACTTATTTGGAAATTGCAACTTTTTTAAGTTCAATTGACGCCCTAAGGGCAACAGAAGAGTTCTATTTTCTTTTTGAAGCTTGTTATTTCGACTTTTTCTCGATGTACTGAAAATGAGGATTATTCGATTAATTGTCCAAGTGAATTAAAAAACGATTTCATTTCATATATGCTACTTTTATAAGTTTATTGGAAATATGTACTGAATTTAAATGAACAATGAAGCTACAATAGAATCTTCATTTGCTAATAAAAATTATTCAAAAGAATATGTAATTAGATAAGACTTTATGGAACGGACTGGCCCTTGGTTATCTTCAAAAATTGATAAACAAATCTTGTCCCCTGAAACCAAAACCCAACAACTCTAACGCGTTTCGATAGCCAAGCTATGATCTTCAGCGATACTTTTAATCAAATTAATTTAAAATACTAATCTAAATATCTTTAACAGGAAGACCCTTTTTGCCACGTCGGGGTGCCATCTACTGCTCCATAGCATGCAGCAAAGGGGAGCCTCCAACACCAAGCGACAGTTCGGGACCAGGAACTCGAGTCCCAAGAAGCGGGGGCAGAGCTAAAGGAGCCCGACAACCTTCCCCCGAATCAAGCACGCCGCCTCCAAGTCCGAGCAGAAGAAACGCACCCGAAAACAGCTCGCCGACCATGTCGTCTCCGTCTTCCCCGCCAGGAATTCTACAGTGCGGTTCTTATTCCCTCAATAGGTTATCCCCTCCTGTCAGATCACCAAAAATGGGCCGAAAAGCTCTTCAAAGATCTCCTAAGCCTACTTCTTCAGTACCTGGAACGCCGACGCCTTCAGATCACAGTAATGTTCAAGAAGTCGTTTCTGCCGAAGAGAGAAGTTCGTGCGCAACCCCACAAAGTCCGGGTAGTCGCGGTTTGGATCGAGTGCTTTTAGAAAGAAATTTAGAACGTTTATTGACAGAAAGAACGAGTCAGCAACATTCTGATTTAGAGAAATTAATACGAGCCAGAGATCGAAGCAGGGAACCAGTACATCTCGCGGATTTAAACTTGGAGGAGTGGTCTGTGAAAACGTACGGTGATGACAAAGAAAATGATAATAAACCAAGCAATAATTCTCCTGAAAAAGACAATAATAACGATAGGAATATTAGTCCTCCGCATGCTTCATCGATGCCCGAGCTTGCTTTACCTGGGTCGAGTGGGAGTCAAGGAGGTAAGTCCTATTTTTACCACAATAACTTACTTAACCGAGTTGTTTGTAGGATCAACAACCCCTGGTTCACCAAATAAAAGAAGCAAAGGTATGTTAAGCGTTCGTTTTCAAAATGATAACGAGGCTTTTGAAGGGGACGAAACCGATACGGCGACGATAGAGGCTTCGAGGAGGTTCCCCCGCAGTCGCAGTTACGCAGGCCGATCGAAACACATCGACACGTTGGAACGAACGGGACGACCACGAAAAACGACTTCTGACGCTCAAATGCCGGGTACAAGTTCGCAAAATGACCACGATGATAAGGAAAGTTACTGTTCGACGTGCTCTTCGAGTTCTTCTAGCGACGATTTAGATTATCAGCTACCTCCCAGGCGAGCGTACGGCGGAGTTAGAATTTCGTACGTACCGAATGATGCTCTGGCGTGCGCGAGACGGAGACAAGCTGCCACCAAATCTCCCATTAAGAAAAGCGGTATGGATGAGAAAGATAAAAACTGTGTCATATCTTGATTGTTATTCCTACATGTATGCCTTCCACATTTATCCATTGCCAAAAATGTATAATATACTGATTGATATTCAGGGTAAAATAATTTTTTGATAATCTTGTATACTAACATCAATAGAAAAAAATTTGTTGTTCTCAGTTTTAAGCATAGTTTTTTCTAATGACTGATTGTTGAATAAAAGTTTACTTCCCATTTTTCGATCCAAATTTTTTACTTGTACAAATCTGAGTACAAATGAGTTTCAGTTTCCAACAAAAACATCTAAGTTGATTTGGACGTTAATGTTAAAATTGTGATATAAACAAAGTAGCTAGTATCTACAAGTTTTGTGGTTCAATTTTTATTTAGGGATTAGCTGTTACCGATAACTTCATTCTCGTGAAATTAGGTAACTGTTTCTACGTTGACATCCTATTTTAAACATACTCTCCTTGTTGGACCATTAAATGAAACCTCGATTTAAGCTTTTATGTTTCTATATCCAGAGACTTAGATTATGCATTGACCAGTCAATAATCAGCTGAGATACCTTCTTCACATGCAAAGATAATAGAATAAAACGGTCTAAAATACTGCTTAAAAGAATTAGGTCACAGAAATATAAATTTATGTAATCAACCATCTAATAATAAGCAAAGATCTAAAGTTACAAATAGTTTGGGAAACATCTACGGTTCATTTCTATTATTATTAAAAATTGAACTTCCATAGTCTTTAATAATTGTCGAAAAAAAACTGCTGCTACTTTGTTTATTTTCAAATATACACATAAATTTAATATTTGTGAATGCTCTATGTACAAATCTGATAAAATGTATTAATTTTTGTACTTTTACATCCAACCAAGAATTGTAATTATATGTAAAATATTCTATTTATTTAAGAATTTTAATATAAACCATATTTTAATTATGTAAAGTGTAAATAAAACAAGTCTGATTTTAAATAAATGTATTTGACAAATTACTGACTAATTTGTTTCTTTTTCTTTGTAATTAAATCCGATGAAGTATGTTTGGATTTTCTTTTATGTTTCTTCTCTATCACAGTCTTCATATTATTAAATAACTCTTCATATTCTTCATCAACACCTACAGCTGATTCTTTTGGATTTTCTTCTGCTTCTTCCTCTTTCTTGACAACAGGCCTCATTAACATTTTCGTCAAATTTTGCTTCATGTATTTCTGTAAAACCAAATCTTGTGGAATTCGCAATTATTTAGTAAAATAAACTAACCTTGCTGATGAGTTGTTTCGTTTCTAAATTGAATACTCTGAAATATCTATCTAAACTAGTACAAGCCACGATGGGTTCCAGGGGATCACATGCTATAGACGTCACACTGCCCGCCAGATTGGTATATGTGCGTAAACATTTTCCCACTTTCATGTCCAAAAGCTGCATGTATCCCTTTGTTGTACCAACCAAACATTGCCTTAGAAATATAACCATTAAATAATACGATTATGACTTATAATAAAAAAATTAGATTTGAAAGTTAAAAATTTCTGTTTAAGTTGAAAATTTCATGATTATGGGGAACATTGAGTTCAAAATTTCAACAGAGAATTTTTGTTGCTATAAATGAGCTTTTTTTTAAAATTTCCATTTTTCTTACAGTGAAAATTGAAACTTTAAACTTGACTTTATAAATAAAATTTCGTATTTTCAAGTTTAAAAATTGCAAGTTGAAATATTAAAACAAAAATAAATTAGAATCTCGCAATTATAGTCCAAGTAAGTAGTTTAAAATTCAAGAAAAATTCGGAATGAAAGAAACATTTATCAAATTTTTAAATTTAAACATTTGTTAGTCCAGGACAAAAAAGAGTTTAAATCAAAATTTTGACGAATCAATAATTTGAAAAAATAAACAAAATTTCGAGGAACTTTCAGTTTTAAATTCGAACTATGTTGTTACATTATTACTCACCTTTCCCTAAAGGAACTTGAAATTGTTGTGTAGCTAGCTTTAGCTTCTGAGAATTTTACCACAGGTCTTCTTTGAGCTCTGTCATCATATAACAAAACTTGGCCCTCCTTTGTAGCAACACAAGTTAAATGTTCATTTTCCGAAAAGAAACATATCCCTCGAACAGATGTTGGAATTGGCAAATTTAGTTCATCGTGTCCCATCTATTTAACAAAGTAAAATTTAATCTAGTAATCCAGTATCTCTCTGAAGATAATAACTTGGCTGTCGAAACCTTTGTTGTATTTTTTAATCTTTCTTGGTTTCAGGGGACAAGTTTTGTATTTCAATTTTTAATCTTAGAGATCGGCTACTAAAATAATTAGTTTCCATAAAACGATTTTTAATTAGGGTCTAATACAGTCAAACCTAAGCCGGACCCTTCATAAAACGAAATTCGATCTATGAAGGAATATTTTGAAAGTCCATTTTGTTGTAATCTTTTGTACAATCATATAGATGGTTTTGTACAAGCCGGAAAACTGTCCACTGTCTGTCTTAACCGGAATGAAATTTCGGATCCTTCACTTTCCGGCTTAGTTGGACTGTAGCTTCTACTAGCATCCATTTATGAAAATGTCGACATTAGTGACAGTTTGTTCATAAATATTTATTAAAATTAAAATACAACAGAAACACAATATTTTGTGTCAATTATTTTCACCACCTCTTATTCTATATCGTCTGGAATCATAACAGTGGTGTGCTTTTATAAAGTGTAAGGCAGTGCCTTACACTTTATAAGTAGGGAATTAAAAAGCCATTGCAATTAGAAAAAAACTAATCATTTTGAAAAAACTTATAATTTATATCAATAAAATCCTTTAAATTTCAAATCATTAAATTTTCTACTTTAATTTTAACGTTTCCATTTTTCAACCCATAATTTTGCTTGCAGCTTAAAATTCATAGTCCAAAAATTGGAAAAAAGTATAAATATGGAATTAACAGTCAAAATATTACGAAAGAATAAAAAGGTGCACTTTTAAATTTGATATTTTGAGAAGAAAATCAATTTATTAGACCCAAATCCATCATTATTCGCCATTTATCCTTGTTTCCGCATCCTACTCGCAGTGCTTTGAAGGCATAATGTGGCTACCCTTTCCAAGTGGATTAAACTTAAAAAAAAAAAATGTGGTTCGAAACTGTTAACTTACAGATTTCGCTTTAAATAGGCACTGCTTTCGTTTCGACATTCCACAGCTTCAGATCGTTAAATTCGCCACCAGTGGCGACAACCCCTTCTCGATTTTCATGATATTTCATGCAATCCATGGTACCCTTATCGTCCAAATTAATCGAGAAAAAATCGTTTTGTTTTTTCCGCCAAATATTCACGATACCATCGTGTCTACCGATCAGGACAGATTTATTGACAACTCCAATACCCACAACGGCATCGCTTCCTTCCAGATCAGGGATAGTTTTTACATATTTGTGTTGGGCGGTATCGAAGAATGAAACATTTCCATCTTTGAATCCTACGATGATTTCATTATCTGCGCGGCCCCATTCTAGACAGGTAATTTCTGATGCTTGCTTGAATGTGTCGTATTTGAACTTTTCGTTTTGCGTTAAAGTTGTGGCTACAATAACAACATTGTTGGCACGACATGGAAATAAATAACAAATATTTATTCTTCATGGTGGACTCTTATTCACCGGAAACATTATGTTTATTCATTTTACTTAACATTTCTATGGCCCATTTCTACTGGGCCGCAGAAATGTTAAGTAAAATTAATAAACAAATAAAGTAATGAACTGGTAAAAAACTTACAGCCTACAATGCCTCTGGCAGTCGCAATATAAAATGCATATTTTCCTGATATATCCATGCTTATACATATATTACTGACTTTTTATTTATATTATTTCTTTACACGCGAGTTTCAACGCCATTATTTAAATTATATTGAGGTTAACAACAACGATAAGAGGTTAGGTTCTGAACCAAAGACAAATTGACATATGGACCGCTTGTACTCTGTGAATTAGCAATTCGATGGCTGAAAAAGCCACATTATGTTTTGTCACGGATTATAGAAGTAGGATAGCGCACGAACGTAGAAAACGGTGTCGAAAAAGCGTCTACAGAGTAGATAGTACGCTCTCGTGATATTAGGAATGATGGATTTCTACCAGTGTTGCCAATCCGAAAATATCAATTTCTGTCACGCCGAACAAAAAATCCTGCTATTTGTCCGCCAAACCTGCTGCCCACCCTTGAATCTTTTATAAACAAAGTTGTTACACATATGGTACGCACGGCGGATCTTCTCCCTTACGACACAACAATAGTTGTTTGATTACCATAGCAACGGAAAGAAGTTCATTGTCAATCAAGTGAGACATTTGTTTGTCTGGATTTGCAGAATGAAACTAATTGCTTAACAAAAATAAAATATATGTTGTGAAATGCCGAATATTTGAACTATTTACTTTCTTTAGGTTGGCATTGCTCTGTTCTATGTTTGCTAAAAATGTCAAATGTCAATTTTTAATAAAAGTCAGTCATGCAGTAGAAGTTTCTCTATGTAATATATTAAAAGAATCCAGCATCCTGCCTAAAAGTTATTCGATTAATCAAAATAACAACAACAATATACAATTTATAGCTTAAGAGAAAAGAACTGCACTACGTTATTTGGGTTTATGTTGATTGTACAGGTACTGAAATATTCAAATTCAAATTAGATATACATGCATATTATGTCCGAATTAGAGATTTTCGCAAAATCCCGCTACAATCTTATTAATTTAAAAAACCTTCCAACTACATGCTACTAGCATCAAAATTCTGCTACTGTAGCACATACATATATGTAATACTTCTATATGGTCAGTTCCTCGTTTCTCATGGGAAAGATTTCTCTTTCTCGCTGACCTTCACACGAATTAATGAGTCGCAATGCGCAGGTGCTACAACTCATCTGTGCATGGCCAAAATCAGCTGTGCACGGCCAAACCTAAACACCCGTTTAACCCGCGCGTAGCGATTGGTTCATTTTGTTCAATTCATGAGCAATACTCGCCATTAATTCATGTTCCATCTTTGTCGAATTTGGTTGGAACAAACTCGTGAAGAGAATAGGGAGCTGGCCATATAGAAGTATTACATACATATATGCTGTAGCAGAATTCTGCTACGGTTGGCAACACTGATTTCTACTACCAATGAGGAACCAAGTAAATGAATATTGCTATTAAACAGCTGTTGAGAGAAAGAGAGAGAGATAGAAAAGAAATAATCGGAGCTACTCCACTTTCTAGACGCATTTCGGTCAAATTTTTATACGTGGCCAATATAGGGCGTGCACTATCCTTATTCTATAATCCATGTGTTTTGTGGTCACATTTACATTTCATACCACATATACTCCTACAATTTAGGTAAAGTTACAATTATAGTCAGTCCATTTCAGATAAATCCGCATAAGAGTTGGCCGTGGACCAGGGATGTCGATCTGAGATCGATTAATCAAAAGTCGATTTTTTGACGTCTCAAGGTCGATTTTTTAGATCGATCTCAAATACAAAATCGATCTAATGAACGATTCAAAAATCCTAAGAATCGGATCGATTTACAGGTCACTATAAATTTAATGACAAACATTTTTATATAGGTATATTTATGTCGTTATGTTATTCCAGCCTACTAGTAATTAGCCATATATGTAATACATATATGGTAATAGCTACGTTAATAAGCCAACAAATGGCAGCTTTTACATTATTTTTCATTCATTACCTCGTTGACTGAATAGGAATGCTAGCTGTGGCGCCATCATTTTTTGTTCCGCTATATGTTCTGTGGTTCCGCTAGACTGTTATTCTGTCAGTTTTCAGTGTGTTTGGTCTCTGACATTTTATTTCTTCGATTGTTAAATGAACGTAATTATTTTGTCCATTTACTGTCAACCACAATTTGGACATAATAGGTAGCGCCATTTTCCTTAAGCTTTGCGTTGCGTATAAAGTATTACGTAATTTCCTTTTTTGAATCCTTATGTCACAACATTTTAACCTTTATATCACTTAAAGTTGATATTTTTGAAATAGGATATGTCACCAATTCATCATTATCATTCAATTTTTCTTTTATTAGAAATTTTTTTAAATTTCACCAACTAGGAGATTAATCGGAAATCGATCTTTCAGCACCTAATTTAATCGGGAATCGATTCTTTTGCGCAGGATTCGAATCGATCCAAAAATCGATTATTTTAAAAAGGAATCGACATCCCCACCGTAGGACTTCTAATTTTGTAGTGGCAACAACAAAAACTAGTAATATTTAGGCATAGTCGTGTGGCAGTGCTGTGACATTTCTTAATGGTGTTTTGTGTTCTTAAACTCCTAACCTAAATGTCATTAAATATTTTGATTTGTTGTTGGTTTTTTTAAGAGTGATTCTTTTATATTTGATGTCAATTTCTGTTGAAAATTGTTAAATTGTAAGTAACAATACGGAAAGCATTTATTCCGATTATTTCTACCAAACAACCCCTGAATTATAGGCAACATATTAATCATCAAAATGTTTACGCGTGAAGCCAGCTTTGGTTCTAGTATTTTGTTAGTGATTTTTCTAAAGGTTGATTTAATATTTTAAAGGCCTACTCTTATGATAGATAACTTTAAAAAGTCTAATGGTAAGTTTTGTAGTTATGCCCTTTTGGTATGATTCTAATTTATGTTTAACCAAATTTATTAATAAAAACATTAAACTTGTTTGTAAATTGGTTCATAAAAAAGTTTAAGTAAAATACAGCATTTATTTAAGCTGCCCATTAAGTGTTAATTTTCTTGTGTCGACATTTCTAATTGCGTTTTATTCCCTTTATTATTTATTGATTTATTTATTTATTTTTCATAATTTGCTCCTGGGACTTTTACGGTACACAAGAAAGAATTAGTTCTAGTTGTCATTAGTTCATGAGAAGCTTTGTTACATACTTACTGTGCATAGCATGTTGTAATTCATATTTTAATATTCCGTTTATTATGTAAGTTGTATTTTAATACATATTGTTAAATTTCTTACAATGTTTTTTATCTTGAACCAATAAAACATCTGTCTATTATATATTTCGTATTATTCATTTTCCGTTTAGCATATTAACCATTAAGTACATTATTAATGAATTTTCCACGTTTGCTAAAAAAATTTACGTCTTATTTTTGCATTTTCATTTGTAATTAAACAATACGTTGTGACATTTTCATGGTGCAAAAATAAAACGTCAAATTTTTTTAGTTACAATGGAAAATGCAGTAATTTCACTCACAATTTGAATTTGAAAATGGCGCGTATTGCCATCCACTTCTGTCACTTCGTTGCTCTCGCTTTAAATGTAACCTGTCCTTCTTAATATATATGTTTTGTGGTGTTTTGTGTTCTTAAAATCCTAACCTAAATGTCATTAAATATTTTGATTTGTTGTTGGTTTCTTTAAGAGTGATTCTTTTATATTTGATGTCAATTTCTGTTGAAAATTGTTAAATTGTAAGTAACAATATGGAAAGCATTTATTCCGATTATTTCTACCAAACAACCCCTGAATTATAGGCAACATATTAATCATCAAAATGTTTACGCGTGAAGCCAGCTTTGGTTCTAGTATTTTGTTAGTGATTTTTCTAAAGGTTGATTTAATATTTTAAGGCCTACTCTTATGCAGATCGTTGATTATTCAATCAACGTGCAGATTTATCTGAAATGGGCAGTACCTTTAATTGTCTTATATGAAAATGAATGTATGACGGGAAAAAATAATGAATATACTTAAATCCCTCGATTCATTTTATTGGCCAGGGATTGGACACTCAATGCACCAAGATAGGAGTCAGGTTTTGTTTATAAGAGGGCACGCTCAGAGTGTTCCTATATAGGGATGCAAGATAATTTTAATATCGATATAAATATTGACAGCAGGCAAATATCGATAATATTCGAACTTTTTTTTATCGATAATCGATAGTTTGGAAATTAACAAAAAAATTTGTAATCGGGGCTCCACTCTTACAAATTTCTACGTATTTCGGACATATTATTTTTGGTGAGCAAAAGAAAAGCTCCTCGATCTCCATATTTCTATCCATCATTGGGGATAATTGGACGATTAGTATCGGCTATCGGGCAATATCGATGATATCATATCGATATAAATGTCGATTTTTTTACTTCGATAATATCGATCAGCTGATAGCCGAATTATTTTTGCATCCCTAGTTCCATATTACTGGAAATTTTAATGTGCCGCAAGTGTTATGAATTACTACCTATGACTGATAATAGTAAGGATGATTGCTCATTTATTTAGAGTTGTACTTTATCTAATTGGTAACATCTTCATATGATTAGTTCCCACGTTTGTGGCTCCCGCATAGGACCGAAAAGGTAACCTAACTTTGCGGATAACATATTTGGCAATAAAGCGTACCCCAGCTGACTGATCCATCAAACATTTGTCTGTCTGCATCTCGTCTTTGACCTGTGTCTGTGATCTAATGTGAACTTATTTAGAGATTGGATAAAAATTTATCCAATAACATTGGGTAAGATAATATTATAATGTATGCTATCGCATACTCATGACCAGGAAGCACGAAATATTTATGAAATACCAAAATTACGGACAACTTATTCAATTTCTGCGAATATAATGCGTTCTTATGGTGTTACAACAATGTTAGTAAAATAATGACAAAAACGTATTTACAATAATTAATATTGTCTTGTAGCAAACGAATATAAAATATGGAATTATCAACTTATGATGAAATAAATTACAAACACCAATTATATCGCGTGTTCAAATGAAAAATTATCAAGTGCAGATTTCTTCATAGAACATATGACTTCTTACGTTCTAAACGTATGTCTTAAATAGGTTATCAGCGATTGACAACTGCAAGGTTTTAATACATTTGAACTACTATCATAAAAAATCTACTGGTAAAAAACCCTAGCCATTTTGAATAAACTCGCTCGAAAACCCTAAAGCGACTCGCTAATTTATGGATTTGTGTATTTTATTAATTCAAATATAAATTTCTAAAGGATTTTTTATGTCTTACAGAATTCTAACCTCTTTGCATAATTAAAACGTCAAAGTGACACTTGACAGATCAACTAATTAATGAATAATCGCATGTCTTTTTCGCTACGTCTTCTTCTAACAATAAAAAATTACAGACTTTTTCAGTTAATACTTGAAATGTTTATTTTATTTTATTTCAATTTTATAATCTGAATCTTTCGACTATTCTCTCAAAATTTCAGCTTTTAATAAGTTATATTATTGCCCATTGTTTAACTTTTAAAAACTCTTTTTAGTTTTTTTAGAGCATTTTGTTAGAATATCGTGATTTTGAGAAAGGTGAAAATCGACTTTACTTCAACTTTAATGAATTTATTATTTAATCTAATAATCATAATCATACATCCAGGACTACATATTAAAGGTCACAAAATATTTGCTAATTTATAATCTTATCTTTTACCTTAATATGCATTTGGTGTGTATTTTTTATCAAACTTCATAACATAATTTTGTAGCTACTAATAAATAATACTAAAATGTTATTTTCCTACAAATTGTAAGTTGTATTTTTGACTCGTGAAATAAAATTATAACATTTCAAACGTAGACCAATTTTTTAAGCATGTTTAAATAGTAATTTCAAATTAGGTTTTTCTTAACAAATTTTTTAATTTAAACTTTGCCTTCGAACGCGAAAGTGGCCATTAAATTTTAAAATATCTATTTTGGTTCTCATTATCAACTGGTGGAATGGATACTTTAATGTTGTAATTAGCATATTTGAATATGGACAATTTTAATTTTAAAAATTGAAGTGTACTGGTGATTTTGTTGATTTTAGATGATTTTTTTGATTTCAGAAATAGAATGGATAAATTAAGGCGATTAAAATATTATTTAGATGGTGAAAAACCAATTACGGACAGTATACACGATGTGCCCTTTTATTTTGGAATAGTTGTGGTGGTACTTTTAGCAGCCCTATTAGGAGTGGTAAGAGTAATCGACAATATTTTACCAACACCTCTAACGGTTTTAGATGAGGTACGTTGCATTTGTGTTGCTTGTATCGCTTTTTAAATTAACGTTATTTTAGAAACTTTATCCTGAGAAGTTCATAACAGAGAGAGCCCACAAAGATTTAAGGATACTCACAAATTTCGGACCAAGAATTACAGGTGGACATGAAAATGAAGTCGTGACCGTTGACTTCTTGTTAAGTGAAATAAATAAGATAATTAAAAGTGCCGATAGGAGCCAAAAAGTCGAAACCGATTTGCAAGTCGTTAGCGGACAATATGTTTTAAAGTTATACTTCATGGGAATCATCGTTAGTTATTCAGATGTACAAAATATTGTTGTTAAAATTCATGCACAAAAACCAACAAATATTAGCGTTCTTGTGAATGCTCATTTTGACTCTGTGCCAACCAGCCCAGGTAAAATGGATACAGTAGGCGCCGCTTAGTAGAATCATTGGTTTATAGAATCAACCGTTTAATGGAATCAAATGCTTTGGGGCGGAAACGAATCATAATTTATTAAAAATTACCGATTTTAAGAATCAAATGTTCAGATAATGGAATCAACTTGGGGCGAATTGGTTGATGACGTCCCCTGATGCTCGAATGACCTAATCTTTAAACGTCTAGTCCTTAACAAACTTATTGTACTTTTTTTTGGTGGAACGGACTGGTCCTTGGTTATCTTCAAAAATTGAAATACAAATCTTGTCCCTGAAACCAAGATGGGTTACAAAACACAACAAAGGTTGCTCTAACGCGTTTCGACAGTCAAGCTATCATCTTCAGAAAATACTGCTACTTTGCTTTACTGCTATACTTTCTTGGTTTCAGGGGACAAGATTTGTATCTCAAACTTTTGTACTGTTGACAAAAATTCAATTAAATGGACAAACAGCATAACTATCGGGATGGAGAAAATTGTAGAAGACCAAACCTCAAATGTGTCCAGCTGGAATGATTCTTTTTCATTTTTGGATCATTACCTATTAGAAATAAAGATTATGTATTTTTTTAAATTAATGTTTAAAATCATCCATGTCTAATTTCACTTTCAAATTCTCATATTAGCAATAACTTACGAATGAATGTTCAAAATGGTTAAAATTAAAATCGCTTTATAGCAACGCCAGTTGTTAGAATCAATTTCTATTAAGCAGCGCTTACTGTGTTTGAAAAAAAGTTCTTCCATATTAACTGTCATGCAGTTCTATATTAACTGTTTTGCAGGAGGTAGCGATAACGGTATAAATGTGGCCGCTACTTTGGAACTGTTGAGAAAACTATCAAAGGAAAACCAAAGGCCGCTGCATAATGTGATACTTCTTTTTAATGGGGCCGAGGAGACCCCCCTACA
The DNA here is from genome assembly GCA_028583605.1 of Dastarcus helophoroides. NCBI lineage: Eukaryota > Metazoa > Arthropoda > Insecta > Coleoptera > Bothrideridae > Dastarcus > Dastarcus helophoroides. The sequence goes on along the minus strand of CM053330.1, from coordinate 40,926,823 downwards.
GGCATCTCATGGTTTTATAGCTTACCACAAGTGGGCGAAAGAGTGCAAAGTCGTCGTTAATTTGGACGCCGCCGGTGCCGGAGGGAAAATAATGATGTTTCAGACAGGACCATCGACACCTTGGCTTAATAAATATTATTCCAACGTTCCGCATCCTTCTGCGCAAGTTATAGCGGAAGAGCTTTTTCAGAGCAATATAGTACCTTCGGATACTGATTTTAGGATTTTCCGTGATTTCGGAAATTTGGTCGGTATGTTCTTGTTGTTTCTAAAATATTATGCTTACTAAAATATTATGAATTTTCTAGGGATTGATATGGCATTTAACAAGGATGGCTACCGGTACCATACCAAGTATGATGGGTTTGACAATATCCCCCTTGGTTCATATCAACACGTAGGTGATAATTTATTATCACTTGTAAGGGATATTTCAAATGCACCCGAATTGCTGGCATCTGATAACCCCAGAGGCGATGTGGTTTATTACGATTTCATTGGTTTATTCTTCCTCAGCTATTCAACGCTTGTGGCAACTTTAGTAAACTCGTTCACTGCCTTGTTATCTTTAGCTTTGGCAATATTTGCCTTAAATAGATTTAAGCTAGGTTAAATATTCCAATAATTATGTTTTTAAGGTCTAATTTGAAATCATTTTAGGTTTCAATAAAGCAACATTCAAAATTGTTGCAAAATCTTTCGGCAGCATTTTAGGTGGTTGGATTCTAGCTGCTCTGTTTGTAGCTTTAGTGAGCTTTATTTTTGATTGGATCAAACCTATGAGCTGGTACCACAATACTTGGTTAGTCATCGGTTTGTATTCTGTTCCTACGATTGTGGGATTATGCTTACCGTCCATATTCCTAAATCATCAAGTATAACTTGCATATAAATTGATTTAAAGATTCTGTTAATTCTAATTTTAGACTTTAAGCGTGAATACTACCTGCCATATCCAGGCGCACGTTACAAGGGTTATTTGGACATTCGTGCTTATGTTGGGGACTGTATTAGGCATCAGAGGAATGTATATCATTTTAGTGCAAGTTCTGTTTAACTGTCTCGCTTTTATGACAATTTCCCTTGGTTTAGCACATACAGGTACTGTACATCTAAATTATTGCAGCAGACTAAGGAAATTGTACAGTTCTAGTTAAATTATGGAAAATCGTATACCTCGTAACTCTCATTATACCAACCATGTTTTTCCTATATTTGGCTACATATTGCATAGATTTTTTTGTACCAATAACAGGAAGGTTTGGTGCGAATAAAAATGCAGATTTAATAATCGGAATGTTTACTGCTGGATTAACATTGTTGACGGTCTCGCCTTTTGTAAGTAATTTCTATTTAAAATATGTATTACAGAGATGATATAGGTTGAATTTTGTTGCTATTCCCAATGGAGGGGATTCAAATGTGCACAAACATTTGGTCATTCCCGCGAGATCATAGGATTTTCGAAACACTTACTGTTCTTGTAAATTTAAAAATAAAATATTAATATATCGACTCATCGAATGAAGTCTGTAATGACCCAATTTTGGCACTTTTTGATTTACATACACCAGGCGTTTAAGTTCCATAATAGTTTTCATTGGAAACCGTCGTCTACTTATAAATAAAATATTTTCCAACCAAATTCATACTGAGATGCATCGGCAATATCTAGGATTTGCCCAATATATTTCATTGATAACTATCGTATTTTGAAATATATATTTTCAATGGACTGATGACTGTGTAAAACAGTTCAATTTGAAATATTTCGCTACAGCAAATGAGTTGCTACAGCCTTCATTGGATTAGTTATTAAAAAAAAAAACATTCCTTATTGCCATTTTTGCCCCTTTTTGTGTGGAATTCTCCAATAATATAATAACCGCCGACAATGCTGAAAAGCGAAACCAAGTCCTGTCATAGCAGTGCAATTTTAATATCTCTTTTTGTATTTATCGTTACGATTTTAATAGTTATGAACATTTCTTATTATAAATCAAGTGTCAAATAAACTAAAATCCAAACATGTTTAAATTTACAAAATTATGAAGATTTAAATCCTTCACTCCTTTTTTGAAATTCAGAGTTCAAATTTCAATTAGTTGAAATTTTAGTAAAGCAGTATAAAAGTTAATGTTTTGAGAAATTTCGGCTTGCCTCGAAAGCGTTCTTGTTGCAATAATTCTTAATTTATATAAATTTTAGGTCTCTCTGTTCCCGCTTCTAAAAAAGAAAATGTACTTTGTTTCGTGTCTTGGGCTTATATTTTTATTATTCGTTATACTTGCCGTTTCTCCCATTGGATTTCCATACGATGGAAGGTATTCGAGCCCAACACCACAACGTTTTTGGCTTTTGGTATGACAACTTCGAATATGCCTCCAATTTGTTAGTAATAACCGTCACGTTTCAGCATAGCGAGAGAGTTTTTCATGATGAAAACGGCACTGAAATTCAAAGAGATGCTGGCATATTTTCAGTTAACATGGATAGAAATTCTCCTTACAGCGTTAAAAGTTACGTTAATAAGATGAACGATGCAAAACATGTTCAGGATGATTGCAAAAAATATTTACTCTGCGGGCTTCCCCTTGCCCACGCTAAAATGACCACAGTTATGTAAGAACTTTATAAAAGTTGATATACAAATCTTGTTCCCTGAAACCAAGAAAGATTAAGAAACACAACAACAGGGAGCAACTGTTGTGTTTGTGATTTCAGGGGACAAGATTTGAATATCAATTTATGAAGATAATCGGAAACCAGAGTCGTTGCACCACCAAAAAAAGACTTTTATAGTTTTTTGGCAGTCATATGATTAAAAAATTTGGATAGTCATGGGGGCTACAGACAGAAGTGAAAACTTAAAACTAGAAAATAGCTGCTTTTTTTGAATTTTCAAATTGTGGCATCAGATATTAAAATTTCATTAAATTTAACATTCACGTCTATCGACGCTCCGAGCAAAAATTATGTACATTTTTATGCGGGATATTTCTTAGTCAAAATATATGTATGATAGGCTGCGCAAGCAACTTATTTGAAATAATGACCCAAAACTTTTTTTAAATTAATTGAAATAATATTTAAATTGTTTAAGAAGGCGGTTCATCGCCATCTATCCTTGTTTCCGCATCCTACTCGCTATGCTTTGAAAGCATAGTGGGGTTATCCTTTGCGAATTAATTATTACACTTAAAGAAAAATAATCAAAGAGCGTTTTGCCACTGTTGGGGTTTGAAGCTAACCTTCACTATTAAAGTGTAAGTGTAATTACAAAAAGAGTTCGAAAAAAATCTCTATAGTGTGTAGAGCAAAGAACATTCTGAATTTACGAGTGAATCTAGTTTTCCTATTTTAAATCTAATCTTACCAGTTTTAAATGTTCTTACTTATTTCCCTAATTTTAGCGAGCATAGTTCTTGGATTCCAACAGAGAGCACTCCCGAACTTAATAAGCGTATTACATTAGAAATTTTATCAAAACAAAATATTACTCCCCAAAGCGTAAGGTATAATATTTCAGTTTTGGGTAAGATAATCTAATGATTTTGTTTTATATTTCATTAACCAAAATGTTGTAGGTACCGATCGTATTAATATATTTTTATCCCCCAAAGTCGATGTCAATTTAACGGCCACAAATCTAGTATCAAATATTTCTGAGGTGAAACCGCTTGATTGGAACGAACGTCCTCTATATTACATCACGCATACTTGTGGAAAAGCTTTGTCTCCTTTAATATTTACGTTTGATGTTGAAGTGCCTGATGGATGGACTGGACCAACTGTCGATATTGCCGTTGTGGGGCTATTTATACACGATAAATATTTCAACAAGACCAATGAATATCGAAGCTTTTTATCAGAATTTCCCGATTGGGCAGATCTTACTGCCTGGTTAGGTAGCTACAAAAGCTGGACTGTGTAAAAATACTAATTTTGTATATGTGGTAATTTATTAATCTTTTTTACTAATTGTAAGTAAAAATAACTTTTAAAGGAAGTAACTTAAATGCTGAAACGTCCATGTAATTTTTATGCCTTAATTTATTACATTTTTTGTTGCTTAATTCGAATTAATAAATTGTTAACACTGTTGTTTATTTTAGTTTTTCGTTAATATTTTGCTGTTGTTGATTGAAAAAATAAATGGTAAATAAAAACTGTTAGAAATTCGATGCTCACCGTTAGAATCTCTGTGTAACTTGACTGTCAATTACAATTTTGCAAAGAGCTAATGTTTTGCTGCGATAAAAATTTAAATTTTTTTAAATAACCTATATTTTCCAGTGAAGCCACTTTTTGCTTGAACGCAAATGTTTCTATGTTTTACGTTTTATTTTAATTTTGTGAAATATTAACTTATTTTATGTAATAAAATTCTAATCTGAGGTATCAGTTTTTTTTTCATGTCATGATTTTGGCAATTCAAGTAGCTTTTTTTTGGTGGAACGGACTAGTCCTTGGTTATCTCCAAAAATGAAACACAAATCTTGTCCCCTGTAATCTAGAAAGAATCTTGGTTTCAAGGGACAAGATTTGTATTTCAAATTTTAATAGCTACTAAAAACAACCGTTAACGCTCGCAACTTTATTGTTAAATGTAATCGAAATTGCGATTATTTTGTTAATTTTTCTGCTTAAAACTCGAAATTACAAATCTGATATAAGAACTTGGACTTTCATAGTAGAAATTCAAAGAAAATCATACAGAGAACATTCTAGTTAAAAAAATTAAATTAAGTTGAACATTTTTAAATGAAATATGCAATGGTGGGTTTTTTGTCATCATTTCTAATTTACACTTTTCATTTTTACATATTTACCCTAAAGTATGTACTTAAAAAATTCAACGTTAATCTTGAAATTGCTAATTTTTTCAGATATCTTTATATTAAAAGGTTACATTTTCGTTTTAACATTGAAATTTGTATGCAGCAAGTTTGAGAAACTTCATTTTTACATATTTACCCTAAAGTTTTTAATTGTTTTGAATGTTTAGATTTTCTTAGGTACGTACCTAAAAAATTCAACGTTAATCTTGAAATTACTAATTTTTTCAGATATCTTTGAATTGGAAGGTTGCATTTTCATTTAATCATTAAAATTTTTATGCAGGAAGTTTGAGAAATAGTCGAAATTTTAGAAAAGTTGTGTTTTATAAAATACATACCTAAAAAATTCAACTTTAATCTTGAAATTAGTAATTTTTTCAGATATCTTTGAATTGGAAGGTTACATTTTCGTTTTAACATTGAAATTTGTATGCAGGAAGTTTGAGAAACTTATCATTTTTACATATTTAGCCTAAAGTTTTTAATTGTTTTGAATGTTTAGATTTTTTCACGTACATACCTAAAAAATTCAACGTTAATCTTGAAATTACTAATTTTTTCAGATATCTTTGAACTGGAAGGTCACATTTTCGTTTTAACATTGAAATTTGTATGCGGAAAGTTTGAGAAACTTATCATTTTTACATATTTACCCTAAAGTTTTTAATTGTTTTGAATGTTTAGATTTTTTTCGCGTACATACCTAAAAAATTCAACGTTAATCTTGAAATTACCTATTTTTTCAGATATCTGAATTGGAAGGTTACATTTTCGTTTTAACGTTGAAATTTTTATGCGGGAAGTTTGAGAAACTTTTCATTTTTACATATTTACCCTAAAGTTTTTAATTCTTTTGAATGTTTAGATTTTTTTCGCGTACATACCTAAAAAATTCAACGTTAATCTTAAAATTACTAATTTTTTCAGATATCTTTGAATTGGAAGGTTACATTTTCGTTTTATCATTAAAATTTGTATGCAGGAAGTTTGAGAAATAGTCGAAATTTTGAAAAACTTGTGTTTTATAAAATACATACCTCAAAAATTTAACGTTAATGTTGAAATTACTAATTTTTTCAGATCTTTAAACTGGAAGGTTATATCTTCGTTTTATCATTAAAATGTTTATGCAGGAGAAATAATCGAAATTTTGAAAAACTTGAGTTTTTTAAAATATCGTGTCATACCACAAAATTCGAAAGGTGTGACAAAATTTGGTATTTAAACTCGACGTCTGGAAGAAAAATGTTCAATCTGGAAAATAAAGTCAACATTTTATAAGAAAAAATTCTCTAGTTTTTCCCAAAATCTAAAATTTTTGCCAAGATTTTGAATTGAACATTCAAATTTCAGTATTTTTTCGTTTCTTCGACTTTTTTTAAAGTTTAATCCATTCGCAAAGGGTAACTCCATTATGCCTTCAAAGCACTGCGAGTAGGATGCGGAAACAAGGATAGATGGCAATGAACTGCCTTCGTAAACAAGGAAAGGTTGAAATTTTTGGGGAAAATACCTTTTGGTAACGCGTTCCATAGCTTGGAAGTTCTATAGAAAAAGGAGTCTCCGTAGACAGAAGTCCTCACTGTGTCAAGCTGGACCGCACAGGAATTTGCTGCCTCCGATTGTCTTGTATGCCTCAAGAATCTTGCCCTTGGGGGGATCAATCTTATTAGATCGTGCGAGCATCTTCCATGACAGTACTTGTAGAAAAGAGACAAATCACCAACCATCCGCCTGTGCTCTAGTGTTTCTAGAGAATCGGTCAAACTTTTGTCATCAATTAGGCGAATCGCTCTTTGAATTGAATCCAAGAGAGCTAAAGTGTGTCTTGGGGCTGAACTCAAAACATAAGAACAGTATTGGCCTAACTTGAGCTTTATATAGTGTGAGTAGCTGATGAGATGTGAAGTACTTTTTAGCTTTAAAAAGAAAGCCTAGCTTCTGAGAGGCGGGAAGTCTCAAACTTTTCGATTTAAACCTAAAATCACTCGTTTTTTTTTACTTTAAAACCAAATTTTCAATAACAATGTTAATCCTAGAATATTCTCTTATTTAAATTCCACAGAAGTAAAAATTATGTAAGACAGAAGTCCTTGACATGTGATTTATCAGAAATTGTCATTATTTTGAAGGTTTTTGTCTGCGGTCTACCAATTTCGGGGCATAATTTATCAAACTAAGTCAAACATGAAGCGCGGTTCTTCAAGTGGTGGTTCTACAGAACATATTGAATATTTTGGCTATAGCGTACCCTTTTACGTTGGCATAATTTTCTTGATCTTGATATGTTGCCTGTTGGGGATAGTAAGAGTGATCGATAATATTTTGCCCACGCCTTTAAGGGTCGCAAGTGAGGTAAACAACAATCCATTTAATCAGTGGTGTACCAATGGGGGACGTTCCGCCCCTGGCGGCACATTATATTGGAGCAGTATTTTATACAAATTCGTCAAAATTGTATACTGCTTCGATCCATCCTAGGCAATGAATTCGGACGAATTTTGGAGGGGTTGAAATACAAATCTTGTCACCTGAAACCAAGAAAGATTAAAAAAACACAACGGAGGTTACTCTAACGCGTATCGATGACCAAGCTATCATCTTCAGAAATATACTAACCACTATCTCTCTAAATATGATAACTTGGCTATCGAAACGCGTTAGAGCAACCTCTGTTGTGTTTTTTAATCTTTCTTGGTTTCAGGGAACAATATTTGTATTTCAAGGACCAGTCCGTTCCACCAAAATTTGGAGAGGGTAACATGTTGGTTAAATGGGGGCGCGCGCGCACCGAGCACCAGTTTCCATCTCAAATATATCCAAGAGGACCCTTTAGTCGTAAAAATTATTAGCAATAAAATTTTTACTAACACGTTTTTGTGGGTTCGCCTCAAAGTAACAAATGCTTTTGGTACGCCACCGAATTTATGGATATTTTGATTGACGCATATTCATTTCTTTGTAGAAAACACATCCCAATAGTTTTATAACTGAGAGGGCCCAAAAAGATCTAAAAGTTCTAACCGGTTTTGGCCCCAGAGTAACCGGCAGCCGTCAGAATGAAATTCTCACTGTTGAATATTTATTAAAAGAAATAAACATAATCGTCAATGCGGCCCACCCCAATCAAGAAATCGAAGTCGATCTGCAACTCGTCAGTGGAACTTTCATCCAAAATTTTAACTTCGTCGACTTAATTGTCGCCTACTCTAACATACAAAACGTTGTAGTAAAAATCAATGGGGGAAAACAAAAAGAATCTAGTGTTTTGGTAAATACTCATTTCGATTCGGTTCCGTTCAGTCCAGGAGGCAGCGATAACGGTATAAATGTCGCGGCGAATTTGGAAATTTTACGAAAACTTTCAAAACAAAAGGATAAACCGATGCATAACATTATCTTGCTGTTTAACGGGGCCGAAGAGACGCCGTTTCAAGGCGCACACGGATTCGTCGCCCATCACAAATGGGGTAAACATTGTAAAGTCGTTATTAACTTGGATGCTGCCGGGGCCGGAGGGAAAATCTTGTTGTTCCAGATTGGCCCAGCGTCGCCGTGGCTCCATAAATATTACGCTAACGTTCCTCATCCGTGTGCCCAGGCCATAGCGGAGGATCTGTTTCAGGCCGATATAATACCGTCAGTTACGGAATTTCAAATATTTCGAGATTTTGGCGGTATGATTGGTAGGTTTACGTCTAATGCTACAAGAAATTAACGCACCACTTTAACAAAAATTGTGTTTTATTTTGATGTATAAATGTTAACCATATTTTTTTTTGTTAAACTACAATCGTATTTGGTTTGTCAACCAAGTGATATCTTTTTTGTTTCTCCAAGAATTTTGATACAAAATCACTCTTGTAAAATGGTATGGTGCATTAATTACTTGGAGCGGTATATAATGTTATCTGATGGAACAGACTGGTCCTTGGTCATGTTCGAAAATTGAATTATAAATCTTGCCCTCTGGAACCAAGAAAGATTAAAAAAACACAAGAGAGAGATCTTTCTGAAGATGATAGCTTGGCTATCGAAACGCGTTACAGCTACATTTATTGTGTTTTTTAATCTTTCTTGGTTTCAGGGGACAAGATTTGTATTTCAATGTTATCTGATACACAAGTATTGTCCCCTGAAACAAAGAAGGATTAAAAAATACAACAACAGTTGCTCTAACGCGTTTCGATAGATATCGTCAGAGAGACGCTAGCTTGGCTATCGAATCGCGTTAGAGCAACTGTTGTAATTTTTATTCTTTCTTAGTTTCAGAGGACAAGACTTGTGTATCAGATAACATTGAAATACAAATCTTGTCCCCTGAAACCAAGAAAGATTAACAAATACAACAGTTGCTCTAACACGCTTCGATAGATATCTCCAGAGAGATGCTAGCTTGGCTATCGAAACGCGTTAGAGCAACTGTTGTTGTATTTTTTAATCTTTCTTAGGCTTGTGTATCAGATAACATTGAAATACAAATCTTGTCCCCTAAAACCAAGAAAGATTAACAAATACAACAGTTGCTCTAACGCGTTTCGATAGATATCTTCAGAGAGATGCTAACTTGGCTAACGAAACGCGTTAGAGCAACTGTTGTTGTATTTTTTAATCTTTCTTGGTTTCAGGAGACAAGATTTGTATATCAATTTTTGGAGATAACGAATGACAAATCCGTTCCACCAAAATGTTAATTGATATTAAAATATGGTTCGCTTTTCAGGTATTGACATGGCTTTTAACAAAGATGGATACCGTTACCATACAAAATATGATGGATATGATAACATTCCTCCTGGTTCATATCAACACGTGGGGGATAATTTGTTATCTCTCGTAAGAGATATTTCGAATGCTCCTGAAGTATTAACGGTCAACAATAGCAAAGGAGAAGTCATATATTTTGATGTTCTTGGTTTATTTTTCGTGAGCTATTCCATGACAGTGTCCTATGCTGTCAATATTAGCGTGGTATTAATATATTTGACTTTAACTGCTCTAGCATTTCGGAAAATAGATCTAGGTACAAATCTCATATTTTTACGAGAAAATTATATCATCTAAGGTGACTTTAGGCTTAACGAAAGATACCTGCAAGGTATTATCAATTTCGTTGTTCGATATTCTGGTAGGATGGAGTTTGGGAATAATTTTTGCCAGTCGTAACTGCTTTACTGTTTGATTTGGTGAAACCAATGTCATGGTACCATAACACTTGGCTAGTAGTTGGTTTATATGCGTTACCAACTGTAATAGGAATGTGTCTACCCTATATTTTTTTGGATCGTTTTGTATGACTAAACACTTTATATTTTACGGTCTTATTTTTATTTTTTTTTTAGATATATAATGTTCATATTAGATGTAACATTCATATGCATATGACTGGAATGATGTGGTCGATAATTTTATTTTGTGGAACGATACTCAGCGTTAAAGCTATGTATTTAGTGTTAATTCTTTTGATATTTTACACCCTAATCGTTTTGCTAATTCTGTTGCTCCGTTTAGAATATTCAGGTAAGTATCGCACCCAAAATGAATTCCGTTTTGCTACTTTTGTTTTTTTTTAGTGAAAATTTGGAAATATATTTATATTATAATATTCATTTTTCCAACAATATTCTTTCTGTACTCAGCGATATATTATCTGGACTTTTTTATACCCGTGACTGGACGTTTTGGGGCTGCTCCAAATCCTGATTTGATTATTGGTTTGTTAACATCAACTTTAACTGTTTTAATAATGTCGCCTTTTGTAAGTATTCTCAGTAAACCTGTTAACTTATTGTAAATGAACGTACCACTAAATTTCGATTTCCAATTAAAAATTTCGATTTTTCTAAAAATCTATTTTTATATTTCAACTTGACTAGACAAGCGTTGTCATGGGAAATTTGTCTGTATTTAATCCTTTTTTCATGGTTTAATATTCATGAACTCTTATCTAACAGTAAAAGCAATAATAAAAAAAATGTTAGTTCTAATTATACTTGTGAGTTATCTCGTTTGCACCAATTACATTCAATCAATTTCATCAATCGTTTTATACGTTACCTATTCAGAGATAATATTTGGCCACAATTTTTCATCTTTCAGACGCCGCTGTTTCCTCTTTTGAGAAAGAAAAAATACTTCTTTCTGTGCGTCTCTTGCGCCTTCGCATTTTTCATTATCATCGCCCTAACACCACTCGGATTTCCATACGAAGGCAGCGATCTATCCCCAACGCCGCAGAGATTTTGGCTTCTGGTAACAAAAAGATGTCATTTTAACCACTCTCTCATTTATTATTCTTATAGCACAGTGAGAGGATTTTTTACGATGTAAATTCAACTGAAAGTCGAAGGGATGCGGGAATATTTCTAGTTCATATGGATCGAAATTCTCCGATGAGCGTCAAAAATTATGTTAAAAAGATAAAAAATATACAAGAGGTAACGGTGGACTTTACGAAATATTTATTATATGGATTACCACTAGCTCACGTCAAAATGTCCACGATATTGTGAGTTTGTAGATTTTTTGTCTTTTTCTCATTTAATGTCGAGTTAAATTCAAGAGAGCACAGCTCCTGGATACCGACGGAGTCATACCCAATAATCGAAATAACTCCCAACTTGGAAATTACGTTGGCAGAATATGTATCTCGTACAACACGTAGATATAACTTGGTAGTATATGGTGAGTAAATACTATTTAAAATGCTAGCAAAAAAATTGAGCTCGACGTCGTAATTCAAAAATAAAAAACTATTGAGACGCGATAAAATTATCAAATTTTTAAAATATCGATAGTAGATATTTTTTTCTCAAAATTGTAATATTACACTTTCAATTTTCATTTTTTTTTCTTAGAATTCCCACTTAATTTATACACCAATACCCCGCTTTGCGTTGTTTCGTTTTGCATTTTTTCGAAGTTGCGTCGCTCCTTAATTAGTACTAATTTTCACTGTGCGTCGTTAGATTTTCGAGGTTGCGTTGTTTTGGGTTCGAGTTTTTAATTTTTCTTTTGAAATTTTCTTTTTTTCCTAAAAGATGGCACCACTTTTGTTTCTAATTGCGCCATACCATCAAAACTCGGGGATTCCCTTTCTAACCGAAAATCAACGCAATTTTAATACAGTTTTATTTTCACTTTGTTTTGCTAATTTTAGAGTTCAGTTTCAATTATGTAGTGTGTTGTGCTTTTTGTAACGTTTCAATTAGTGTGTTGTGCTTTTTTTAAAAGAGAATAATACATTTTTACGGGTTGTTTCTGGTTACAAAAAAGGTAAATATTTTTTCAATTTATTTATTGGCAGAGTTACATTATTTTTTTTTACATACAGTTGTAATTTTTTTAGCCAAATGAGTGGAAAGGGCGCTGCTGGTAGAATTACCAAAAATAAAAAAAAAACTATCAGCTTGGAGACAAAATTAGATATTCTGCCACGCTTTGATAAGGGAGAGAAGGCTGTGAAGATAGCAAAGGCTGTTGGTCTGGCTGCAACAACTGTCAGAATTATTAGAAATCGAGATAGGAATAAATAAGAGAGGCTGCAAAATCTGCAACATCATTAGATGCTAAAACGATGACCCGTACAAGGAGTGCTTTGATGATCAAAATGGAGTCCTTGCTTTCTATTTGGATTGAAAATCAAGTTGCGCAGAGAATACCATTAAGTAAAATGGTAATTCAGACGAAAGCAAAAAGCTTATTTGATGACATAAAAAGTAAAGCAGTATCCAACGATAATGCTAGTGGTAGTAATACAGACAACAATGAAACATTTGAAGCTAGTCAGGGCTGGTTTGAGAGATTCAAGGTTCGAGCAAATCTGCACAGCATTGCTCTTAAAGGCGAAGCAGCTAGCGCTGATTTAACTGCTGCAGAACGCTACCTAACAGAGTTAAAAGCATTAATTCATGAAGGTGCCTATGATCCGAAACAAGTCTTTAATGTTGACGAGACTGGGTTATTTTGGAAGCGTCTACCTAATAGGACTTTCATATCTAAAACAGAAAAATCTGGGCCAGGATTTAAAGCTAGCAAGGAAAGACTGACACTTCTTCTTGGTGGTAATGCAAATGGTGATTTCAAATTTAAACCATTTCTCATTTATCAATTAGAAAATCCAAGAGCTATGAAAGGTTGTTCAAAGAATCTGCTTCCTGTCCACTAGCGAGCAAATAAAAAAGCATGAAAGACAACATCATTATTTCAAAACTGAGTTTCAAATTGTGCTATTCCAGAAATTAAAGCTTACTGCAATAAGGAAAACTTAAACTTCAAGGCTTTGACCCTAGTAGACAATGCTCCTGGCCACCCAGTTTATGTTGATGAGTTGTCAGAAAACGTGAAATTTGTATTTTTGCCGCCTAATACGACACCAGTTATTCAGCCGATGGATCAGGGAGTAATATCGACTTTTAAAAGTTATTACCTTCGATTACCTTCGACGAACATTTAAACTTCTTTTAAGTGAGACTGATGAACAAGATAAGTCTACCATGCTAGAGTTTTGGAAAAAGTTCAACATTATGAAAGCCATCGAAATTATTTCCGATTCGTGGGAGGAGATTAAACCATCTTGCATGAATGGTGTTTGGCGCAAAATATGGCCTGAATGTGTTCACCGAATATGCGCTGCAGAAGTTGATGGTACACCAGCTGTTCGTCATAAAATTTCTAATTTAGCTAGATAGTCTAATTTTGAAGGTATGGAGGAGACTGACATAAATGAATTGCTAACCTCGCACAACCAAGAATTCTCTAATGAAGAACTATTGCAACTGGAATTGCAATTTGCTAACGAAAAGGATGAAAGTGACCGTTCAATAGAAATCTCCGAAAAACAAAATTTAGCCTCCAAACAAATTTCCAAAACGATGTGTTTGATTGAAGAAGCTATGGAGATTTTTTTAAAAAACGATCCTGACAGCGGAAGGAGTTTTAAAGTGTCCCAGGCGGTAGCTACGAATATCAATTGCTACAAGGAAATTTATTTTACGTTGAAAAAAAAGCTGTTCAGCAAACATTGGACCAATTTTTTGTGAAAGAAAGCCGACTTAACAGCCACTATCATCACCACTATCATCAGACAGTGATTAATTTTAATTTTCATAAATTAATTAAATAGTTTATTTTGTTTTAATTGAATACGTTTTTTTTTTGTTTTTTGTATGTATGTAATACAATTTTATGTTATTTTTGTTTTTTAAATGTTTAAATGTTTACTTTGTTCAATTTTCTTTTTAAAAAGTGATATTTTCGTAACCCTGGAACCTTCGATCTTTACATGATTTGTTATAGAAAATCTTAATTTACTTTGCGTCGTGTTTTTTTAGAACGTAACCCCGACGCAAAGTGAGGTATTGGTGTACTTTAAAAATTTGGTTTTTTAGAGGTTTAATTTTTTCGAAATTTTAACATTATTCTGAAATTTAGATCTTTGTCTCAAACTTCCAAGGTTAAACTAGTTTTTATTTAAATTCAAGGAAGGGATCTACTAGTTTTAATGAAACAAATCCTAAATTGATGAAGGGCGGAATATTTGTTAAATTTGAATTAAATAGAGTTTAATCAACACCAGTCTTTGGTCCACAAATTTCAATCAAATCAATGTTGTAGGTGCTAATTGACCTTTCTATTGCTTCAAAGCACAATTTCACAACTGTTAACGTCTTGTCTTTTTGCTACGTAACATAATTTTAATTAATTACATAATTAAAAACAGATAACTGCAAAAATAGTTTCTAAACAATTTTTTCAAAACTTGGACAGGTCAATTATTGATGCGAATTGCATGATAGCTGTTACTGAACTTATAATTTTAAATAATAATTTTCAGGGCCAGACCGAGTGGGCATTTTTATAGCGCCTAAAGAGAGTGTAACTGTGGCATCTATAAGTTTAGTTAACATTGGAGATGTACATCCACTCATGTGGAATGACCGCCCCTTATACTACATCATTCATAGTTGCGGAAGAGATACTGCCCCCTTGGAATTTACTTTGGATATTGAAGTACCAGCTACTTTGAACAAACCAGTATTAGAGATTGCCATAGTTGGAACTTTTGTTCACGACAAAGAAAATAACAAAACACTGGAATATCAAGAATTTTTAGACGAATTTCCCGATTGGGCCGATGTGACGGCTTGGGTGGGCAGTTATCGAAGCTGGGAGGTGTAACAAATTGAATGTAATCATGAAATAAAGCTGTAAATTTGTTTGAATTTTTTACTTCCAATTTTACTATATTTGATATTTATTAAAAAATTTCTCACAGAATATGTATTTCAATTTTTTTTACAGAATATACAGTATGGCGCATTAAGGACACTGTAAATTTTTTTATTATGGCCAGTCAGTAAACGCTATACTTATTCTGAGATTGGATCATGTCAGAGATCAACTAAGAGTATTCTACGATCCGCTCACCCTCATAGGATTCTTCGGGAACAAAATAAAGAAATTTGAAAAAAAATCACTAAAGATACAAGAAATAAAAACCAAGTTTAAGATCAACCATGAAAATTCAATGTTATTGTGTCAAAGACGAAACTTTCGAAATGAAAATGACCTAAAAGACAACACTGTTTAGACCAAAGAGCACTCACCATCAGTATGTCAACCATATCAGAGGTAAAACTCTTCTGAAAATAAACAATAAAATGGCACAAAAGGCAAGATAAATGAGACCAAACAAGTGTGATATAACTCTGTATGTCAAACATACCAGAACTCTGCAGAAGCAAAACTTTTCTAATTGAAGATAATAAGGAAAACTTTTTACACCAGTCGTCTGTTCAATTATTCACAATTTTATTTTGAAATAGCTATTTTTTTTATGGAACGGACTGGTCCTTGGTTATCTTCCAAAATTGAAAAACAAATTTTGTCCCTTGAATCCAGTAAAAATTAAAAAACACAACAAATGTTGCTCTAGTAGAGCAACCTTTGTGGATTTGTATTTCAATTTTTGAAATACCTAGTTTAAATATTCTTCATTTTAGACTCTTATTGATCACAAACGTTAAGTTTATTGATTAAATGTCAAATAAAATTAATAACCATCTAATTTAAACTTAAAATTTCAATGCTTTGTTTGAAATTTCACCTGATTCATTTTTTGAAAGCAATTTAGAATTCCTAATTTGCTAACTTTGCTTCAACACTCAAATTGAAATTTATTAAACTAAACTATTCGGTAAACTTTTATTTGTTCTTGAAATGTTGATATTCTTAGAGAAAAGTTTGAGCCTAAACCTACAATTTTCAAAAAGTCCATATTAGTTATAAGTCGATATTAAAATTTATAAACTTGGAAGAAATTTTTCAGTAATTTCAGAATACTCACAAAAAAAGTTCTTGAATCCTATTAAAGAATTTTTATTATCACCAGGTATTACATAGTATATAACAGTTAAAACATGAATAAAAACATTTTTAGATGGTAAAACAGTGACTTTGGGCTTACATTTTTATTCCTCCTTTACTCCTATATACCACAATACTCGATAAATTTCAACCCTACCTAAAATAACACTCACATCTTTTAAACTATTACATCAAATATGGTTAAAAATGAAAATAAACATTAATACATGTTGTACAGCATTTGCGAACCAGCGTCTAAACGACTTAAAGGGCAGAAGCACCAGAAATAATTTCTATCAATTCTCTGGTGATTACAGCCTGTCTAGTACGATTGAACGTTAAAGTTAACTTATCAATCATCTCCCCGGCATTCTTACTCGCGTTATCCATAGCAGTCATACGCGAAGATTGCTCACTGCAGGCGCCTTCCTTCATCGCGTAGAATATCAAAGCGGCGAGAGAAAATTCCAAATAACTCTGGATAACTTCGTCATCCAATGAATCGTAAATTGACAACTTAGGGGCCGCCTGGATAGATGGTAAACTGAATATTGGCAAAACTTCGGTTTTGTAAGATACAACAGATCTGAATCTGTTGAAAACAATTTCGCCAGATCCGAAGTTGTGACCGGAATTGAGGATTCCATCGGCTACGGCCGAAGCGTCCAAAAAGGTCGGCGGTAACCGTCCTACTTCGTTGCAAGAAAAGATTATGTTCTTGCCGTAGAGACGGTGCAAGATCGAACGGGATTTGTCGCCGACGCAAACGATTTTGATGTTCTCGGCGTTGGCCCCGAGAGCGGTACGGATGTGACGTACCACGCTGGTGTGGACAGCACCACATAAACCTAAAAGAACGAATTTTTAACCTTGAAATTTGACCACTTTTAGTAATTCTTAACTAAACTTAACACTTGATTGCATTTACTGCATACCTGATCAATAACTTTATGACATATTAATTCTAAAATTAAAAGAAATCAAACAAATAAAACCTACATAGGCGGATTTTACATTATAAATTATTGAAATGGTAATTATTTACTTACTATTACTTAAACCACCTACATTACAGGGACCAAATTAAGATATTAACGCTAACAGCTGACAATCAAATATCATTGATGTATTAGGATTATTATTAATATATATGTATACATAAAATGCAACAACTGTTGCACAACTAATAAAACCAACCTCTATCTGAAGTAATCGCAACGAACAACTTCTGTGGTACAGACTCCAAGGGTGCAATTTCTGCCTTTTCGTAGAACAACTTTGCACCGTTACCGATGGGACGGGTCGCTCTTAATTCGCGTTCTGCTCTCGAATACTTAGCCGCTGACACCATCTTCATCGACTGGGTGATCTTCTGAATATTCTTAACAGACTTCAGTCGAATAGAAATGGCCTTTAGGGTAGCCATCCCGCGTTGCTGTTGTTGCATTTGTCCATTTTGAGCCAAAATTGGAGCCAACGTGCCAAATCGACCCAACATCTTCGCGACCTTAGGGGAATTAAAAAAAAAGTACTTATTATGTAAGCAATCGAGGGATGTTGCTTAAAATAGTTAAATGAATTTGGATGATACGCTCCAAGCTTAGACGATGAATATTTGCAGAAATGCAATACAGCTGAGCATTTTTTATCAAATTTAAGCGTTAAATAGTAATATATGTTACATCACAATACTAACCTTTCTTTTATCGGCCGACCCCAAAACCAAAGATCTACAATAAAGTAACACGATTTCCGTCAGTCGTACAACCTAACTCGATTGAGGAGCAACTTTAAGCCCTAAGTCAAGATTACTTAAGTATCAAATTAAAATGCTTTGCAGGGATCACAGAATCATATCTGTCATAGGTTTCTTCTTCTTTCTTTCTCACGTACCACTTGGAAATATACAATTAACCCGATTATGATGTACATTATATTATAGTAGTATACACATACTTATTAAGAATAAGAATATGGTAGTATACTGTAGTTCATTTCAGATGAATCTGTTTAAGAATAGGCTATGGATTCACAATTTTGTAGTACCAACAACAAGAACTAGTAATATTTAGATATGGTGATGTGGCAGTTCTGTGACATTTCTTAATGTGTTCTGTCTTCTTAAAATCCTAACCTAAATATCATTAAAAGTTTTGATCTTTGACTATACATATAAATGGACGGAGCATTCAATGTGTCAGAAGAGTATTAACTTGGGCCGGTAATTGTGGAATAAGGATGAACTCTGAAAAAGAACAAGCTAGAAAGAGTACGTTTTGCCATCGGGTTCGATGCAATGGTCATGTCCAGAACTAACCAATCACGTTCATAATATTGAATTTGTCGTCATTTTTGTCGCTTAAATGTCATTTGTGTCGAATGGCGTTTGTTTACCTTTTTATGCGTTCTACTTTTAATAAATTTCTTGTTTTGTTTGGTTACAGTTAATCAATTTAGATAATTTATTAGGTTTAAATGATTTCGGAAAAGTAGGAAGTTCGCTAGTAATAAGTATTTCGTCCTGTTGGTGTCTTAATAATGAGGTTGATCTTAACCAGATTCCTGACTTTTAGGATAATGGGTTCCGCCGAAATTCCTTAGGGAAAAGAGGCGTTTCAACATTTCATTTATGAGAACACAAAAGGTTAGCTATTCATCTTCATAAAATAGAAAGTTTTTTATGATTTTTTTTAGAAAAACGATTTTAATAAAGATGCAAATACAAACATATTAATCAGCCACATTCGTTATCGAAGGGGAGGCTCTAGGAGATAGTAAAATTATTTTCAGTATTTGGGACCTTGGGACAATGTTGAGTTTTTTAATGTCTACAACTTAATAACCAGATGTGCCTATTCTGCATTCCATTTCGAGGTTCTTTTAGGTATAACTAAAAACCCAAGAATTATTATCACCTTAAATGTACCATCTTTGCCCTCAAATGTAAGGGTGCATTTCTTGAAATTACTACATGGTAAATGTAAAATTCATTTCTAATTGTAAGTTTTTTTTTTAGTAATATATTATTTTTTCTATATTTCTGTTTTCTTTCAATTTAAAAAAAAAGTTTTTATCTTACGCTATATTTGTACATCATTAATACTTTTGTAATATTTTACAGATCAGTTTATTTAAATAGTCATAAAAATACTTTATGCAGCGGTTAAACATTTATGTTAGATCCGAAAATAATGGATGTATAAATATTTTTCGGACAATTTTTCTAATAAAGATTACTTCCATTTTGTCGTTAATATGAAACATACTTTAAGAGATTTAGCGTTAGTGTCGACAATATCATACTTTCAGGCATGCGCAAATGGTCGATCCCGATGGCACGTCGATTGTCTGTCTCTATTTTCCCGGCCCTTATTTTGGACCGAATGCTCCATCCATTTATTTATATTATCTAAGGTTTTGATTCAGGGTGTCGGAACTGGGATTTATCTGCGCAAGTAGGCGTTTGGGTACTAAGAGATGGCAAAAGATGGTGCTGATATCACAACAAAGATATGTGCATCTCTTTCTATCACATTGTTAATTTGACATTACTGACATTTAATAAAATTGACATTTACTATGTCAATGTCAAAACCTGTTGTCATTTACAACTTTCATCAATAGATGTCTCTTTCAATGTAAAATCTGGGAATTTACATTTTTGAACGTTGATTCATTGGTAATATTGTTTGAATGTCATTTTAAAAATTGCTGACCATTCAAATGTTGTCTTTCATTTATTGCAGAGTATTCTTTGTTTGTTTTGATATAAATATTCTTTCTTTTTGTCTTAAATGTCGTTTTTCATAATTGAAAACTACTCTACACTGTTATTGAGTTTATGCGTTAAACAATAGAACTGACGCCTGCTACAAGGTAAGGAATCTTTATAATTGCTCACTGAATTCATAACATTTATATGCTTTGTGGGAAAGAAAATCTAACAATAAACATTGCTTTAGGTGAGCGTACTAGCTGAAAATTGTGTAAGGAATATTAGAGTTGGAGAATCAATAACCAGTAGGCTGTTTGAAATTAAAAAGGAGAAATTTATTCAAGGAGATACCACTAAAACTCAGGAAACTTATACTGCCAACGTTAAATTTATCAAGTTAGTATCTAAAAATGTGTTTTAATAATGATTACTTATATATTTTAGTACTTTAAACCTATTTAAAAATAGCTACACGTAATTGTCAACAGAGTTTATATTATATCATAACAAAAATTCTATCAATTATGAAACAAATTATGCCGAATCCATATCAATAAAAATTTGTGTTGTTATGTTTTCCACACAGGGTCAATTGTTTTGTGATGTAAATAGTTACTTTGTATGTTATAGCACCAAATCCGTTAATGTGCCTTCTAATCCCTACAAATACAGTGCAAAAATCGTAAATATAACCTAACTTTTTGTGCAAATACAACATAAATTTTTATTTATGTGCATCGAACTTTAGATATAGTAATTTAAAATAAAATGTTGAAATAATGTCAAAAATAAATAATTTTTTAATACATAGAATTTTATAAATAACTGCGTTATAATTTGCCTTATATCCATAATATAAATCCGAATTTTTATAGTATTGCACGGTATTAAATATTTGTGATTTAAAATATGTGGCCTAGTACATTTTATATATGTATAACATATTTTAAATACACAATTTATTCTGTGCAATATTCGAAAAGTAATAATTTTAAATTAAAATATTTTGAAGTTCCCGCGTTCAGAAAAAAAGCTACAGTTTCCTGTAACAATGACATTGACAGTTAAGATATAGGGATAAGAGATTCCCATAGATGGCGGTGAAAACAGTATCTCATCTCTTTCTAAAGGAGTGGGGCATCTTTTTTGATCTTGTCTTTGTTATCGGTTCTTTTAAGAGTGATTCTTATATATTTGATGTCAATTACAGTTGAAAATTATTAAGTTGTAAGTAATTGTAGTAAAAATAATTTGAAAACCATTTATTCCGATTATTTCTACCAAATAACCCCTGAAATATAGGCAACACATGAATCATCAAAATCTTTACGACTGAAGTCAGCGGTGGTTCTAGGGATTTATTTTAGTGACTTTTCTAAAGATTAATTTAATAATTCGTAACCTACTTTGCAAATGTATCTGAAATGAACTATACGGGGGTCGTTCAAAATATAACCCAACAATTTTTAATTAATTGTGATTACACATCGATTTAGCAAAGATGGGTTAACAAGGCTATAATTATTTTTGTACATATTATCGATAACTATTATACTGGATATTAAATTCTATTAACTATAGATACAACAAGAAAAAGGAATATTAAAATTTCCATGTTTCTTTAAATATTAGATATGCCCATCAATATAAAAAAATAAAATAAAACTAGAAATATAACTGTTTTTTTTATTTCAACCTTAATAATAACATATTTAATGAGTGTGCCGATTGCAGACTATTTTATTTAAATTCACTGATGTGATCATGTCAAAATCGCTTCGGTAATTGAGGCTTGGAAAGTAAACAAACAAACACACTTTCGTATTTATCTATAGAACAGCAAAAAATGCACCCCATAAAAATGATTAAAATGTGAATAAATAAAGTACTGAATCAAAATTAATGATTTTATTAATGAACTATTCCAATAAACCAAATCGTAAATATAAGCTTAACTTAAGAAGGGGGTTGCTTTTCTTTCTTTGCTGCTTCACTAGCGGCTATTTCTTTTTCGACCACTTCAATTAATTCTTCTACTTCTTTATTATTCAAAATTTTGATTGCGGTTTTGCCATCTTTACGGGTTAAAGTAGCTAATTCGACTGAAAGTAAAGTTAAAGTAAGTAAACTCTTCAATATTTTTATTTCTTCCTGTACCTTTCTCAGAAGTGAGTTTTGCCATATCCAGAGTCTTACTCAGAACTTTGATTGCAAGATGTTTAGCGTCTTTTAAGGTCATGTCACCATCCTTATATTCTTGTTTTAAACTTGAAATTGCTGCCTAAAATTATATTTATGATTTAGGAAAAATGTAACACTATTTAAAACATACAGCGCTGTTGTTGCCAATGCAGGTTGCTTTCCATCCACTATAATTTCCACTGGGATCCGACTGATACAACTGGTATCCATAATGTTTATCCCAACCCATGTAGAGAATCGAAACACCAAAAGGTCTTTTACCTGAAAGTTTATCTTTCTAAAATCGGTATATGTATTGAAAATGAATCATTACCTCCATATTGTGTGTAAGCCTGTTTAACGTCACACAACCAAGATACTAACTGTTCACATGGTATAGATTCACCATACTGATACAAATACCTTTGTCCAATAACACGCAATTCATTGGTCAGGACATTCGCATCAGATGTAATGCCAGCCACACTGCAGACCATATCACTGTAAAAATATCATATTTTATTATATCCTAACAAACTCAAATATCTAAATTCAATAAGAGTTTTGTTTTAAAGAAGGCATTTTGTTTTTCTTTAAAAATAAACAAATTAAAGACAAGAGTGAAGTTTCACTATTGGTTTTGCCAAAACTTTCAATTTCAAGTTTTAAACTCAGAATTTTAGCAAAAGTCAAATATTGCGAAAAACTGTAAATTTATAAGGAAAATTCCATATTGCAGTCAAAATTTTGATTTTTTTGATTGTTTATGAGAATTTTCAAGTTTAAACTAAAAAATTTCCGAAAACATCGAAATTTGGAAAAAAACTTGATTATAATAAAACACAATTTAATTTTCAGTCAATTTCCGTAAATGGGTGTTCTGGATTTCAAGATTTGTGCAGCTTTCCTCACTTTCCTTGTCTTATATACTTACTCGTTAAGCTTATAAATTTTCTCGGAAACAAATACTTCATCCAAGAGTTTGTTGGTATTTCTTCTTTCAGCAGCTAAGAGTATACCATCGTTGGCCAAAATGCCTAAACATGTGCCAGCATGACTTATAGCTTCCATGGCATATTCAACCTGATACAATCTCCCTAAAAAAGGCAATTTTTTTAAAATGAATGTAAAGTAAGAAAAAAGAAATGTAAAGTACCTTCAGGAGAAAATATCGTTGTTCTTGTATCATACCTGCGAGCCTAAAAAAATACTAATTGTATAAAATGAAGCACACATGAGAGATGATAATTTAATTATTTATCAAGTGAAAATTCTTAAGCCCTTTTATTATTAAAAATGTTTAATATGTAAAAGATGACACTGCACATAACAAAACTTAACCTATAAGACTTGGAAAGCCGATTTAAAGCTTACAGGGTAAAACCGGTGCAGTTATAAGTACGTAAGAAATATTTCATATATTTCTTCAATAAGTTACTCACCATTTGTAATTAAAAATATTGCTGCAGAGATATTATAATTCTAATTAAAGTCGT
This sequence comes from Dastarcus helophoroides, assembly GCA_028583605.1. Classification (NCBI taxonomy): domain Eukaryota; kingdom Metazoa; phylum Arthropoda; class Insecta; order Coleoptera; family Bothrideridae; genus Dastarcus; species Dastarcus helophoroides. The sequence continues at coordinate 40,903,223 of CM053330.1, read as the reverse complement.
TTTAGAAGAACAAACATCAACTATAGGTTCACAGAATGTCAAAGCAGAACGTGACAGATGTGATTTCTGGAGATATAGCCAACATTTGTTGCGTTCACTACGCTAACATAGAATCTATCAATACCAACATTAAGGTGCAAATACCATCGACCATCGATTGGAATTAAAATAGAGCATCCCAAAGTAGTTCAAATCGTTAATTAAATTGAGTCGACCAGGCTAGCCAGCTCATAATTTCGGTCTGACCTGTCTTGTAAATTAAGAGTGACGAAACGAACTCTGGTGTAGGGCAAACGAAAAAGAGAAATTAGATGTGTATAGACTTCAAATTAGAGGTGGATATTCGATATACATCGAAATTATTCGGTGTTCCCATTATTAATTTTTGCAAAGCAAAGAAATATCGGAAAGTATCGATGTATTTTCATACGATATATCGATAATGTGTCACTGGAAAGTTCTAGGTGTGTCGTTAAAATATGAGATAATAAAAATTCAGATATGAATAATAACAACCTTTTCTTTAGTCATCAAAATCATTTGAGGGGCAGTCATAAGGACTTTTTTTTGTCAGAAATTTACCGGGCGCGGTTGGGAAACACTGGCCTCAAATATTCGATGTTTAAGAACATCGATGTTAAGGAATCGATATATCGCAAAAATATCGATGTATCACATTGAATAAAAACAACGATGCATTTTCCAAGTGGACACCTCTACGTTAAATTATAGTTCACTATATAGTCCCCCTCAGATAAATCTGCATAAGAGTAAGTCATGAAGTATTAAATTAACCTTTAGAAAAGTTATTAAAAAAATCATTAGAACCAGAGCCAGCTTCACGCGTAAACATTTTGATGATTAATATGTTGCCTTTATTTTAGGGGTTGTTTGGCAAAGGTAATCGGAATAAATGTTTGCCGTATTATTTTTATTATTATTGCTTACAATCTAATAATTTTCAACAGAAATTGACATCAGATATAAAAGAATAACTCTTAAAACAATCGACAACAAAGAAAAATATTTAATGATATTTAGGTTAGGTTATTGAGAACACCGAAAACCATAGAGCAGCGTTTCTAAAAGTGTGCCTCGCGGACCCCCCCGGTACTCCGTAAAACCCCCTTTAGGGCTCACCAGCCGTCACAATAAAGTGGATACTTGTACTATTTTATTAAATTAATAAACAATATACATATAACTGGTTTTGCTTCTAATTAAGGGTTTAGAATTTCGTTAAAAATTTTGTTTTTTAAAAAGGTTCCGTAAACAAAAAAGTTTGAGAACCGCTGCCATAGAGAAATGTCATAACGGACCATAACATATTTCGCGTGACCATCACGCGTCTCTATCATGCTTTACCAACACAACCTAATGTGAAAAGTATACCACTACTTTAACATTAGAGTATATTAAAACGTATTTCATTGTCAATAAAAATTAGATTCGTTTCCACATGATAATTCAAACCACAAATATTAAGTGAAAACACAATTCATTTTCAAATATTTCCAACTTTCTGACTTGATTTATAATGTGGATTCAAACTATTCTACATATTTCCTAGTTTTTTTCTGTTGGCAGTCTCCGAGGTTTATTTTTTTGAAGATAATCGAAGACTGGTTCGTTCAACAAAAATAAATAAATAAAACATCGATGTTTCAATACAAAAATGGCGGAATTCAGAAAAAAGGAAAGTACAAATAAGCGAGTGATAATTTACCTTCCAGAGCTGAAATCATTGGGTGATGTGATTTTTTGTTAAATATTTTTTACATTTTCGGTTTTGTTGTCACCAAACCAGTTTATTTTTATACTCATTTGTATATGTTCATTTATTTTTGTTCCATTTTTCATCAAACGGATTACTTAAAAAAACAACAAATCAAGAAATAATGTTGAATTTCTTCCAAAAACTCTTGGATTGGATACATTTGACAAATTTAGCAGCAGCTTATAAAAATGAAATATTTCCTGAAATATTGATTTAAATAACACTCAAGTAGACGTAACAGTTTTTATTTTGTGAATGTTACCAATAATAAAATAAAAACAAAATGCTATTGTACATGATCGAAAACTCCAATATAAACATTGCATTAAATGAATGATTGGATTACTTAAAATATTCACCTAGCAATAATTTTTTAGTTGAGAAATTGTAACTTAAAAATTACAATAGCTCAAGTTGACAATTTCTCAACTACATCGAATTTATTTATTACTTAAGTTTAAATATAACCATTTATGCAGCTTGGAAGGAGGCAACGAAATCAGTTACAAGTTTCTTCAGCTGTGCATCGGTGTCTTCTGTGATTTTTCCTTCTTTGGCAATACTTTGGAGAAGAGGTTGGTAGTTGGACCTAAATCAAATAATTAGTCTCTATTCTTCATGGCGGGCTCTTATTGGTCGGAAACATTAGTCTCTAACCACTGTACTTACTTAATGTGTTGGGAGAATTCTTTTTCAAATTGGGTGATTTTGTGTGGGTCAACTTTATCTAAATGTCCTCTGACACCGCAATAGATGATAGCAACTTGTTCCTCGATAGCCATTGGAACGTATTGACCTTGTTTCAACAGCTCAGTCAAACGAACACCACGGTTCAATAGTTGTTGGGTGGCGGCATCAAGATCGGAACCGAACTGAGCGAAAGCTGCGACTTCACGATATTGAGCCAATTCCAACTTCATGGAACCTGCGACCTAGAAGAAATAAAATATGACCATTGCGCACTAATTGAGTGTAACAAATGATGATTAACCCTTTTGTTACTAGGAATATATGTATAAGTTTTCATATGCATTGGTCCTGTGGCCAAAGAATATATATTTTTGATTGATGTTTTTACTGAATTAAAAAACGAGAAAAGTGAATATGTATCTTGTAAGCGAGTATATTACTGCAACCGATTTAAATACGAAGACCATATGGATACAAAATTCATTTAATAACGTCGTATTTGGAGCACTGTGATCTTAAAAATAACTCATAACTAACTCATAATGAAAGAGTTAAATGGATGTTATTTTCTTGAGGACATAAAAAAAAAGTCAAGTAAAGCTCCTTATTTGTAAAAATTGAAATACAGAACTTATCCCCTGAAACCAAGAAGGATTAAAAAACACAACAAACGTTGCTTTAACGAGTTTTGACAGCTAAGCTATCGTCTTCAGAGAGATACTACCTTATTCGTGATACAAGAGAATTGCCGCCACTTGCTATATTCACCAGTAAGAATTATTTTTTAAATTTCCAACATTAAACGAACTTTTTGAATTCAAATTTTAATTCTATCAAATAAATTTCAACTTTCTGCAAAATTACAACTTTATTATAAGAATACTGAATTTGGACCCAAGATTTTTGAGAAAAAATTCAGAATTTCAAAAAAATTTTTAAGAGAAACGCCCAAATTTCAATATAAACATTTAGGTTTTAGTTTGATAAAACTAAGGAATTAAAAAACTGTTTTCTTAAAATGTCAAATTCTAAAATTGAAGATTTGATATTAGGGTCAAAATTTTGAACAAAATTATCCACATTTCATAACGAGATAAGTTATTCAAGTTATTATTTATATTTAGTGGTAGAAGTGGAATTATCTAAACAAAAGTCGAAATTTTAAGAAAATAATTGCGAAATGTCATTTTAAAGAGATTTCGACTTTAAACCCAAAAGTTTAAATTGAAAATTCAATTGGAATTTTCAGGTTCCAATCTTTATGGGTCATGTAAGATGGTTAATTGCAAAATGAAGTTCCTAATAAATGTTCCCACTATAATTACCTGTTTCATGGCCTTGGTTTGGGCAGCAGATCCTACACGAGATACAGACAAACCTACATTGATGGCTGGTCGGATACCTTTGTAGAACAATTCAGTTTCCAAGAAGATCTGTCCGTCAGTGATAGAAATGACATTGGTTGGAATGTAAGCAGATACGTCACCGGCTTGGGTTTCAATGATAGGTAAAGCGGTTAATGAACCACCTCCGTGCGCGTCAGACATTTTAGCCGCACGCTCCAAAAGACGCGAGTGAAGGTAAAACACATCACCGGGGTAAGCTTCACGACCTGGTGGACGACGCAGCAACAGAGACATCTAAAAGGTTTAATTAGGTAAATTGTGTACTTCGCTTCATATCCAGTCATAACTAAATGGGTCTATTATGTAATAAGTTTTTTAATTCTATAAGAACTTACTTGACGATAAGCAACAGCTTGCTTGGACAAGTCGTCGTAGATGATTAAAGCGTGTTTACCATTGTCTCTAAAGTATTCACCCATAGCGCAACCGGAATATGGGGCAAGATATTGCAAAGGAGCGGCGTCAGAAGCAGTGGCAGAAACAATGATGGTGTAACCGATGGCACCGCTGTCTGTCAAACGTTTTAAAATTTGGGCTACAGTTGATCGCTTCTGACCAATGGCGACGTAAATGCAGTACAATTTGTGTTTCTCATCTTCACCATCATTAAACCTCTTCTGATTAATGATCGTATCGATGGCCAAAGCGGTTTTGCTGTAAATATAAATAATTAAGAAACAAGTATTCGTTTGTACAAATAAGAATAATACTGCTACAATATTAATGATAACATAGAAGAGAAACTAATTTTAATGTAGCCAGCTACATCTTGTTTTGTCACAAAAATACGAACGAAATCGGATTAATTTTTATGAATTGATGGAAATTTCTTTTAATGGTGTTCAAACCAATTTAAAAATCTCATTTTTAATATTTAATTGGAATTAAGATCTAATGGTGGATATTTTCGCTAAACAGTTCAAAGGTTCTGAATACATAATTAACCGCCACAAATATTCATACCCAGTTTGACGATCACCGATGATCAATTCACGTTGTCCTCTACCAATTGGTACGAGGGAATCGACAGCTTTAATACCAGTCTGCATAGGTTCTTTGACAGAAGTACGCGGGATAATACCAGGAGCTTTAATTCCAACACGGAAACGTTGTTTTGTGTTAATTGGACCTTTTCCATCGATTGCATTACCCAAAGCATCAACAACACGCCCTAAAAGGGCTTCACCTACTGGTACATCCACGATAGCACCAGTTCTCTTAACAATGTCACCTTCTTTGATAAGTTTGTCGTTACCAAATACGACAACACCAACGTTGTCTGGCTCCAAGTTCAAAGCCATACCCTAAAATCAGCCAATCAATAATACACATTTTTGTTGAAACCAAATCGTACTTTAAGACCGGATGAAAATTCCACCATCTCCTCGGCTTGGATGTTTTTAAGACCATACACACGGGCGATACCATCACCGATGCTCAAGACACGGCCTGTTTCGTCTAAGTCGGCTTTTGGGGCTGCTCCCAAGATGCGTTCTTCCAAAATGGAGGAAATTTCGGCACCGCGGTTCGGCGTGCTAACGTGGATTTTTCTGGCGGCGACTGAAGATGCTGGGAAAACGACCCCCGCGACCTGAAAAAACAATAATGCTGGCTTTAGTGGCACGCGCCATAAACCTTGCGGATTGCCTTCTCTTTTATAAATTTCATATTGAACAAAACATCGAAATGTAATAAAAAAACAAAGCGTTCAAAATAATTCGAATATTTCAAAAAATATTGAAAAAAGGCGAAATTTTCATAAATTCCAAATATCCGAAATTAAAAAAAAAAACCAATTAATTGTGAAAAAGGGTCGAAACTTTTAAAAAGGTCGAAATTAAAAAAAAATATGGAAATTTTTAAAGTTATATAATTTTAAAATTGAAATTGTAACAAGATAGTCAAGATTTTTTTAAAAAAGTCAAAATATTGAGGAAAGTCCAAATTTTTAAAAGCATTCCAAATTAAAAAAAAAATGTCCAAAGTTAAAGGTCGAAATATTAAAGTTAGTTTTAAAAAATAGCAAAAATTTAAATAAAAATCAAAATTTTTAGAAATGTTGAAATTTAAAAAAAAAATTTTCAAAATAAAAAAGAATTTCGAAAAAAATCTGAATTTTGAAAAGTCGAAATTTAAAAAAAAAATACGAATTTTGAGAAACATCGTCATTTTGGGGAAAAAGTCGACAATTTAAAAACCCCAATTTGAAAAAAACGTTCTAATTTTTGAAATAAAAGCGGACTTTTAAAAAATTCCAACCTTACAAGAAACTTAAATTTCTCAAAAATGTGGAAAGTTTAAAAAACCGAAAAGTTACAGTTTTCGATGTCTAATTAAAATAAAAAAACCCAAAATTTTAAATCAAGAGAATTTTTTGTCAAAAAGAGAAATTTTTTCAAAAAGGAAAATTTGGAATTCCACAAAGTAAGTGAATTTATCGTAGTAAGGATTAGAAATGTCAAAAAGAGGAAAATTTAAAAACCCCAAACGTTCAAAAAACTTTCCACGCAAAACAGAAATCGAAATTTTTACAAAACATTAAAAAAATCTTGATATTAATGGAAGCATTTCAGCAAAAAGCGACATTTTGCGGTTAAATTCAAGCGTCTGAATTCATCCTATTTTTTCCAAACGTCTTCAAAATACAAAGTATAAAAAAATGTCAAATTTTCTTGAAAAACCCAAATTCTCATTTAAATTGAAACAAAAAAAAAACAAAGTTTACAAACTGAAATTTTAAAAACAAAGTTAATTTTGAAAAAAAAAAAAATTGTATGAACAATTTTCAAATATTTAGCTTTACGATCAAACTGGATTTTCATTGACCTTCTTTTAAAGATTGGCAGTCTCTTATAGATTGCCCCAAGCAGCGATTGTGTTGGATTGTGTTAGTCAATCGCTGTTTGTGACCCAACACCGAAAAACAAAATGTTATGAAGTCAAAAATTCTAGAAAAAATTTAGATTTCGAGTTTAAAATTGAATATATTTATAGAAGAAAGTTAAAATTTAAAGTTCAAAACCGATACTTTGCAAAAAAAATAGCAAATGAAAAAATGCCAAAATGTGCCTATTTTCGAACTGCTGACTAAACTTGAATATCAACTTATTTCCGATATTTCGACTTTTCAACTCGAAGATTCGTTCAAGACATCAGTGTTTCCGAAAAAAGTTCAAATTGTGAGAAAATATTTTAAATTAACTGAATATACATCACGTAACTAAATATACATAACGAACATTCAGCCCCACCGATTCACTCGAAATATTGGATACCAATGTTCTTACCTGATTGTAACAGAAATCCAAACATTCAAATTTGTGGAAGTATCAATGGATTAAAGAATAGGTATTTTTGCGACCGATTAACTACAGTAAAATGATAACCCCCAAAAAAATCTATCGGAAGTGCAGGATCCTAACCTCAATTTTACATATCAATTTGAACGAATTTTCGCCCCCATCTAATTTTTGAAGAAGCTGCTTCACCTAACATCCCCCAATACGTAAATAAAAATGTAGTGATATTTCAAAAATTACATAAGGAAATGTTAGAAGTCAAAAGTTGATTGTTACATAACACATCAAATTTGAAAAAATGCAATTGAAAGGGTGTTTCAGGAAAATTTAAGCTAACATCAAGAGGGTCGATGATAAATCAGGCCCAAAATAATAAATATACCCCAATAATTAAATAAAAAAGACCTGTTATGTCAGAGGTGTCGGCAATTTTGTACATCGTTGCCGTCCACCAAATTACATAAATACTCCTTACTCGCACAAATCTGCAACTTCTAAATAAAGGTGAAAAATCATAAATACCTGTGAAACATTGTTTGGTAAACGCCTTGCCACGGAGGCTGCTAATCTGGCGGAAAGAAGAGACATTTTTTCAACCTGTTTCCCAGCACTTAAAGATGGAGAACGGATCGTGACTTTTACACGATTCCAAAATGCTCTGCGCGCAACGGAAACGCCAACAGTGGCGGCACCTATCGCATTTACGCAACTTCGCTATTTTTAAATATCGCTTTCATAGATTACCTTCAAATCAAAAAATCGGTTTTGAACGGAAAATCACTGGTCTTGTCTTTGTTTTCTCTAAGAAAAAATAATATCGATGGTTTCAGTTTTAATTGGGAATTGGACCCTAGTAAAATATGTTTATTTGAAACGGCATAAACTTTAATAGTTTCGGAATTAGGAAGGAAATTTCGAAATTAATGAATTCATACGTTGATTGGATATTCAAATGACAAAATCGTTCGTTGTGAAAACTAATAGAGTCAGATCTATATGAAAAGTTACGTTTTTAACGTATGTCTTAAATAAATTAACAGTGACTGACAACTGAAAGTTTTAGTACATTTGAACTACTACCGTAATAAATCACTAATGAAAAGCCCGGTGATTTTGTTTAAGTTCACTCGAAGATCTTAAAGCTACTCACTATTGTGTATCTCATTATTTTAAATCATATTTTGTCAAACGAAATAACTTTCCAAACCATTTTCTTTTGCTTTAGAAAACTAACCTCTTTGCATAAATATAACGTCATAGTGACATTTGACAGATTAATCAAAACAATCGATAAATAATCGCATTCCCTTTTCGCTGCGTCCTATTCTAACAAAAAAAAATCACGACCACAGAATACCTTCACGACGCACTTGTTGACTTTTTCATTTAAACATCTAATATTTTATAATCTAGATCAGTGTTTCTCAACCTGGGGCGTCGTCTTCTTCACGTATAAATAAGTGTAGGGATGCAGGATAATTTTAATATCGATATAAATATGGACAGCAGGCAAATATCGATAATCGATAATATCGAACATTTTTTATCGAGAATCGATATTTTGAAATTTAACAAAAAAAATTGGTAAACGGGGCTCCACTCTTGGAAATATCTATGAATTTCGGACATATCATTTTTTGTGGTTAAGAAAAAAGTCCTCGATCTCCATCATTGGCGATAATTAGTCGATTGGTATCGGCTTTCGGGAAATATTGATAATATCATATCGACGATGTTATAATATTGATATAAATATCGATATTTTTGCTTCGATATTATCGATACTACCGGTCAGCCGATATATCGCTGCATTACTAAATAAGGGGTATCGCACACGCAAACATTGATCCAAAAAAATAAGATATTTTTTGGATCAGAAATTATTAGTCACATTAAGATAAGTTGAGGATCTTTTTTATTTCTGGTCGACTAAAATAGTTGGGGATTTTTTTTAGCCGACAAAAATTATCTGTTGAACAAATGTAAATTCAAGTGCTGATTTCAACGATTCAAGCTTATTTTTGAACCAACGAAAATAACGATTAACGTACAAAATAGCCATTAACAAACTATTTCTGTATCTATGGACACAATGATTTATTGTATCATTTATTAGAAGGCAGGTAAACTATTGATTTAAAAAAATTAAGGAATTAAAAAAATAATTCCTGGAATTTTAGGTGCAAATGGTAACGCTACTTTCCGTTAGATGGCGCTCAAAAATTAGATTTACGCAGATTTACATAAGTCGTTGATTGAGTGAATATTTAAAGAAGGCGTAATTCAATGAGTTCTCAGCTTAGATAATAATCTATAGGCAAAAGTTCCCAATAAATTAATATATTTCTAGTGCAAATAGTCTATTTTTATACGATTACCTTTAACGTTGATTGAATATAGTATGTATGTATTTAATCAACGCCTTCAAAAACAGAAACATCATAAATAATCGATTGGATCAACATCGATGTCACAAAAACATTGTTGGCAAAACATCGATGTCAAAATATCGATGTTTTTTTTGCCTAACATCGATGTTGATGCATCGAGATTCGATGCGCATCCCCAACTTCGATCATTCGTTCCAGACTATACTTTCTTTATGTTCCAGACGAAAAGAAGAAGAAAACTTGTTAAATTTTTAGGTTATATGTTTTGTGTTTTAGGTTAAAGTACTGTTTACATTTGTTGCAGTTATACAATTATGTTGAAATTTAACACTTGGTCGCAATTAGGTGGACTTCTATATGCTAATTTTCGACTGGTCGCAAATCTGCCCATAAATAAAACACATTTTTCTCGGTCGTGCTCGAGTTGTATAAAATACAAACATAACCTAAATATTTCTTTTAGAGGATACTCGACCAAAGATAACAAAAAGCATGTGAATGTGGGCACTATAGGGCACGTAGACCATGGTAAAACTACCTTGACGGCAGCCATAACGAAATTATTACAAAGAGACGGATTGGCAGAGTATATTTCTTATGATCAAATTGATAGGGCTCCAGAGGAAAAGGCTAGAGGTTTTATATATGCCCATTTTTTATAACATTGGTAAACTGTGTTTTCTCAAAGGGATTACAATTAATGCCGCACATATCGGATATAGCACCAAAAAAAGGCATTATGCACATACTGATTGTCCGGGACATGCCGATTACATAAAAAACATGATTTCTGGGGCTTCCCAAATGGATGGAGCCATCTTAGTTGTAGCAGCCACCGATGGGCAGATGCCACAAACTAGGGAACATTTACTGCTTGCCAAGCAAGTGGGAATTACAAAGATAATTGTATTTATCAATAAAGCCGATTTAGTTGACCAGGAGGTCAGTACGTTGTAAACTGCTTTAAGGTTGTTGTACAGATAATAGAGAGACAAGATATTTGAATTATGTGCCTTCTTTTATGCCATCACTCATTAAAATCAACCTTTTTATTTATTAGTTCACCAATTTCATACCACTTGTTGAAATTGTTCTCTATTTATTAAAAATTGAAAACATAATCAATACTATAACCAAGGACCAGTCCGTTCCACCAAAATTATGGCTCTATTTATTAATTCAGAAATTTCTTTTTTTGCCTGAAAATGCATTATAACTTGTAGGAGTTATTAGTCAGCCAAGAGTGTCATTAATTGGAATTGCTTACAGCAACCGTCCATACTGATGAGGCCAAAACCAATCTATGGTGGTGGTTGTAAATACTTTCAACTTTTAGCATGTTTGACTGTTTCATTGTAGGACACTTAATACGTAGACAGCTCTAGTTCTCGATTCTTTTTATAAATCTCGAGGTTTTTTTTTGAAATTTTGTCCTTCGAGTTTTAATAAATCTCGAGAGTTTCTTTGTCCTAAAGCTGATTAATTGGTTTTTTCCTCGAATTTTGACGATTTTTTTTAAATATTGTTTTCTTCTTAAAAAGTGGAGTTAAAGTGTCGAACATGTTTTCTGTACATTTCGAGTTTTTCTCTCATTAATTACACTTATTTACACTCCACCAAAATTAATTACACTTTATTTTGCAGGTTCTTGATTTGGTCGAATTGGAGATTCGAGAATTGTTAACAGATTTTGGTTTTGATGGAAATGATTGTCCTGTTATTTTTGGTTCAGCACTAGACGCGCTGAATGGGAAACAGTCTCCTTTGGGCGAAGAATCCATCAAAAAATTACTAGATGCTGTCGATTCGTATATACCGGACCCAACGAGAGATTTAACATCGCCTTTTGTAGTGCCTATAGATAATGCATTTCTTGTTCCTGGTAGAGGTACAGTTGTAGTCGGAACAGTTACACGTGGCACAATTAATAAAAATCAAGAAGTCGAATTGCTCGGTTTTGATACAAAATTGAAAACCACCGTTTCAGATATTCAAGTATTTAAAAAGAGTGTGGCTCAGGTATGTTGAATAGTTATTTATTGTGTAAATATCCCTATTATGTAAATGTACTGATTAATTATGTAAATTTTTGCACAGGCTGTTGCAGGTGATAATATTGGGGCACTTTTGCGCGGAGTTAAATTAAAAGATGTAGAACGAGGTATGCTGATGTGTGCTGTAAATAGTGCGACCCTTAGCAATCGGTTCACTGCCACGATTTATTTCCTATCACGTGCAGAGGGAGGCAGATCGCGACCAGTAACAGGAAAATATATACAACAGTTGTTCAGCAAAACGTGGAATGTTTCTTGCAGATTAGATTTAGGTGTGTTCGGTAATATTTCAATCATGAACGGTTACTAGTTGTTTGTTTTTAGATGAAAATACACAGATGATATTACCTGGAGAGCAAGGTAACGTTATACTTACGCTTCAATACAAAATGGTTATGAACAATGGACAAACTTTTACAATACGTGAAAATAATATTACTGTTGCAACTGGTATAATAACAAAAACATTGTCTCCGTTAAATATAAATGTACCATTAGGAAAATTAGTAATTCAATAAAAGTTTAAAAGTGTACAGTCTTCTAATTTCACTCAGTTGTAATAGTATATTTACATCTCAATCAAGAGTAAACATTCTCAACGCAAAAATATAAAAATTTAGTATGTAATCTGCAAAAGAAAGTTAGGATTTTTGTACTGAATACTTATTTTTTTTTCTTTTTTTTTATAACACCCAGTAGTAAAAATCGGTAGACATAAATTCCAAGACATCGTTTGCGAATTGTTAGAACAACCCGTGTTCTGGTAATTCATTAAGATCGCATTATCTTTTGATCAAATTTTGATTTTTTTTTAATTCCACTCTTCGAAATGTGCCTTTCTCTCAAAAATACTGTTTTCAATATGTTCTGAAAATGCGAATTTTTTCAGAATGTTAGTTTTTCTTAAAAATTACTTCGAAAAGTTAAGCAGAAAATGGCTACAAAATTAAAGTATTTCTCGAAGTATTAACTGAAAATTGCGACTTTTAAAAAAAAATGTTTAACTTTTTTGCGAAATTTCAACTGTTTTTTGTAAATTTCGACTTTTTTAAATTAAATTTTTTGAAATATCAACTTTTTGTTTGTAAAATTTCCATTTTTTTTTAAATTTGATCAAATTTTCGTTCTTTTCTTAAATTTCTGACTGAAAATTTGTAGCTTTTTTTTTGAAAAACTTGACTTTTTTAAATAGTTTTATAAAATTTCGATTTTACCTCGAAATTTCTACTTCTTTTCGAATTTCGTCTTTTTTTGAAAATTTGCTTTTTTTCTAAAATCTACATTTTTTGCAGAATTTCAACTTTTTCTGGAAAATTGTATTATTTTTGAAAATATTGACGAACCAATTTTGTCTTACATGTCTTGAAAATTTCGTCTTACATGTCTTGAAAATTTCGATTTCTTGTTGAAAAATTCTATTTCTTTTAGAAAAATTCAACTTTTTCTCAAAATTTAGATCTTTTTTCAAAACTTCGGCTTTCGTATTTTTTTAACATTTCGTCCCTTTGGAAAATTCCAACGTTTTTGAAAATTTAAACTTTTACAAATTGCGACTTGAAAGTTTGACTTTTTAAAAAATTGAATTTTTGAGTATTATTACTTTGTTGAGTTTTTTGAAAATTATATTTTTTTTCAAAATTTCGCCTTTTTTGATCTTTTTATAAAATTTCATACTTTTTCTAGAAATTTTGATTGTTAAATAACCCCAACTGTTTTCAAATTTCGACTTTTTCGAGAAATAAGTTCATATTCTATTAAAAACTTCTAAATGTTGAAATTTCGAGGAAAAATTGAGTAAAAACGTATACTCTTGCAAACGGCCGCACAAAAAATTATATTTAACATGTCCCTATATCTAATTTAAGGTTTCTTATTTGCGTACCAATATCTGATTATAGAATTGATCAGATTTTTGACAACCTTAAACATAGATCAGTGAAATGAAACTAAAACTCAATATACAAAGTGAAGGCAAACAAAATGTCCATGAAAATTAAATATTTTTTGAAAAAAAAAATGGGCTTTAAGGTGCTTCCCTATCTTCAACAATTAATTGTCTAAAATACAATATTTAATGAAATGACCCTGCAGATTAAAATTGTTGCAATTAAACGAAAACTAAATGATAAAACTAATAAGATAGTTAATCTAAAATAACCCAAGTACTTTATTGACATGACCAATTTCGTTGCAAAGGATCAATTCTCGTGAATTAGACTTATTAATTACCAGAGTGCTATTAAATTTCGAGCGGAGTGTTGTAATAACAACTCTTAGAACACATGTTTAAAAGCAAAACAAACTAAAGTTATTCATTCGCATTAAGTTACTCATCACAGTACGCTTCAAACGTTTATAAAAATGCATCTTTTTTATATTCTTTTTGTGATCAGTGGTGCGATAGAAATTAAAGCTTCGTATTTGCACAAAAATATTTTAGCATTTAATATTAGTGCCGAAGTTGATGTTTCTTTGCATTTAGAAAGCATAGAAATGAATAATTTAAATAAAATGGTAAGATCATCTTCTGGTTATATTTCTATTTGTTGTTTTAATAACTTTGTATCATTAAATATATTTGAAGACAATTCTACGTCAACAATGTGAACTAGCAGATAAACTGTATGATAAGAAGTTTAATTTTACCCAGAAGAAGTAAGCTTAACATCGCATTAATGCAACTTTATAATACTCGAATAATAATTATTATTCGAGTATTATAAAGTTATTATAATTATTATTCGAGTATTATAAAGTTCGTGAAAACCTATTTCCTTCAATTAATAATATGAAGTATTAAAAACAATAATAAATCCACAGCCGACAACACCAACATTTCGACGTTGAACGTGAAATTTCAACTTCGAAAGTAACATTTTAATTGTAACTTCGAAATCTCGAGAAGAATTTATTTTAGAAATTGTAAAGTTCATAATATTTCGATTTTTATTTCGAAATTTCGACTTTTATTTCGAAATTTCGACGTTTAAATTCAAAATGTTAAATTTTCTTCGACTCTTAAGCTACTCATTTTAATTTAAATTCGACATTTCGGCTTCCAATTAGAAATTATGATTCTTAACTTGAAAGGAGATAAGTTCATTTTTAAACATTTTTCGATACGTCGACCTGATTTCCAAATCTAGACTTTAAACCCAAAAAATATCGAGAAATATTTTTTCAGAAGTTTTTCCATTCATTTCGATATTAAATGCCAATAAGAAATTGCCAATCCCCAACAGAAGGTTACTGAAAATCTAAAATTGTGGAAGGGTAACTGGCGGAGAAAAAATCATTAAAACATAAATGAACAAAAGCCAAAGTTTAAAAAAAAAATCGCCGCAATTTTATATTTTAAACTCGACATTTTATCATATTTTCTCATCTTACTCGCAATATTTCAAAAGCATAATAGGAGTACCTTTTGCAGGTGGATTGTATTTAAAAAAAAGTATCGAATTTGAAATAGAATTTTCGAATTTAATAGCAAAACTGAAAGTTGTTTCAAAGTTTCAACTGTAATCACCAAATATCAACATTATTGTTGAAACTTTAAGATTAAAGTTGAAACTTAAAAAAAATTAATAAATTCAATTTTAAATTTATAATTCTGAAGTGCGAATTTATGAAAAAATAAATAAATTTTGAAATTTTTGTTTTGTAAATTTCGAAATTTTTCCTTCTTTAAGTTTTTATTAGCTTTCGACACTTTGGTTTCAACATTTAAGAAGTTTGAATTTAATTTAGAAATTTCACTTAATAGGAACGGAATTAACAAAACTTCGCAAAGAAGATGCAGCAGTTTTAAAATCGAAATTACAAAAAATTGAACTTCCATGCATATTTTCAAAAAAATCGATATACAGAAATCAAAATATTAAGTTTTTTTCTAAATCGCATTCTCAATTTTTTATAGTTTCTGCTTTATAGGATCTTAAAGTCACCGGTTATTTGAGGCAAAACTGGATATTAAACAAATCGTAATTAGAAAAAATTGAACTTCCAATCATTTTAAAAGCATATTCTCAAAAAAAACGACATTCTGAAATCAAAATTTTAATTTTTTTATCGATCAGATTTTCCATTTTTTATAGTTTCTGCTTTTTAGGATCTTAAAGCCTCCGGTTATTTGAGTCAAAATTGGCGAAGCAAGGATAATAAACAATTTTGGACCAATAACCGCTTCATGTGGAATCGACTTAAAGTGGTGCCGCTCAATAATTATATGAAACTTGGGGCATTTGATCTTGATTGCACATTTTCCGAAACTGTCGTCTGTAATGAGAAAATCACTATACATCCTAAGTGTTCCAAATATTTTAAACATTTTCCTTACGACGAACAAATTTGTGAAATACGGTTTGCTTCTGGTAAGCTTCTTTAAATTATAATTTTTAAAATACATAATACTTTTTATAACTATAATCGTTTCTGGTATTTTCATATTAATTTCATTTAAGAGATAAAGCCCTGAAAATGTCTAAGAAGCAGTAATTCGCTATCAACGGTATAGCTTGTGTCTTGGTAATTGTCATTCCTTCTGCTCATTAAAGATGAATTCTTTCATCCACACCCCAACATTGACGTTTTATTCAGCCGTCAGAGTCGTAAAAACCAACATTTTATTTGTTGGAGAAATAAAGTTGTCTTATTTCGTTAATGAAATAAAAAAGTCGCATTTTACTGTCAGAAATGCAAAAAAGAAATAAAAGAACTAAAAAACAATCTTTGATATTAACTGTGTCTTGTAGCGGAATCCCTTATTAGACCACTTTTTATAGGGAACCGCGAAGTACTATTTATTTTGATTTATTTCTCTATTAAGCATCTTCATGGCAACAAATTTCATTTTTTCTTATGGCGCCATATAATAGTTTATTTTATTAATTTGGTCATAAAAATATTTTACATTGTTCGTTTTATACTTTTATAATTTCAGCTTACATCCCGATTGAAAATGTAAAATTAGTTTGGCAAAATCCAGTTGTAATAAATAATTTGGATTTGGACGATTTTGATTTAGTCGATGTTGTAACAAGTAATGAAGTTGACCTAAGAATGACAGGTTAGTATTGTAACGAAATTTAAATTGTAGAATTCAGTGCATAAGAAAAGTTTCTAGAAAGATCTGATAAGGGGAAAGCGGCCGCGATAACGAAGCAAACGGCAGATAAGAGTTTCCGAAATTTCGACAAACGATAAGCCTTATCTGCCGGATTGTTCTAGAACCTGGAGGCCAAAACTATATAAAGCGGCCAGTTCTCCCTCGAGTCAGTTAGTTAGTCAGTCAGTGTAATTAGTGAGCTAGTAGTTAAAAGTCAATAAGCGAGTTAATTATTCAGTTATAGTATTCCGAGTTTAGTTTGAATATAAAGTGGATATTATTCAATTTACGTGTTACTTAATTCGAACCGATAAAGCCCGTAACAGTATATTTACGTAATAATTTACTAGTTCTGCACCTTACTCGCAATGCTTCAAAATCAGATTTCCCTTTGCGAGTAGATTGAACTTGGAAAAAAACAAATTTAGTAATACTAAATTTCTTTTATCATTACCTAATTGTATTTTACAGGAAATTACAGCTCTGCAGTGGTGGAAATTGTTCTACAGAGAAGACCTTTTCGATACATCGTATCGATATTTATTCCTGTTAGTATTTCAGTTATAATCACATACATAAGCACCTTTATAAATGACAGATTTGCAAAAATATTAACATCGTTTTTTTCTTTTTTCTGTATATTTATGTTGTACTTTTACAATACTAGCTATGTTTATCCAGTTTCATATATGAAAGTTTTAGATAATATTTGTTTTATTTCCTTATTTTTTTCATTAGTAATATTCATGATAAACTTGCTATTAAACGAATGTACCCAAATAACAAACAACAACAAAGAAGATGTTAAAATTGTTAATATTCAAGTATACTGTTGGAAAACATTCTCTCAAATTGTACTTCCTACAGTATACATAATTGCAATAATATATTCAATATAACTAATGTTTAATCAAAAAACACAGAATTCGTGTATGGATTTATAGTATATTACAATTTTTTTTAATATATTGTGTGTCATTTTCCTAGAATATTCCTCTGAATTTAAGAAATAAGCTAAATTGTATATTCTTTTTTCCAATAAGGACAAAATGGTCCATCATAATCCACTGATTCTAAATGAAAAAAATCAATTACAAAATATACATAAAAGATAACAAGATTTTTTACTCGATGAAAATAAAATGTATTTATATAAAGCATAATAATAATAAAACATGAAACACAAACACCATTTAAAAACATGTACATCCTTACTCCCGTGGTTGGTAATTCATTGGAGTACCAGGGGATTGATACAAAGGTCTACTTTGAGCTGTGTACAGTGCAGAAGCGGGGGTTGGAACTTGCTGATACTGCGTTTGATTTCTAACTGGATAACCCGCCGTTATACTACCGGTTTTCGCTGGTGACTGATTCGGATTGATCGGAATTGAACCCCCATGAATGACATGGGCATGCGATGAAGTTGGACGCAATCCATAGTGATCTTGCAGCTTCGGTTCCAAGTGATACTGAGGTCTTGGGGTTTCGTATACGTTTCTCGCCGGTTCTCTTGGAGGAAGAGGTCCCTGCGGATAATATATTGAAAGTTCTGATGGAGGAACAGGATAGAATGCCCCCGCCTGGTTCGCATATTGAGGTGTTTCTGAAAAAAGCAACATTTATTTCATGATGCTGTGATGCTATATGTACGATACGTGAATATGTACAATGAATGAAAATAACTACTTCCAAATAACCAAGGTCAAGAATTATTAGTTCAATGGTCGGGAATTATTAATTTAATTTCACAGCACAATGGAATCCACACCAAGAGTTTAAAGTTTCAATTTGTACAAAGTTCAGGTTGTTTCACCAAATGAACCTATCCACATTCACAAATTATTTTAAAAAAATGGATGTCCGAATATCAATTGATAATTTTGTATTGAAATAAAAACAATACACTCTGTAAGTTAAAATGATGGATAGATTCATGAATAAAGTTAATATCAAAGCAAAAGTGAAGCCATATGGAGAATTTCTCAAATACTCTTCTGTTTAGATGATTTTAGCATGAAAGCAACATGAAAATTATAGAATAAAATTGCAGTGATGCACTCACTGTTCCATAAAACTGCTCGTACTAATTCATGACGTCTACCGTCATCTTCTGCAAATAAAGAAATCATTAGAAACATTGCTACAATTGACCAACCACGGTAATATTTTAAGACTTACTTTGTGGAGACGTTTGATAAGATGTGGTCCCCACATTTGAAGGTTTATATCCATAAGTCTGATGATACAGAGAAACTGGAACCGTAGGTTGTGGACTAGGACTTCTAGGTCTTTTCACAGTAGTTTTAAAACCAGCTTGAGTCTGAGGAACTGGTTGATTTCTCTGCATCGAAGGTGAAATATAGAGCTGTTGATGGACCAATCCAGTGGGGAGCGATTGCAGTGCAATCATTTCACTAAAAATTTGTTATATTGCAAGATTTATTTCGCAATATTTATTTTTATAATTTCCTCAACAAATTGCAATCGGTTCCTATCAGAACCTAACTTCTAGGAAAATTAGATACCCAACATTTTAACTTTTATGAACATCTCGACTATTTATAAAAAATTCTGTTTTTTATTGGAAATTTTGCGCTATTCGAAAATTTACTTTTTCAAGAAGTCGACTTTTGTTGGAAATTTTGTGTTTTCCTGAAGATTTTCACTTTTTTTAAGAAGAATATGACTTAATATAAAAATTGCGATATTTAGAAATTTCATGAAAAAAAAATTGTAATTACCATCATTTTCTCAAAAAGGAAATAAATCACTACCCAAGGAAAAAAATAGCTACGCGTTAATCACTTGGGAAATCAAGTAGAATTGATTCGAGAGTTTTTCAATCGAATTAGTAATAAAGAAGTTGCAGCAGATATTTCATTTTTTTCTTAATAAAACAAGATGGTATTATTCGGTTAGCGAAATGAACACCTTTCTATGAAACGTAAAAACCAAAGACTCAGTGTGAATGCGGCTAGCCTTATTTTTGACTAAGATAGATATCTTTGTATCACATTCATTTTTCAATAGAGAATGTCCTTCAGATGTAAATATTTAAAAAAAAAACCAAATATATTGGTGTTCAAGTGCGCTACGATTTTTTTGTTAGAAAAAGATGTAGCGAAAATGGCATGTGATTACTTATTGATTGTTTTGATTGATCTGTCAAGTGTCAGTGTGACATCTTATTTATGCAAAGAGGTTAGAATTCTCGAAGGTAAAAGAAAATCCTTCAGAATATCATTTTCTTTGACGAATACAATTCAAATTAATAAGATGATGCCCAAATTCATAAAATAAGGAGTCGTCTTAAATTCGTCGAGTGATTTTATGTAAAATCATTGTGGTTTTTCAGCAGTAGGTTTCTTATGATAGTAGTTCAAATGTATTAAAACTTTGCAGCTGTCAATTACTGATAACCTATTTAAGACATACGTTAAAAATATAACAATTCACAGCAAACTTAACGATTTTTTCAACTGAACATCCCATACTTTCTCATAATTAACTGGGTGTAATAACTCTTTACAACCAATAATCATAACTTACATATTTTCCTTTACAAGTTGTTTTCTCCTATTATCATCCTCATTTAGAACCTTTTTCAGCTGCAAAAACAGTTGATGTTTTTCCTCTTTTAGCTGCTGAAGCTTAGCCTCGAGCTGCGATATCTGTTCTCTGGTTTCACCGAGTGTCATCACGTCTTGCTGTTCTCTCGCTTCTCGCTCTTTCCTCAAACGTTCTTCTTCGACCTCCGCTTCTCTTTCTTGCTTTTTTCGAGCCCTCTCCCTCAATATATGTGCTTTTAACACCTTCCACATTTGCTCAGAGTGGTCGGCTTTAGAATCTTCTTGCACTGCCGCCGGCATACTGATTACATTTAATAGAATTGGAACACCAAATACGTTTAAACTTTATTTAGGAAGCTTTTAAAACAAAATAGTGACATTACCGACGTTTTGATACTTATAACCCACAAAACCTTTTGTTGAACAATTTCGCATTTCGTGCATAAACTAATCTGGGCAAAACATACAAATGTATTGTTGTAACTGTATTATAAACTCAAACCCGTTTATCACACAAGGGTTTAATGAAAATTTAATAGCGTAAAACCAAGAAGACTATTATAGTCTTCTTGCTTAAAACCACAAAAGCTTAAAACCGTAAAACACTTAAATAAGGGAATGTTTACAATAGACAGTTAGGAAAAGTTGCGATTGTCGCCAAAGACATAACTGTCGCGAAACGCTATATAAATCAAAGATCAATGTTAACCAAATGCTAAGGTCATCACACACACCACACGATACATCGATGTATCGGAAACATCGATGTTTTTGTTTCGATGTTCGATATTTTTAAATCGATACTTTTGTTTCGATGAATTGAAGGGTATCGATATATTTTTTTCAAAGTATCCCATAGGAGGATAAGTGTATAATTTTAAAATTCCGGAGAAAAATATATATTCCCGGAAAACATTCTTGCATATCTGACAACTCACTTATCTAGGGTCAATCCTCTACGCTCCCAAGTGATTTATGTTTATGCAAACTTCCTAGATAACTCATACACCATAGCAAACAGCTGTTATTTAAATTTGGCGCCTAACGTCATCCATTTTTTTAAAAAATGACAATTGAATATGGTGCGTTGAAAAACGCAATTTTATCCACAATTTCAAAATCCCTTCGTTAATAAATGTGACGAAAATCGATGTAAAATAAGTGATGTGCGTGTGTATTTGGCATCAGATAGTGCACATTTCGACGAAATGCCAAAAACGATGTGAATAAAAGCAGTGTTGTTATGGCTGCCAGTAGTTCGGACGAAAGTAGCACTGCTCCTAAAGATTTTCATCTTTCCTCGTCTCTCGATAGCGGTAGCCGCTTAAGTCCCAACAAACAAAGGTGCCCTTTATGCCACAAGTTCAGGAAAATTTTTTATTGCAAGGAGTGCGTGCACAGTGGCCTGTTCTACCGTTCGAAATCACAATCTACCGAAGGGTAAGTAAATCGTATCGTTTTGTATACGCGGTTCATTATTTTCTTTCAGATACTTCGAGAAGCAAAAATTACTGCTCGAACTGCAAGAAAATAAACGTATCATAGAGAGTAACTGTTTGAAATTGTTAACAAAGAAACAACAAGCGGATATTTTGGTGAGTAAAATAATTACTTAAGGTGACCAGTGGTTTTTACGATTTGTGCATTTTTTGCCGATATAGATGTAAAAACCAATGAATGGTGTTTCAGTTTAAATTGACTGTTTTCCATTTTTTATCTCGATCGATACAGATATGTTTCCCTATTAAACAAACAATGGACAAGTATATTTACATTAAGTTTTTTTTATAATTGCCGCAGTGTACTGTAAAAGACTTAATTATTTGAAATTGCTACACTTGAAATTTCATTTCAACTTCCACTTGTGCATGTCCGCTTAAAACGAACCCGCTTATTATGAACTTTCACTTATAAAAATGCAATCTATATATTAATTATTTGTGTAAAATGTAAACTAAATCGCCATTTATTTGACGTTTTTATCGTTAATAAAGTTTAATAGTTATCGCCATTTATTTGTTATCTAGCGGTCGAAAATTAGGCAAAATCAGGATAGAAACCGGCTACTCAGATTATTGGTAGAAGAAAAGAGAAAAAAGAATGAGTTTTGTAATAGAGAGCTGACGAGTTTAAAATTAAAAAACGAGGATAGAAATCGTAGTTTGCCGAAATATGAACAGAAAGTGCAGGAAGTTGAACATTACGTGGAAGATAAAAAGGAAAGTGTCACAGCACAAAAGGAAGAATTGCGGAAGAAGAATGAGGAACTGAGAGCGATCGTAAAAATACGAATAAATCAATTGTTTAAATACATATTTCCTATATTGAAAGTGCAGCCGAAAAGGTAAGTTGAGAGAATTGTATTGCATCGTTGCACATGTTATTGATATTTACAGTGAGGTGGAATCGGGTGAATCTGACATGATTTTGGCACTAGCGGAAGCATCTCAAACCACATATATTAAGGACAGATGGGAATACAGTGATAATTCTGGGGAAATGCAATATTCGATTGTTGCACCGACGTTGCCTGGTTCAGGCAATTACTCATCTTATAACATTTGGGGTATTTGGTGATATGATGTGCGAACATCAGAAATCTAAATTGTTATTTTTAGTGGCCCAAAATCGAGATGCGGTTCCCGGTAGTGCGTCAAATACAGGAGTTGGACATAATCCCGCCTATAGCATAAGCGCTGCTTTAGCTTATACCGCTCAACTAGTAAATATTCTATCATTTTATTTGAATATTAAGCTGCCATATAAACTTATGTACAGGTACTTGGTTTAAGGTGTCATTAGAAATGTCATTGATTTATTTATTTTTTTTAGCGATTTTTGTAGTAGTGATCTTACAGAACAGCAGTTTTCAAGACGAGTAGCACGTCTTAACGCGAATATTCTGTATTTATGTTTTACGCAAAACGTGGATTTAACTTGCTTGCGGTCTTGTGAAACTATTCATAATTTATTGCAAATGGTGGACCAAGAAAATATTAATCTGGGGAGGCAAAGTCCTGTAGAACTGGATATCGAACAAGTCGATCAGTTGGAAAGGCCCATTGTTAATGACCTGCAAAGAAGCGATGACTCGGATTCGGAAGAAGGCGACACTTTTCCCATAGAGTGGGAAGCTGTAAGTGCACTGAATTTTTTAGAATTTTTATACTGGATACTGACAGATGCTAGATTTTTGGTCGAGAAATTATATAAAATTTTTATGTGTACAAAAAATGAAATATTTTTCATGATTTTGTAATTATTTTTTGAAATATTCAATCAATAGATGAACATTTCTAATTAACAATATATAATTACTTGAAAATTCACTTCTAATTTAAAATTTTTATATTTTAAAGAAATCTAAATCATGAAAAAGTCCCAATGTTTAATTTTGTAATTTCAAAACACTTTGAAATAAAATTTCTTTGTTTGAATTGGAAATCTTGGAAATTCAAACACAGTAACAAATAGTAACCATGTAAATGTTTAGCTATTAAATTTTAGAAATTAAAAGCTTTAGTTTGAAAACCCAGTTTTGAGTTCGATGTGACAATTTCCTTTTATTTCAGGTTCCTCACGTGCAATGCCCGGAAGTTCCAGCTGGTCCTGTAAACGTTCAGTCTACTCAAGCTATAACATCGCAACAAGCTAGTAGTATGGCTGGAGGGCTTTACAATAGCGCGGCTGCCAGTATTGCCTCTATTTGGAGGGGTTTTACCAGGAGGTAGTGGAATCTACCCCTTGTTCTTGCTGTAAATTAGAACTGCTTTTTTATGTTAGCAATCATAACACTCAATTTAGCGATTTTTCTCAAGAAAATGCTTAATAAAAAGTTGACAAATTTGTAAATGTGATAAGAGTAATGAGAATAGTTATCTACTTTATTACAGGAGCGTTCGAGTGAATTTATATTTAAGTTATAATTATTGAGAAAATTTTTATTTTTTTAAGTGTTTTACTTTTGTAATATTTATCTGTTAGGTATCGGAGTTAATTTATTTTAAAAACAAAATCACTTTCTGTATTTTCAAGACAGATTACTTGAACACAATATAATGAGTTGAAAATTTTTCCTAGGATTGTTTTCACTGCGAAACTATTTCTTTTGGTCAAACGTCCATGTGCATACCTGAGATACAAAATCAACTGAATTCTTTGTTGTACAATGAATTTGAACTATTGTTAGACTGAATATATTGAACAGTGTACATATATATTTAGTGCCAGATATTATATAGTAATGGCTTTTTTATTGTCACTTAAAAATGTTTTATATCTAGAACCATGTGATATATATTTAAAAATTCAACTAGTTAGATCCTTTTTATAATTAAAAAATATGTTTTAAAATATATTTTAAATAAAGACTTAAATCATTAATGTCTGTTTCTTTATTCTTGATGTAAATTTTCTCAATTTGAACCAATTACGTTTCGCTAATGTGATTAAGACCCTATGCTGATTTTAGTGGAAAGAGTAGTCGTTGGTTATCTCTAAAGATGATAGCTTGGCTATAGAAATGCGTTAGAACGACTTTTATTGTGTTTTTTAACATTTTTTGGTTTCAGAGGACAAGATTTATATTTCCATTTTTGAAGATAACCAAGGACCAGTGCATTGCACCTAAAAAAAACAATTTGGTTATCTCCAAAAATTGAAATAAAAAATCTTGTCCCCTGAAACCAAGAAAGATTAAAAAACAACAAAGGTTACTCTTATGCGTTTCGATAGTCAAACTATCATCTTTAGAGTCCAGTAGAGGGAAATTTGAAAAAAAATATCATAAAAAAAGTTGAAATATCAGGAGAAAAGGCAAAAGTTCCAAATGCACATTCAAAAATTGAAGAAGAATCTCATCATTTGGAAATATTTTTGAAAAGAAGTCAGTTGCCGTAGAAAAAACCAACTTTTGCATTACCATTTTCAATGTTTAAAAAAAAACACTGACAGTTTGCATTCAAAATTTTGAAATGAAAACCAAAAACGCTAATACATGTTTGTGGAAATTTTAAAAATTACAATCGAAAGGACAGAAAAAGGAAAATATGCTTCCAGTCACAATTCTTGGCAAAAATTAGAAGTTGCAAGGGTAAACTTGGAATTTTGAGAAAACGAAATTTCAAAAAATAAACTGAAACTTTGAGAAAGCTTCAAATAATTAAAATAATACTTGAATAATTATGAAGAATAAAAAATGCTTTATACACATTAAAAAGAATACGAAATACATATTATATTTAAAAAAAGTTCTCTAAAAAAACCTTAATGGTCGGTTTACATTTGTACATGTTAAACCAGAATTTCACTCTCTCGTAATCAGGATTGATTCCATCTTTTAACACGTTGCCAATGTCTAAATAATTAAATTGAGCATTTTGAATCGGTTTCCATTCAACAGACATTAAATTCTCTTCTCTGGGATTGGGATTACCCGTTCTGGCGAAAGTAGTCCAAAGCTTTAGGAAGCATCTTCTGGTAATATCTTCAATACTTCCCGGAACTACATCTATCAGAAGTGTATCGAAGAGATATCCCAATTCGTCGCCAGGGCCAACACCTGGAAATTTTAAGAATTCTCGATTGCAGACAAGTGTTACTGAATTCTTAATTGCAGAAAAGTATTATTAAATTACTTACCTCCAGAACGCGCATTCAGGTAATATTTGGAGCAGTTCAGTTGGGTGTTGGCTGTCACCTTGTAGAAGTAAACTGGTTCGTGTTGTTGTGTGGAGTGAAGTAGGGCACCGAGGCTTATGTGTTTCAGAAAATAAAGATCTGTACATAACTGACAAAACGATTGTTTTGCGATGAATGAAAAAATTTAAAAGTTTTAACTTACATCAATTAGTTCTTTGGGTGCCCTATTTTCCAATGTAACAATGTTTTTTAAATTGTAGAAGTTTTCAATTTTTTTTTCAATTTTTTCGTATTTTGACGATTCTATTATACAAAGATCACGTGGCACAATATTTTTTGTCAGCATCATTGGCTTTTTATTTAAATGTTTTTCTAAAGCGACAACAGATAATCCGTCATTCTCTTTATATCCCATTATTAGTGGCAGTTTATTGTATTTCCCCGACGAAATGATATTTAAAGGAAAGTCGGTTATAAAAGCTCCTTTTGACGGTTTTTCTATCACGGGCGAAAAATAACGAACTGTGTCAATATAACATGGCTAAAACACCAAAATATTATTTTTGCACCATAGCGGAATAATTAATATTTTGCGTACAATTTGCAGCTGTAGTTGCGCTCTGTATATTCTAGCGGCAGACGTTTTCTGTAAATATTCCAATATTTTTTTTTCATCTCTGTCGTAAAACTCTAACGCTTCAGCCAGAAGATGTCCGTTCGGGGAACATCCTGCGGACCAACTTCCTAAGCAACTCCCGCTCTGCGCTATGACTTTGTGAAAAAGTCCTGTAAAACACGTCGCCTAAAATCAATTTAAACTGATCTAAGGAAGATTCAACCTTTAGTCTGCGGCGAAAGAAGCAAATAATGTACTGCGACGCCACCTGTGTTTTCTCCAAATATTGTAACGTTATCGGGATCCCCTTTAAACATCGCTATATTATTTTTGACCCATCGCAAGGCCAATACTATGTCTTTTAGTCCGGCATTTCCTGTTACCTCGAGATTTTCGTCGGCCAAAACCAAGAACCCTGGAATGTAATTGAGTACCCATCAATTAAGGACTAGTTAAAATAGAACAACAGGCACGTAGCCGGCGGGGGGGAGGGGGGGTAGCATTATACTTTTTCAGAATTTAAAGTTTTTTCAAAATTTCAGTTTTTTTGTGAAAATTTCCACTTTTTTTCAGAAATTTCCACTTTTTTTCAGAAATGTCCACTTTTTTCAAAAACTTCGACGTTTTCTCGAGGTTTCGACTGTTATGTAGTAAAGTGGTTTTTATTTGAAAAATTTAAAAATTCGACTGAAAATTTTGCAAAATTCTGAAAAATTTGATTTTTCTCAAAATTTCGATTTTTAAAAAACAAGAACCCTCGTCGTTAGATGGCCATGTCGTTGTATCTTCAAGCTTTGCATTTATTTACATAGAAAACGTGTCGTGCTACATACGCGAGAGTAGAAAATCGAGAAAATGCACGAGATCTGGCAACCTGAAGCGGTCAAACAGGCAGACAAATACACTTTGGTATTTATATATTAGTAAGGATAGCAGTTATCGTTTGGATGCAACTTGTGATAAAATAAATTATAGAAGTATTTTAAACGCATGAAAACCACAAACCAAAGCATCCCAAACGGTACTGAACAGTCACCAGAACGACATCTTCGGACATCAAAGGTGCTGGTCCGTATAAATTTCTCATTGAATTCTTCTTGGTAAAAATTCCACCATGAATGAATACCATGACGGGTTTCAAAGGTTCTGTTGACGACGAAGGCAGCTGAAACATTCGATTAGATATCCTAAGGAATTATTAGACGATACGAAGACCTACCTCTCTTGTGTAAACATTCAAATATAAAACATCCTCACTTCCAAATACTTCTAAATTTTTAGTGTTCCTCTAGAATTTAAAAATAATTTGCTTTACAGATTCTTAGGAAAAGAAAGTAAAAATTGAAAATTAAACCCTGAATCTTCAAATTCATAAATTAATTGTACCCACGCCACATGCTTAATTAACATTTAATCAAATAAGTCATCATTTATTGGAAAAATAAAAAAAAATTAAAAAGTTGAAGTGTTAGGGAAAGAAAATAACATTTTTACATTTAAATATGGAATTAAAATAAAATAAAATTAAAAAAACAGAAAATCTATAAAAATCGAGTCCAATCAGTCCTGGATAAACCAAAAAGACGTTTGTGGTGTATTAAAACGGGCTCTTACCTTATCTTGTGAATCGACCACGATATCAGGTTCGGCGATCGCGTCCAATATTCCTTCCCATGGTGGTTGTGGAACGGGCGCCTGCGCCACAAATTCATACTTTAGGTGTTTTACATCAAAATGAACGTTTGAAGTTTACCTTAAAACGTAGTACTCCATAGGGAATTTTGCCGTATCGAATCCCGAGGAAATTGTAAAAAAAAATACCATTCGAGTCTTTGGTGATGAAACCCCTTATACAACCTTCTCGTGTTTGCACAATCGGTTCCAGAAATCGTTGCATTGTTGCGACCAGTTTAACATGAAAGCAAATTTAAGTCGCTTCTTGGGGAGCCAAAGGAGATTTATGTGCAGATAATTCGATTTAATATCAAACGCAGCTGATAGAACATATGTGCGGGATGTTTTTTATCTGCCAGTAGAAAGATGCATTTATTTTTTACTTCGTCTTCGTGAATTTTAAATGTGAACATTTTTTTGAGTTACCTAACATACAAAAAGTTGACAATTTGAACAATTAATGATACAAATAATCAACATTCAAGAAACAATCACATTATTTCGAAATAAAATATTAATAAACGAATCGAGTTAAATTGTAACATACTTGAAATAGAAATCTTGTCCCCTGATACCGAGAAAGATTAAAAAACACAACAAAAGTTGCTGAAATGCGTTTCGATAGCCAAGCCATCATCTTCAGACAGATACTATCTCTGAAGATGACAGCTTGGCTATTAAAACGCGTTAGAGCAACCTTTGTTGCGTTTTTTAATCTTTCTTGGTTTCAGGGGACAAGATTTGTATTTCAATGTTTGAAGATAACCAAGGACCAGTGCGTTTCACCAAAAAAAAAATGTAACATATTTATCAAGTAGGTTTTAAAATTACCTAGATTTTAACTTTCAAAAAGAATGAAATTAATTGGAATGGTGTCAATGTTTAGTGTTACCTATTGAACTAGTTTGTAGTAATTTAATCCAGTTGATTTAATCTTGCGACATAAAACTCATCATTAAATGATTAAAAAAATACTCTAAGGCAGAGATTTCCCAAAAAATACTTCTTCGAAATTTCGAGAAATTATTATAGCTGCGTATTCAAAGGTAGAATTTAAAAAAAATAAACGAATTTATAGAAAAAGACGAAGTCGAAACTTCACAGCTATTAAACTTTATTAACGATAAAAACGCAACAAAATTTAATAGTTATGAATATTAAAGAATTCCAGGAAGTAAGGGTTAGAAATGTCAATTATTTGAAGTCGAAACTTTCAAAAATGTTTATTTAGTCTTCAATTTTCGATTGATTTTTGCCACTGTAAAAGTTCAAGAAAAAAGCTGAAATTTACAAGAAAGTTTTTTTGCGCCATTAACGGATTAATTTGAAGAAACGAAATTTAAGGCAAAAAACGAAATTTCATGGAAGGTGACATTCAAATTCAAATATTACATTAGCAAACTTTCTCCAATTTCAAATCCCAACCATTTGTACAGACAAAAGTAAGAGAACCCCCTTCCTCAAATAATAAGACATCAGGATTATTTTTTAACTCGTATCGAAATAAAAATATAGTTATCTTAAAAAATTGAAATACAGAACTTGTCCCCTGAAGAAACTCCTCAGAGTTTCTCTCTGAAGATAACAGCTTGACTGTCGAAACGCGTTAGAGCAACCTTTGTTGTGTTTTTTAATCTTTCTTGGTTTCAGGGGACAAGTTCTTGTATTTCAATATTTTAAGATAGCCCAGGACCAGTCCGTTCTACCAAAAAAATAATTATCTTATGCAAACTGGAAAAAAGAAAAGATACCACAAAAATAATTTTGTCAACTTAATAAATTCCGAAAAGAAGATTGACTCCAAAAAAATCAAAATTTCAATAAAATATAATTTCAATAAAATCTAATCTCAATAAAATCTAATTTCAATAAAATCTAATTTCAATAAAATCACATTTCAATAAAATCTAAAATTCAATAAAATCAAAATTTCAATAAAAGATCAAAATTCTAATTCAAAATTTTTGGGAGTCAAATTTTGAAACAAAACTAGACTTCTTAAATTGTTTAATGTAAATTGTGCCAACGAAAATGTCTCTCCATATAAGCAAACTTAAGACGTTAAGAAACGTTCAAGTATAACAAACAAAATATAATAAGGCTTTCACAATGTCTTATTTATGTATATTTAAATATAAAAGGCTTACTATTAATCGAAATACATTAAAATCATAAATATAATTACACTAAATTAGATTACATACAAATGTGTTATATATACAAGTTATAATCAAAGGGGGGCCTCATCCGATGTACTGCTATCACTCCAAGAAGTATCATCGATACCGTGTAAGGGACACTCAACAGGACAGCGACCATTACTCTACAGTATGACATAATCGGGTAAGATATGATAACAAAATAAGAAACTAAATTTCCTGGTTACTTACGTGATATAACCGATGGCTCCGTTGAATGCAATTACTCTTACGAATCTTTTGTACTAAATTATATTGTATTTCGAGCCTTTCTATGCACTGTTCACATATAGTCTTTGGTAGATTATCATACTTTTCCACCTACATAAATCTCGATAAAATCTAATTTCACTTCGCTCACAAGAACTTACCGTGATGGGAAGTAATTTGATTTTTTGAAGCAATTGCAACGAATGCGCCTTACTGCTGTAGAGATGGATAACTTTTTTCTTCTGTTCGGAACATAAGCGACATATAAAGCCAGTCATCACAGCCTTGGCATAGCTTCCCATAATGAAAATATCTAATACGGAACGAAATGGTAGATAGGATTTTCCTGCAGCAATTCTAGATTATTCGAATATATCCTTCTGACTTTTCCTGACATTTCTAATCGTCAAATCAAAACAAATGCATTTTTGACAATTGACATTTAAGAACGTAAAATATCCCTACATTTCAAATTTGAATTTATTAATTTTATTTCGAGAAGTATCATATGCCGTATAAATTCCAAGATAGTATTGCAGAATGAAAATGGAATAAAATATTTATGACAATTAATTTATATTTTAAAAATTTAAACGACTGCACTTTAAGAATAAACAGAAATGCAGCTAACTTCTTACCAACCTGTAAACTAAACCCACAAAACATATACTAAATCCAGAGACTAACTAAACCAAAAGACAAAATCAAAAACTAAACTCAAGAAATTCGAAGAAAGTCATAACCTGGTCATAACATTGGTAGAGCAGCAAAAATTTCTTAAAGCTTTTAAACGTATGTCATATATAGGTTCTTCCTGATTTTTGACTGAAGGGTTTAGTACATTTAAACTACTACCATAACAAACCTACTGATGGAAAATCCCAATAACTTTGTAGAAAATTACCCGAAGACCTTAAAGCAAGTCGCTATGAATTTTTGTATCTAATTAATTCACAACATATTATTTTTTTAAAGAAAATAATCTAAAGGTTTCCTTTTGCTTTCAAAAATTCTAACATCCTTACCTAAATCGTTGATTGAATATAGTTGAATATGTATTCAATCAACGCTTAAATATGTGAAAGTGACATTTAGCAGATCAACCAAAACAATCATTTCTTTTTCGCTACGATTCCTTCTAACTACGAATGATACAGTAGAACAGTGGTTTCCAACTTTTTTGTACCTGCGCCCCCCTTTAAAAAAAATTGTTGCGCCCCCTTAATTTTTCTAACAATCTAATTTCATAAATACTCAACTGATATTATAATTTATTTAATGGGCTACAAAACAATATACAATATATAGATTTTGGCTTGTACTTGAAAAAGATATTTTGGAAACAGCTGCATGCCCCCCTTGCAACAGTCTCGCGCCCCGCAGGTTGGAAACCACTGCAGTAGAATAAGGATAGTGAACAGCCTATATTGGCCATATACATATAAACATTTGACCGAAATGCATCTGGAAACTGGAGTAGCTCCAGTTTCAGATAAAATTTCTGATTAGGTTTCTAGCGTAAACAATCGATCAATTATAGCTTCGAAAAATGTACCATATGAAGACAAAATGCGAAATTTTTGGACAATTCCAAAATTTTAACTCTAATATGAAATTTAGAAAAATATTTAGTTTCAAATTATTTTTTATTTTAATATGCAGATTTCGATTTTAAACTGGTTTGGCTACAATTTAGAAATTACGATACAAGTAGATTGGGGGATATTCAAAGTTTCTTTTCGAAATCTAGACTTTAAACTCAAATTTTCGAGAAACTTTTTTGTGAAAATTTGATAGCTTTTTTTTTGACTTAATCTGTAAATGTTTATTTAACCAGGAATCTAACCTTGAAGAAAAATTGAAACTCCCAAACTTAAATAGCAAGTTTTTTTAAAATCCTAAAATTTTTCTTCAGTTTTAATTTCAAATTATCGATCTTATGAGTCCTAATTACAAGAAAATAAAATTGTGGTAAAAAATTAAAATTTAGAATCTTGCAGTTCTCACTAGATCCAAGTTTTTGATTTTAATTAAAAAAAAATCATACATCCAGTTTAAACCTGACATCAGAGTTGACATTTTTCTTTCGCACACTTTAAAAAATTAGAATTTTCTTTAAACTTTGTTTCCAAATTTCCACTTCTTTAAACTGAATATACGTTTTTCACAATTTATTGACATTTAGACATTAAAATCGAAATTTAAAAAAATAAGTTCAATCATTTTGAGATCAAACATGAAATTTTAACTTTTACCTCAACTGTCAACTTTACGATCTCGAAATTTTGACTTTAAACTCTTCTTTTATCTCAATATTTCGAGTTAATCAAAGTGTTGAATTCCAGCCTAAATTTTTGAATCTGTTTCTTGAAACTCCAGCTCTTTTTGAATATTTCTACTTTATGCTCGACATATCAATAGAAATTTCTGCTTCTTTGAACTAGCAAAAAATTAGATTTTTTGAAAGATTTCTAAAAAAAACCTCAAATTTTTAAACATTTGGGCTTGTTTTCTACAGCTTAATTTCTAAATTTAAACATTGAATATTTTGAAGGGTGGATGCAAGGAAGGACACTAATTTTAATTTTATTTATAAAATTCTGATTAGGACAAAGTATTTATTCATAACTAATGCTTTTTATTTTATTTTCAAAAAATTATATGAAATCGACAAGTTCTGACATTTTTCAACAGATATTATGCCTTAGGCATTCATGTAAACTGTATTTAGTTTCTTATTGGTAGTATAATCCCATCGCTCTTGACATAACGAAGTGTCTACTCTTTAGACGTCTTTTATGAGAATCCAATATGGGGTATCCATGGGCTGACCCCATATAAGTAATACTTCTATATGGCCAACTCCGCGTTTCCTGTGGGAAAGACTTTTCTTTCTTGCTGACCTTCACACGGGTAACAAGAAAAATCTACAAAATAACCAGCTTATTTTGTGTAGGTAAATATTGTTTTTGTAAATTGAAATACAAATCTTGTCCCCTAAAACCAAGAAAGATTAAAAAACATAACAAAGATTGCTCTAACGCGTTTCGACAGCCAAGCTATCATCTTCAGAGAAATTTTCTTTTAATCTTTCTTGGTTTCAGGGGACAAGATTTGTATTTCAATTTTTGAAGATAACCAAGGACCAGTCCATTACAATAAAAAAAAATTGTTTTTATGGATAGATTTTATTTGCATTACCGTTTAAACATCTGTGAAATCAATACAATGCACGTTTTTCTGTTATATGAAGATTTCCAAAGGATAATTCTTTACGAAAAAATGTCGAAAATTTCAAAGATTTTTAAAAAATCTAAATTTTCGAAAAAAAAATATAAACTTTGAAAGGTCAACATTTTTAAAAATTCGAAGTTTTTAAATAAAATTTCAAATTTAAAAATAAAAAACTAAATTTTCAAAAAAAATTGAAAGTTTGCAGAAAGTCGAAATTTTGAAAAATAATTTAAATTAAAAAAAATGTTAAGAATCAATATTTTTAGAAAGCTACAGTTTTGAAAGAATTTAAGTTTTAAGAGGTTTAGTTTTTGAAAGAAACCAAACTTTGTGGAAGTCGCAATTTTCAAAAAAAAAATCAAAATTTTCAGAAACCTAGAAATTTTTAGAAAAGTTTATCGAAACGTAGAAAATGATCGAAATTTTCAATAAAAGGTAGAATTTTTCAAAGAGTGGAAACACTGACAAAATGTCCAAAGTCAGGATTTTAAAAAAATCTAAATTTTCGAAAAAAACAAACTTTGAAAGGTCGAAATTTTCAAAAAATTAAAAATTTTCAAAGTACAATTTTCGGAAAAGTCTAAACTCAAAAAAAGTCGAAATTTGGGAAAAAAATTTCGATGCCATATTTTCAAAAAAAAAAACTGAAATTTTCGGAAACCAAATATTTTGAACAAATAGAAATTACCAGAAAGTCAAAATTGTGAAAAAAGTTCGAAATTTTAAAAAGCTAAAATTCAAACGTTTTTAAAAAGCTAAAAATGTATAAAAAGTTCAGATTTTGATAAAAACACTCGCAATTTTGAAATAAAAACGAAATTTTGAGAAAACCGCAACTATTTAAAAAACCCGACATTTTCCCAGCCAAGAATTAAAAAAGGAACGAAAATCGAAATTTTAAGAAGGCCACATTTTTACAAAAGCAGATATAATTAGAATATTGGAACTATTTTAAAATAAATTCTACTACTTTCTTATGGTTTAGATGCTTGTATCGTGTGGAAACGAAGCTAATATTTATTGATAATGAAATACACTTTGATATGCTCTAATATTAACAGTAGAATATATTAGGGCATGTTGTTAAAGCGTGATGGTAACGTGATTGATTATCACATGAAACCACAAGTTAACCCTTGTTCAAAATCATTTAAGGCGCCCAAAGAAGTATTCACTTTAAAAAATCAACATTTTCAAAAGTAGGAGCTGCATCAGCTTTATTTTTCGATAATAAATAATAATGAGAAAAATAACTTATACAATTTTTACATCTTAAATATTTTTCTTAACAATTATGTTAAATTTAAATTATATTTGAAAATCTTATTGCTGAAGAATTACGCAATGTAATTACGCAACGTAATTCTCGAATTTATTTGCCTCTGAACGGAGCGCGACTTGTTGGCACAATCTGGCGACGTCTGTTACAGCAAGTGCGCGGGGATTCACCATATTGCAACTGTGCGTATATTGACGTCATTTGACAATGAGATTCGAATGTCATTTAACAATGACATTCGATTTATTTAGTTATTTATCGGCGGTCGAAGTGTTGGGATGATCGTGATCGAGATGGGTGTGAGGGCGGTCGACTTTCTTCCTCATTAGTTAATGTGCCAGGTACCGCACATACCGGTGCCAGGTATGCGCGGGAGTGTACAACTCTTGGTGTCCCTAATCCGTGCTCAACAAAGCATGTCGTCACCTTTAAGGAGTATGTATATACAACGTTTTCTTTTGTGGAAGTTTGTTGCCTGATGGCTATAAAAGAACTGCCTTCCTCGTCTCTTTTGCTACCATTCCTTCACTTATCGATTGTCGATCCGCGCGCGTAAACAGTGATCGTAGTGCCATGAAGATGTATCGGTAAGTTTTCTACTTGTCTATTTGCTTGCTTTATTTTTAGTTTTATTTCTTTTAAGTTCAATCCACTCGCAAGAGGCAACTCCATTATGCCTCCAGGGTAACCGTGAGTAGTATGTGGAAACGAGCATTATTTAACACTAAATTTTAATTCGAAGTTTTATTTTTTTTTAAGTTCAATCCACTAATAAAGGGCAACGCCATTATGACTTTAGAGTACCGTGAGTAAGATTTGGAAACGAATATTATTTAACAGTAAATTTTAATTCGTAGATATTATGGTCATATAATTATGCATGCAGCCGTTTTAAATTTTTCTTTGTTTGCAATTCGTCTTCTAAGTTGCCACAAGTAGGGAATAATTTTTATATTTTGTATTTATGTTTCTTTACATAGATGTTTTCCTGTGTATTTTCGAATCTTTCTAATTTTTATTGTTAGTACATTACTCTTATTTAATGTAGTATGAACAGAATTTGTTATTTATTTATTTCAGCTTTCTAATGATCACGTTCCTTTTTAATTAGGTTATATTAAACATTGTTTTGCAATCGTCAAGTGGATTTTTTAAAATTTCGTTCCATCATTTATTTTCAGCTGGTATAATCTATCAATGTTTATTTATTGTCTTTGTATATTGATTGTATAATTACAAACGTATGATATTTACGTTTTATTTTTGTTGTTATTTTGATTTAATTAAATGTTCTGTTACCTTGTCCACCTGTATGTATATTTTATAGTTTCAATGTTGACTTGTTTAATGTTTGTTGTTATTTAATTGCACTATTGTACAGGATACGAAATCGATTTCTTATTCTTTTGTGTCTAATGTATTTTATATTTTTATTTTAACAATTCTGTACATTAACCTTCATCGTTGTTAAAGATTGTGGCCACTCTCTAAAAAAAAGTTTTGTTATTTATTTAATTAGCATAATTAAGTGTTATTTGCTGTTACCAATTTGTCTTATTCTGTTTACAGCTAACCAGTGATACCACCGAGCCTAATACTTGGTACATTTGTATCTAGGATAGGTGAATGTTTCTCAACTTTTTGTTGTAGAAGTGAGTCTTGGAAATTCGGTATCACCTCCCGGAATTCCAGGAGACATAACCAGTGATACCACCGAGCCTAATACTTGGTACATTTGTATCTAGGATAGGTGAATGTTTCTCAACATTTTGTTGTAGAAGTGAGTCTTGAAAATTCCGTATCACCTCCTGGAATTCCGGGAGCCAAGAAAATTCTTCTCCAGAAGCCAAACTATTGCATCGCAGAATCAACAAAGAGGTGAGTCTGGAAAAATTCGATTTACGTTATGTATTTAATTAGCGTAATTAAATGTTATTTGCTGTTACCGATTTGTCTTATCCTGTGTAAGAGCTAACAACGACCAGTGACCACCGAGCCTAGCACTTGGTACATTTGTACCCAGGATAGGTGAATGTTTTACAACTTTTTGTTGTAGAAGTGAGTCTTGGAAATTCGGTGTCACCTCTTGGAATTCCGGAAGCCAAGAAAATAAAACCAGAAGCCAAACTACTTCATAGAAGAATCAACGAAGGGATGAGTCTGGAAAAATTCAATTCGTAAGTCAAAAATATAAATAACAATGCTTTAGATATCTGCTTAATTAGCGTAATTAAATGTTATTTGCTGTTACCTAATTTGTCTTATTCTGTTTAACAGCTAGCAACGACCAGTGATACCACCGAGCCTTATACTTAGTACATTTGTACTTAGGATAGGCGAATGTTTCTCAACTTTATGTTGTAGAAGTGAGTCTTGGAAATTCGGTATCACCCTTCGGGATTCCGGGGGCCATGACCAGTGATACCACCGAGCCTAATACTTAGTATATTTGTGCCTAGGATAGGTGAATGTTTCTCAACATTTTGTTGTAGAAGTGTGTCTTGAAAATTCGGTATCACCTCGGAATTCCGGGGGCCAAGAAAGCCAGAAGCCAAACTACTGCGTTGGAGAATCGAGAAAGGGTGAATCCATCTTGTCATTTGATTCAAAACTAAATGCGTTTTCTATACTTTCGACAGATATTTAACTAATGAGGGTTTCATTTCTTTTAGGATATATAAATATTTCCTGGTTTATATTTTATTAACTAAAACGTCGTCGTGTTTGAATTTTGTTTTATATTTCTTCGATAATCTTTATTATTATTACTATATTATTATATTAAATTGTCTTATTCTGTTCAAATTCAGATTAACAAAGACCAATGACCAGTGATACAACCGAGCCTTGGTACATTTGTACCCAGGATAGGTGAAAGTTTCTCAACATTTTGTTGAAGAAGCGAGTCTTGGAAATTCGGTATCACCTCCCAGGATTCCGGGAGGCAAGAAAATAAATCAGAAGCCAAACTA
Source organism: Dastarcus helophoroides (assembly GCA_028583605.1). NCBI lineage: Eukaryota > Metazoa > Arthropoda > Insecta > Coleoptera > Bothrideridae > Dastarcus > Dastarcus helophoroides. The sequence continues at coordinate 40,865,108 of CM053330.1, read as the reverse complement.
TTGCGTCGAAGAATCAACAAAGAGGGGAGTCAGGGAAAATTCGATGCTTAAACCAAAAATGTAAATAATATCAGATAAAACTAATGATTTATAAAATGAAAAATGGAATTTTTGCAGTGTTTTATTTACAGACCATGGTCTGTTATGTTGTCTATGTTATGTAAATTTTTCTTTATTTGCAGATCGTAATTATCATTCTCTAATTTTTACATTTTGTATTCATGCTTCTTTATATTAGTGTTTTTCTATATATTTTTAAATGTTTCTAATTTTTGACTGTTAATTTATAAATTGTTATTATTTAATGGCATGTCATATGCAAGAAAAATCAACAGAATTTGGGTTCAAAGCTCATTGTCAACAACGCGATTTTTTAATTCTATTACATGCCTTATAGCTACATAGTACTGTTAACATTAGAGCATATTGGTAACGCAAATTAGCGCGAAACCACAAGTTTTCCCCCTATCTAAATTCGTTCAACATGCCTAAAGAAGTTGTCACTTCAAAAATACAAACCTCGCAACAAGTTTTGCTCCTTCTACACTTTTGGTTTCCTGCACAAGTTCGACCGCCATTTCTGGATTATTCAAATTTTCTAAATGCTGTCGAATAACTGAATCAAAATCTTTCCCGGTATAGTAAGTCCAAGTTGCTTCTTCATATTTTCCTTCCTTTTCTTTAGCTTTGGCATACTCCTTGGCCCATGCTGCCCTTTCATACGTTTGACACTTTTTAAAACATAACGCAGCCTCTGCCAGCTGCTTATTCTTTTCAAGAATTTCCACGCATTCCCGTTGAAGATCCTTGTTACCCAATTCAATCGCCACACTCATTCCATGTCGACTATTATTACAATATTAATACGAATATTATTACAATGACTGCCTTACAGATAAAAGTATGATCGTTGTTCAGATTTTCTTGAAGACCTTTCTCATAGTGGACATGATTGCCGCTGTAAATTAATAATAATGAGATTATTATACGACACTTAAACATGTTCTTACGTAAACTGCAGCTGCTGTGCTCGTGACATTAACACTAACTGTTCTGGTGCCATCTTTTTCGCTAATTGTAATGCTTGATACCACTGAACAAGATCTCTTCTCATTTCTAAAGCAGATTTCGGTTTATTTGAAGCTAAAAACGACTCCTGGGCTCTGGCTCTATCAAAATCTTTCAAATAGATGCAAATGTGACCACATAGTAATTTGTTGTCTTCGACGTTGAGCATTGTTTCTAGACACCAAACCGTGCAGACTTCTTCCAATTTTCTACTAGACTTGAAGTGCTTAAAATTAAAATGTATTAATATGGTTGACGAAGGATTAAAGGGTGTGTTTATCTTATTACTAGTATTAAGTAAGCGTTTGCAATTAAAATGAAGTCTTTTTACTTAATAGTTCATATCTTTTTATAAAATTATGGTTATTTTGCACGACATAAAAACTAATAATATATTTTTTTAGTAAATTTTTGAAAAGTATGTAGACACTAATTAAATAATATCTGAATACAACTCGACAACTTTTTAGACTAATTTAGACCGTCTCAACTTTTTAGATCATAAAATCCGAATAGGTAATTTGACAAGTTGCGATTTTTTTTGCACATTGGCGACACTAGCTGTCATTTGAGGTTGCCGCTTTTCGCATCGCATTCAAAAACGTAACCTAAAAGTGCCTGATTTGAAAATGGCAAAAAAAGGTAACATTTGTAAAATGGCCGTTTCTACACGACAAGGGGCGATTTTTCAGGATGTCGCCAAAAAACATTGGATAATAAGAGTTTCGATTGGTCAGGATAGGTTTGGCGATGTCTACTCGGCCCAAGAAGTCGGGGGTTCAACCTCCAAATATCCTTTTGTAATTAAAGTCGTAAGTGAATTTTTTTGCTTGCGATGATTTTTATTCCAGTAGGATTATGGTTTTGTTGCATAGTAGAATTTGTATTACATTTATTTTGTTATTGAGATTCATGCTACCTCTTAGTTGATTACCGAAGCCAAAGGTGAATTTTAATTATCATTACACTTGCGTTTGTTAGTTTGACTGATGTTACAGCTTTTATGGGCAAGGACTTGATCTGTATCTTAATGAAAGAATAGATTTGAAGAACGTGCCAATGGTTCAACTCAAAGGTCGGACATCCAAAAGACCCATTTTTGAACATTAATCTTCGCAAGTACTGTGTGAAGGAAGTTGCGTTCAATAAAGCTTCATGAATATGTACTTTCGATTTCAGCAAATGTGGATAATTTCGCTATTTTATATATACTAGTATTGCTTGTGCTTGAAGTTATGCCTGTAAACTAGCGATTTAAGTCCTATTTATTAATTAGTTTGAAGTTATTTGTTTGCAAATTTTTTATTCTCACACTAACGCTATTTACTGAATAATTCAACTTTTTTTAACATTTTGACTGAAAATTTCGATTTGTTTCAGAATTTCCATTTTCGCTCGAAATTTCGATTTTGTAAATTCGGACGTTGTTTTGAAGAATTCTTTTTTTTTTTAATTTGGAATTTGTACTTCTAAAATAACTTTATTTGAATATTCCGACTTATTTTGGAGTTCAATTTTTTTTAATAAATTCACCTCTTTTGAAAATTTCTAATTTTTTTTTGAAAATCTATCCCATTTTTTAAAAATTCGACATTTTTTGTAATTTGATATTTTAAAATGTTCACTTTTTTTTAAATCTTCCAAAATTCGTTTGTTTTTTAAATTTTACTTTCGAAAAAAATGTTGTCTTTTAAATTTTGATTTTCTCGGAGTTTTGACTTTTGGAAATTTCTTTTTTTTTAAATCCTATTTTTTAAAAATGTGGGTTTTCGATTTTGACTTTGACAGTTTCTACTTTTGAAAGATTCAACTCAAAAATTTTACCCTTTTCAAAATTTTCTTTTCTTTTTGAAATTTAGACTTGTATTCGTCAAGGTTCGTTTTTTTTTTCTCCAAAAATGTACTCTTTTTTGTAGTATTTTGTATGTTGTTGTTATTGTTTTGTATATTGACTTTTTTTGTAAATTTGGAATTCCAGAATTTTCACTTCTGAAATTTCGAATTTTATCAAAAGTTATCATTTTTCTCTATATTTCGACTTTTTTTGTCTAAATTTCGATTTTATTTGAAAAATTCGATTGTTGAAAAATTTAGGTTTTCCATAAAAAAGTTTCATTTGTTTTTTTGAAAATTTCCAAAAGTAACATTTTTTACAAACAAAAATTCATACAGGAAAGTAAAGAAAGTGGTATTTTCAAAAGCCAAAGATTTAGAAAAGGTCGACATTTTGAAAGATTCAGAATAAATCAAAATTTTGAGAGAATGCCGAAATTGAAAAAAGTGGAAACTTTGAAATTCGAAAATTTTCAAAAAGTCCAAAAATTTTCTTTAAAAAAATGATAATCCTTAAGAAATTTAAAAAAAAATTCGAAATTTTCAAAAAAAAGACAATTTTTTGTAAAAAGTTTAAATTTTTAAAAAGTCGAAGTCTTTAAAGTCTAAAATTTTAAAAAGTCTGAAATTTTAAAAAGTCTTAAAGTTTTAAAATGTCGAAATTTTCAAAGTCAAAATTTGGAGAAGTCGAATTCTTGAAAAAGTGATAAATTCCAAATAAATAAAAATAGACAATTAATAAAGAAAATTTTAAGAAGTGAATGTCCTGGCGAAATCGCAGTTTTCCAGTCAAAACTTTAAAAAAATCCAAAAGTCAAGATTTTCAAAAAACTAGAATAAAAAAAAACGTTAAGACTGAAACTTCTGAAAAAATTAGCAAATTCACATGAATTTAAACTTTCAAAAAGAGTGCAAATCTTCAAAAAAGCTGAAATTTTGAAAGAAAGTCGACTTTCGAAAGAAAGTTTTAACAAAGATCGCAGGTCAGTTGAAATTTCGAAAAAATTCAAGTTCCAAAAACGTCGACATTTTCAAAAAAGGAACGTAATTTTGCAAAACAGTTACGACGACTGATAAGGGCCAAAAGTTGGAAAAAAAATAGAAAATAGAAGATTTCAAATAAATCGACGCTTTCAGATATTTTCAAACAAGGTGGAAAAATATTTGAAAAATGTGAACAATTTAAAGAATCTAATTTTCAAACATATTCCTTCAAATAATTGACATTTCCAACCCTTACTTCGTGGAATTCTTTAATATTCATAACAGTAATGCGAAATCTGGTCCGGTGTTAGCAAATATTTATCGAAACCTTGTGGAATTTTTAAATTTTGTTGCGTTTTTATCGTTAATAAAGTTTAATAGTTATAAACATATTCTTTGCAGGAACCCCATTCAAATGAATCATTATTTGAAGAGATCAATTTCTATATTGGTAACAGTTGATTGTAAGTCGAACCGTTCGAATCAGGCATAATTTCTAAATATAGAATTTTCAGTCGAAGAATTTCAAAAATGGAAGAAACTGAAGACTTTCGGTATGCCAATTTATCTAGGTCCAGGATCCCACGAATACAAAGGCCAAAAATACAGATTCCTCGTCCTGTAGAAATTTGAAACAGACATTTGGAAATTGTTTCCTACAAAATAAGAGGATATTCGCTCCAGCCACCGTTTTCAAACTTGGAATACAGATGGTAGTTTGATTTAAATTTTTAAAGTACGAAAGCGACGTATGTATTTGAGACTGTGACTACGTCGGTGTGATATACTGTTGCACTCAATTTTGATGTATGCTGTTGCACTCAATTTTGATGTGCTCTGTTGGATTCAATTTTGATGTGTGCTGTTATATTCTATGTTAAAAAGCTGGATAATTTGAAAATCATTGGTCGCCTTGAAAACTGTTTTTTACAATATAAAAGTCTACCCATAAATTATATTTGTAGAAAAATCCATAAATTATTAAACGAAATTGTTCCCAACTTTTTTTCCAGAATGTTGGGTTTGCTATTAAAAAACACTCTCAAAAGTTCTATTTTATTCACAGTATTTTGACTTCAAGCTTAAGTATTTAATTTTTTCCAGGAAAGTAAATAAATAATAAAACAAACTTTTTGAAAAAGTAAAAGTCGAAGAGTTTAAAAAGAGAAATGACTACTAGATTTCACTGAAGAATTGGAAACTACTTTGTAACGTGTCACTTCCTTTAGTCCTCCATCTTTTGAAAAAGGAAAACTCGAAGAGTTTAAAGAGAGAAATAACTCAAGATTTCGCTGAAGAATTAGAAACTATTTTGTAACGTGTCACTTCCTTTAGTCCTCCAACTGTAAGTAGATACTCTAAGAACTGAACTCAAAAGTAGGTGACCCAAGAATACTTGTTTCATGCCGATGAAGTCACGGGTATTGTTTGATAATTTGTAATTAATAACTAGATATTCTCTGTATTTTTGTTGAGAAGTAGTTATTTTTATTCATGTTTTATTGGCTTTTTTTTCGCCAGTTACTCCCACAATTCGAAATATGCAGTAACCTGTTAAGCATCGGCAGTGTCTTAGAGATTGACAAAGATCCAACGCAATCACTGCTTGGGCTAATCTATAAGAGGTTGCCAATGCTTAACCGAAGATGACTGAAAATCTAGAATTGTGGAAGGATTAACTGGCGAACGAAACAATAAAACATGAATGATGGTAATTGTTCTATTTTTGAGTACCAGAACCCCCATGGTTTAATCGTTTTGTTTCTCGTAGTTGGATGTTTTGGAATACATTTATCAGCGTGGCTACATTCATGCTGACATTAAAGGAGAAAATATACTTTTGGGCGATACAAAGGAAACGCGGGATCAAGCCTATTTACTTGACTATGGTTTGGCTTGTAAGTATACAACGGGAGTCGAATACAAACCCGACCCTAACAAAGCTCACGATGGTATTGTAGAATATCTCAGCCGAGACGCCCACGATGGAGGTAAGCTATGGGGTAATTGTGCCAGTAGTTGGCCACCAAAGTGGGACGCGTGATTTAAATCTTTTCTAACTATTTTATCAGCGTCTGTAATGTAGCACAAAAAAATTTAGTACATAACGCTTGATATACAAATTTTGTCCCCTGAAACCAAGAAAGATTTAAAAAAAATACACAGCAACTGTTTTTGTCAATGATACATCTGCCAACAGAAATTTCTCTAGCAGGTCGAAAAATATTAAAATTTTTGAATAATGTCGAAAATTTAAAGCAAAATCATCTTCCGAGAGATACTTCTTGTAACTTTATTGCTGATCGAAAAAAATAGACATAAAATTGTGGTGGTCGACTGCTGGTGGACACAATCCCTTTCGCATTATTAAATGTTTTTAATACCAATTTTCAGTTCAAACACGAAGAGGAGATCTAGAAATCTTAGGCTACAATATGATTCAATGGCTCGGTTGTACCTTACCTTGGGAAAAATTAAAGACACCTGTCGCAGTACAAAAAAGCAAAAATAAACACATGGAAAATATCCCGGAGTTTTTAAAAACTTGCTTCGGGGATAAACTTATACCAACAGCAGTTGAAGAATATTTGAAATGTGTAAACAACATGAGGTTTAACGGGCAGCCTGAATATCCAAAAATTCGAAATATACTTCTATCGGATATCGAAAAAACTGGCCCCATTTTCGACACTCCTTTCATATTTAAAGATAAGAATAGCTTGCCATTAAAACACAAGTCAAGTCCAGTTAAAAAGGTGCCAAAGGGAGCACTAGCCAAGAACAAAAAAGCAAAAACAACAGAAGCTGATACTGTCGATGAACCTGAGACTATTAAAGAAAGGAAACCCAAAAAGGATGCAAAGGAAGTTGGTGCCAAAGCTGGTGCTAAAAGAGGTAGACCAAAAAAGAACAAAGAAGGAGACCCATCTTCAACTTAGAGTGGAACGTTTGAAAATATCACAGATGAAATGAAAGCGCTGGCTTCAGGTGGTCCACCTGATGATTTTTCTAATTATACTGAAGAAATGAAGGAAATTGCTATGAAGAAAAATGGTACGAATGTTCCCAAAAATGGCGAATTTGATGGTAATACATCCGAAATGGCTATGAAATTAAACAAAAACAAAAAGCCAAAAGCTAAGACAACTACTAAAGATGCCGAAAACGTTCCCAAACCAGCAAATGATAGACCTAGAAGAAATGTAAGACCAGTACACTATCAAGAAGTTTAACTTATCTTCAAATTTGTGTAGTAATAAGTTATTTTGTTTCCTGTTCATATTTTAAATGTTGCTTAGTTTTTAATCATTTTCACCCAATGTCTATAATTTTATTTAAAGACTGTAAGTTTACAATTCTTTATTGTGTAAAAGGATGTAAAATAATATTTTTAATAAAGAATAATTTTTTAATAATATTCACCGAATGGCTTAATTTCTTCTTCAGGGATTGGACCAGGTCAAAGTAGTAAAAGTGTTCGACGTTTCGCCCACCATCGCAGGGGGCTTCTTCAAGAACACAACAAAAATTGAAAGAAATCTCAAAAAATGCTCATCCTAAAAATTTCACCTGTTTTTATGAAACTTCAAAATTGAAAATTCCTCTCGTTTTCAAACTTTTGCATTAAAAATCGATTTTTTAATGTTTTTCTCAAATTGTTAACGCTCTTCACAAATCGTTTATTTAATATTTCCCAAAATTTCGACTTTAAAACTGAAACATACCTTTTGTCGTAAAAATTTATCGTTCTTTGTGAAATGTCAATTTTCTCAGACAATTTAAGTTTAGAAACTGCGTTTTCTAAAAATGTTTTTGCTAAAAATATTCATGTCAAGCTCAACGTTAGATTTTAAGCGCAAGAGTTCTCGATTTGAAAATATTTTCAGTTTGAATTTTTAATTTGAAATTTGGAAAAAATATTTAAATTTCAATAAGCGACATTTTTAGAAACAATTTTGAGGTTTTCAGAAAAATGAACCAAATTTGTGAATGGCAAATTTTCACCACTTTGACTTCAATTTCACAATTTTGATAAATTCTGAATTCTCGAGCAAGTTAAATATTCGAGTTTTTATTAATTTTGAGCAGAGCTTCGAACAGTTATTTTTTTCGTTCCAGCAAACAAATTATATCGTTTTAGTTCTGGTTTTTGTTCCGACAAAAATAACGGTTTTTTTTTCGGTTCAGTTCCGGGTGATTCATTTTTATGATTTTTCAAATTAAAAATTGATATTCAACATAATTTAGAAAATGTTCTGTCTTTTTTTTTATTATTACAACATGTAACTACTCTGACGTTGCCTATGAATTTAAGAAAAATATTTTTTATTGTTCAAGTTAAAAAATTTCAAGTTGTAACCCCGAATTTTCAGTTCAATTTGAGTTGAAATTTCAAGAAAAACCTAAACTATAAAAAACTAAATCGGAATTTCGGGTTTAGAAATTCTAAATTTAAATTGTAGACTCTTATTAATTGGAAACATTATCATTATTGATTTTATTTAACATTTCTCTGTTAAATATTTCTAAACTGAGTCGCAGAATTGTTAAATTTAGACTCGGAATTTTCATAAAAATCTTAAAATTATATACCCAAGAATTAAAAAGTTCTAGAATATACAAAATTTGGCGATTAAAATCGAAAATTTGAAAGACTTCTTTCAGAATTTTGGTTTTCTAGCAAAGACTTTGATTCGTTTTTTCTAACAAAATTGATTTTTGCCGTTTTGACTTTGTTTTTTTGAACTTTGGATTAAAAAGATCAAATGAAAAAAATAAATGAAAAAGACCAAATAATATAAAAACATGAAAAATTTTAAATTGAGATTTTGATGAAGCGTCAAAATTTCAAAAAAAACTTCACAATTTAACAAGAATCTTAAAATGTATACCCTAATTTAGAAATGTTGATCTTAAACCCAAATATTCGATTTTTTTTCTGGAAATGTTGCATTTAAAACTTAAAAATTTCTAAAAAAACGTAAAATTTTTCAGAAACTTGTGGTTAATGTATTTACCTTCTTTCGATATTTTAACTCTTTTCTTTTTCAGTTTTAAATTTGTATGTACTTTTTACTATTATTTTTTTTTCTCTCTAAAATTTCAATTTTAAATAAAATTTAGTCTTTCTCTAGCAAATATAACCCTTTTTATTGAGATGGTTAGGATTTGAAATATGTTTTCCTAGTTGGCATTGCACCTGCGTCAATTAATGCAACAAAAAAGTATTAAGATAAGCAGACGGCAACTGGTAACAGCCACAAGATCGTTGTAAAGATTTCGTGCAACATGTTCAGGGTAAGCAATGCCACTACAATTATTATAGTTAAAAATAAATAGTTAAGATCAAATCAGCAGCGTTCTAAATCCAGCGACCTATCAATCCAAACTTACACATTATTTTTTTATTTTTCCAACAGAATCTCGATTCAAGGAGGCCGGGGGGTCTACACCGAGCAGCGAAATCACCAGAATCTATCTGTGAGTCTATTCCATAATTTTCCTTTATGTAATTTCTTCCATACATCGCATAGTTTAGACATTAATATTCGTTTTTCTCGCAAATTTCTCGATTATTTATCACGTTTTTTAATTATCGAATTAGGAATTTTACGATCGTTTATCACATTTCTCTCACGTCTGGTGTTTACAAAAAACGAAGTAAATACGTATCTCGAATTCACGATATAATTTCACGAATATTAATAAGACGGGGCTAATATTTAAACATAAAAGAATGACCGAAGGTAATAATCAAAGTAATCACGACGAAATTAGAAAATTAAGATTTGAAAGAGGCGTACTCGAAAGAAAACTTACTCGATTAGAAAATTTTCTCGCTCTAGAACAAAATAGGGAAGATATCAATCAATTAGAAGTTCGATTAAAGTCAGTAGAAGATGATTTGGTTGTGTTCGACAAATTGCAAACTAAACTTGAGTTTTTAGACCAAAATAATATTGTCGAAAGAGATGTAACTGAAGAAAGGTATTTTAATATAATCGCATTAATGAAAAAGCACATAAAAATGCAGTTTGATTCAGAAGATAGTAGCAAACATGTTGCAGGTGGCTCTATTTTAACAAATTTAAATTCATCAGCAAATGCAATTTAAAACGAAGCAGTTAAACTTCCTGACATAAATATGCCAATATTTTACGGAAATTATGAAACTTATGGAAAAAAGTTAAATAGCAAAGTTGTAGATCTAAAATTTTTGTATCTACACTTTTTTAACATAACCTCAAAATTCACGTGAAAAATTTAAAAAACCAGGTTTATGGTTTTTTATTTTTATCTTTTACAAAAAAAATTTGTTTTTCACCAAATTTGGTGAAAACTTACCTTTTTATATCCCAAAGACACTGCAATTTTTTTAATTTAAAATATTTATTTTTTCACCTTATTTTGACTGAACATCTAAAAAGCACCTTAATTTTCAATCGAAAAATCTCACGTTAAAATTTTAGCTTTTTCAAAAAACTCGGTAGGCTTTTTATTCGTTGAAATGTCTACTTTCTGATGGTGTAAAAAAATATACATTATTATGGTAAATCTTCTAAGAAAGTTCAAAAAAACGAAAAGTACTCCAATTCGAAAAATTTTTTTTATCTTTATGTACAATCTTGAGCTATTTGTTAAAATTTATACTTTAATTACTCGAAAAACGTAAGATTTCATTTTACATTGATAAACAAAAAAATTACAAATCCAAAATTCATAAACATTGCAAAAAACATGGTTGTTTTAAATATTAAAGATTGGATTTTAAAGGGATTTAATCTAAAAAATATGACTGTAGCTATTGTTTTCAGTAAAAAAAAAGTTTATTTCTTAAATTCTCATTACATGTATGTCATAGAAAATTAATCTTTTTATTTATCAAAACATTGTCTTCAATTTTAATCACTTATCCGTCAGTTTTTGACTCTTTGATGGTATTTCTTCATCGTTAGATTTAGCACATCTTTCCGATTCTACTAGATCTTCGAAGTCTTCAAGACTATCATCGTCTTCGTCTCCAACATCATTTCTAGTTTACACTGGTTCTTTATCCACAATGTCATCTAGATCATTAACTTCCTCGTAGGTTTCTTCTATCACATTGGCGCATTTTTCAGAAGCATGACAATTTGAACATAAATTTGTACATTTTAAACCATGTTTTCGGCAGCCACATTTTAAACTATTGCATCCAGTTTTACAGCTGCAGCAAATAGTTTTCAGCAATATGTCTGGAATTAATTCTTTTTCTGTAAATTTGGGCATAATGCCCCGTAGATGTTGCTTCCAGCCCCAATCTGTTGCTGTCAGTTCGTTACCCAGCCAAGTTTGAAGCTGATAATATGCCCTGTAACAATGTTGTTCTGCTGCACCTTCTGTGGGTGGGAGATTTACCAATATAAAAGACGATTTAATTTTTGCTAATTGATATTTTTGAAATCTTAATTGATTTAGTGTAATATTATCATTTTTACATTTCATTAATTGTAATCCATTTTTTTATATCTTCTTTGTTTGCATCTTTTTTTAAAAAAAATATTAGCCAAACTTGATAAATTTTTATCGCTTATTAATGAATTCACGATACTTTTCTTTCTTTTTGCGGCAAATCCAGATGTTGTATCGCAACCAGAAAAACAATGCAGAAATGCAACGATGTTTTTGACGGATTCATATGTGAAACTATTGGACGTGAAAAAAAGATCTTTTATATTTCCAGAACCTGGCTTCAGAAAATAAATGTCACGATTATTAGAATTTAATTGATTCAAAAGGACCAAAAGATCAATATCTTGACCCACAACAATAATAGTTTTATTATTATCTCTGGCAATTTTTATCGAGGTCTTAATTATGTCAGCATCAGCATCTTCTTTTGCTTGTCTACAGGAAAATCCTTGTGATTGTAATATTTTCCTTAGCGATTTTATTATTTTGTCTTTGTTTTTCTCGTTAGTTAAAAATTTTTCTTGCACAAATGATATTTTTGTATGGTTTTGATAATTGAACTCTGGAATATTGTTTGAGGTCTTTCTACGACTGCGTTCTCCTCTTTTAGTTAACTTATTTGGTTGTTAATTATAGTAGTATATTTCGATTTACAATTTTTTGTTTATCAATGTAAAATGGAATCTTACGTTTTTCGAGTAATTAAAGTATAAATTTTAACAAATAGCTCAAGATTGTACATAAAGATAAAAAAAATTTTTCGAATTGGAGTACTTTTCGTTTTTTTGAACTTTCTTAGAAGATTTACCATAATAATGTATATTTTTTTACACCATCAGAAAGTAGACATTTCAACGAATAAAAAGCCTACCGAGTTTTTTGAAAAAGCTAAAATTTTAACGTGAGATTTTTCGATTGAAAATTAAGGTGCTTTTTAGATGTTCAGTCAAAATAAGGTGAAAAAATAAATATTTTAAATTAAAAAAATTGCAGTGTCTTTGGGATATAAAAAGGTAAGTTTTCACCAAATTTTGTGAAAAACAAATTTTTTTTGTAAAAGATAAAAATAAAAAACCATAAACCTGGTTTTTTGAATTTTTCACGTGAATTTTGAGGTTATGTTAAAAAAAAGTGTAAATACAAAAGTTGTAGATCTTTGCCAGAAATCGAGATAAACCGTTTTTTACCCTTAAAAACTCCTCCCCTACAAGGGGGGGATCTCAGATCGCCCGTAATTTATTTTTTCTTTCATTTTTGTTGCATTATCTTTCTTTTCTAATAGGTTTCATCCTACTGTAATTTTTTTTTTCACTTTTTATCGTTTTTGAAGGCTTCTACCCTGGTCTATTTCAAGTTACTCTTAATACACAACGATCACCGTCTAACTTTAACCGCAATCAGCAAAGATTCGTAATATACCCTTATTGTAAACAACAAAATCATTTTATATTTAAATGTTTTCAATTCCAACGTTTACCTATTTCAGAAAAATATAGTGAATTAGATAAAATGCGACTTTGTCATAACTATTTGCGTTCCGGTTGTAAATCTCGAAATTGCAGCCACTGCTCTCAAAAACATAATGCGTCGCTATGTAAAGAATCAAATGATGCAAATTTAAATTCAACTGTTAACAATAATTCTTCGAATATTTATAATCAACAATATTTTTCTTTTGACAGTAATATAGCTCAATCAAGCATGCAAGCAGAAAATACATCAAAGCCAACGATAAATTGTTTGGTTCGCAACATAAAAAATCAACTAAATATCACAAATTCGGAACATATCTCGTTAAATTTTCTAGTTTTATTAATTACAGCCAAAATTCTACTGCAGACACTCAGAGTCATTATCATGAATGTAATGCCTTTTTCGATTGTTGCGGTCAATCGAATCTTATTAGAAAAGAATTTTGTGAGAAACTAGTATTATCTGTATTTAATTTTCCTTCACCAATATGTGGCTTAGGCAAGCATGTTACTCGTACTTCCAATTGGACCAAAACTCGTATTAGATCGCGGTTTAATAACTTTCAATTAGACGTTAATTTGTTCATATTACCAGAAATCACAGAAGATTTATCGATAATGTCTTTTAATACATCAAATTTAAATATATCACAGAATATACAATTAGCAGACGAACATTTCAATACTCCCAAACAGATGGACATGTTGATTGGCGCAGAAAGATTTTATGACTTTTTACAAACGGGACCAACAAATTTAGGTCCACGAAAACATTTCCCAAAACTTCAATAAACCAGATTTGGCTGGATCGCAACGGGAAAGGTTCCAATTTTTAGACAAACCTCACAACAAAATATAGTCTGCAACCTTTCATCAAATTTTCCAAGCGAACCCTCAGAGAATAATGTCGAATCCGACATCTGAGCTAACAAATCGCGAATTACATGATAATTTACAAAAAAAGCATTTTGGTTAATAGAAGATTTACCAGACAAACCTGTTAAATTTAAAGAAACGGAATATTGTGAAAGCTTTTTTGAACAAACGACAACTCGAGCTGAGGATGGAAAATTTATCGTACGATTACCATTTAAACTTAACCAAAATATTTCCTTAGGAGAATCACCGTCAATTTGTCTCTAAAACGTTTTAAATCAGTCGAAAATAGACTAAACAAAAATGAAGAGTTAAAAACAGACTACGTTAACTTTATGAACGAATATAATTCTTTAAATCATATGAAATTTATCTCTAATTTAGAAATGAATATACCACATCATAAACCTGACGAATATTTTTTACCGCACCATCCCGTAGTTAGACCTTCCAGTTTAACCACTCGATGTAAAGTAGTCTTTGATGGCTCCCGTAAAACGTCTAATGGTTTATCGGTTAATGATTTATTATGTATTAGACTAGTTGTTCGACCTGTTCTATTTTCTATAATTTTAAGATTTAGACTTCGACAATATGTTTTAATCGCGGATATTAAAATGATGTACAGACAAATATGGGGTTACACTCGGATGATAGAAAGTATCAACAAAAACTATGGAGATCTGACAAATCTCAATCGATTAGAATTTATGAGCTCAATACTTTAGTATACGGATTATCCAGTTCTCCTTTCATTGCTACCAAATGTCTCAATATGTTGAACAATCAATTTAAAGAACAATATCCAGCAGCGTGTAAACAAATCGAAACATCGTTTTACATGGATGATCTTCTAACGAGTGTCGACTCGATAGAAAAAGCTACATTAATAATTTCCGATTTAACAAAAATTTTAGATAGCGCGGGATTTTCACTGAGAAAGTGGTCTTCCGACAATTGTACAATTTTAGAAAAAATACTACAACTTTACACAGACGCTTCACGTTTAGAGCAGGGGTCGGCAACCTGTGGTCCGCGGGCCGATGCGGCCCTTTGGAACTTTTTGTGCGGCCCGCCAAAGCATCAATGTAATTTTAGAAAAAATCAACAAACTTAGAGCGTGAGCGTGCCGAAATGTTGCCGATGACAAAAATGCGCGCTAACAGAAGCATAGTGGGAAACCTATTTTACTGCGCGAGTTTAATCCCCACTCCCCATGAATTTCGTAAAATCAAAATATAGAACGAGATTGACGGATGAAAATTACAAAACTTGTTGAGGATCTCAGTATCCCAAACACAACCAGACCTAAATGAATTATCAAACAATATTCAAGAACAAAAAGCGCATTGAATTTTAATGAATGAATAAAATGAAAGATAAAGTATTTTCCTTATTACTTTATATATTTTATATTTACAGTATTTCTATATTTTATATTTACATATTTATACATATATAATTGGAATTGTATTTTCTTTCTTTTTTCTCTTTTAAGAATTGTAAAATTTTTGTTCTCTGATATAAATGCTATTATAGCATGTCGATGAAAAATAATTTTTTTCTATATTTACTTTTAATAATATTTATACTCGTATATGATATAAAAGTCCTATTTAAGTTACATTTGAATATGCGGCCCGCATAAAAAATTTTATTTTGAAAATGGCCCGCCGTCCGAAAAAGGTTGCCGACCCCTGGTTTAGAGGATAAATTAATTTTAAAACAGAAAAGTAAAGAATTAAAAACCTTAGGTATATCTTGGAATTCTAATAATAATGACAGCTTTTCATTTTCTATGGATATAAAACCAATTTTAACAAGCCATTCTAAGCGCTCAATTTTGTCTATTATTTCTCAGATTTTTGATCCTTTACGATTAATTGGACCGAT